>OY979718.1:60199563-60664919 GCA_963855995.1 Muricea muricata
GTGTGGACGAGGCCTTAGTTAAGAAAGCTTCATCTTATGAAGTGAGCAATTGACAAGATTGTTAATCACGTTTTTAATCAACCCTCAATACTTCAACTATTTACACCACAAAAGTTTTTATGCTTGCAAGGAAGTAATTTTATTTTTCATCCAGGAGCGGTTGTATAAAAAATGTTTAGCTTTTTTTGCCAGTGAATAGGTCAAAAATATAAAACAAAGATGCAAACAAAGATGTTCGCATTTTATTCCAAAGTCATTATCTGACTAAGAAAATTTAATGCAATCACTTTCCAATGTTAGTAGAATCATACTAGCATACTAATGCAAATGCTGTAATTTGATTCGCTACTCTACTAGTTACCCCATGTTTTTAAAAATCTGTAAGAACAATAAAGAAATATGATTGAACTTGGTTTCAAGCTTTTTAATGAGTTACCAAAAAACCTATTGTCGTTTATTTTCCAACCCATTTCTATACTTCCTTCGTTCATACTTAAACCGATTAAGTAATGTTAAAGCAGACAATTTCTGCATCAAGGCACGTCCATCGCGGCTTGAGGAACATCGTTTTTCGACCACCTTTTTAAATATTGCCGTGCTTTTTCAAATCATGTCCTTAAATAGTGTATGAATGGTCGCAACTTCGTCAGCATTAAAAGTACTCGTTCTTTTTGTGGGAGCAATGATGCTGGTTGATGCTTGGTCGTCAATAATCGTAACTTCCTCCGTTTCTTTCTTCAACCTCTTGCTTCCATGTACTTGTACACCTTTCGTTTGGGTAGGTTCATCCATCGAAGGGATCCACCTTTCATCACTTGAATTATCACTGGAACTTTCCATAGGTTCTTTGATATCCTTAAAAAGATGGAATAGAGTCTCTTAGTATTAACCCATTTTTTTGTTAAATGCTATTTTGTTTTAAATGGCAAGCTACCGTAGGTTCAAGATTAAATATGAATCCCGAAACTCCTTAATATGTTTTCGAGGACTTTTTCAGACATTGCCCAAACACCCGGAGATTCCTTTTGTGTTATAACATATATATATATATATATATATATATATATATATATATATATATATATATATATATATATATATATATATATATATATATATACACATCACTATCAGCTACACTGTGCTGACGAGCCCTAATAAGGGCGAAACAGCTGTCTACAGTTGCTGGTAGCGAGTTCGGACACTCATATCTCTCATCGAGCGTTGTTTCATCAGATTCGGAAACCTCTAGTTCTTAAGGTGAGAGTTTAGATAAATCTCATAGGAATATTTTACAAGGTGGCGAAGTACTAGGCTATCAATTTGAACCTAGACGAGATAGTAACAATGGCAGTGATGAATCAGCTGACATCAAAGACGACCAAAATATGTCTCCTGACGAGTACGAATCTGTCGTTCGTTTGGGCAACCTTGACTGGTAAAACATCATACTTCATAGATTATATTGACGAATTGTATTTTCGTGTTCGTCAATTGTGTCATTCCCAGTGGAATAAATTATTATTACCAGGCATTTATGCGAACATTGCCAGATAATGCATAGGGAAGAGGAATGCGTCTGTTGTCATGAAATCGAACAGGTCGCTAAAAAAATCAAGAAGGTATGGAATACACTAAACCAACCCTGTCATATGATTGCATAATACTATTATGATAATAGATAATCCAGGTTTCCATACAGTCTGTTTAGATAGATGGTTTTACAGGCTGCTTGGCTGGATTTTAAGCAGCAGAACGGAAGTACAGCATATGAAGGTCCTGAGCACAAAATCTCTCGCCATTGTGCGTACCGTCAGCTAGTGCGGTGGTGTTTGGGGAATTGCTGGGAAAGAAATACGAGTTGTTAGCGACCTGTTCGATTTCATGAAAACAGATGCATTCCTCTTCCCTATCCATTATCTGGCAATGTTCGCATAAACACCTAGTAATAATAATATATTTCACTGAGAATAATGACACAATTGACGAACACAAAAATACAATTCGTCAATATAAACTATGAAGTATGATGTTTTACCAGTCAAGGTTGCCCAAACGAACGGCAGATTCGTACTCGTCAGGAGACATATTTTGGTCGTCTTCGATGTCAAATGATTCACCACTGCCATTGTTACTATCTCGTCTAGGTTCAAATTGATAGCCTAGTACTTCGCCACCTTGTAAAATATTCCTATGAAATTCATCTAAACTCTCACCTGAAGAACTAGAAGTTTCCGAATCTGATGAAACAACGCTCGACGAACGTGCAGCATCGGACAAGTTATGTTACAAACTGTAACCTATAGATGACGATGGGTCAAATCAGCTCAGGTAACGATCTTATTTGACAGTGGAAGCGAGCACTTCTATATTACTAATGGTTTGATATCGAACCCAACATCACACCCAGAAAACCGGTACACTTCACAAAGTTATCGAAAGCCTACAGTTCTGATTTAAACGAGTCCATTGGTGTCCTTATTGAGTTCGACTATTATTGGTACTTTATTGAAGGTGACAATGTGCGAGGAGAATTTGTCCCTGTGGCAATGGATAACAAGTTTAGTTACAATGAAATTTCTAGAGGTATGATAAACATGGTTATTGGAAGTAGCGACAGCCAGTTTAAAGGAACACGATATCCATTAGTTGATGTGTAGGAGAAATTCAGAGCCTAAAGGAGGGATCCAGAGCCTAAAGGAAGGCATGGCCGCCACTGGAAACAAGGCTGACCTTTAAGTGTGATTGAGTGATTATCATCTATATGAAAACCACCTCAGACCAGACGACGAAATCGAAAACTCACCATGGACTTGTACGAAAAGATCGCGAAACGACAAAGCTTAGAATCGTATACGATGATGAGTCGGCTAACCAACCGAAACGTGAATATTCAATAAACGATTGCTTACAGACAGGCCCTAACTTTCTCCTCGTAGTTTGACATGAGATAGAATCGGGCTTACTTCAGATATCGGGGAAGCTTTTCCGATGTTGGCAATTAAAGACAGGGATAAGGATATGATACTTTCTTCTGACCAAGACAACGAAAAAATCCAAACTCAGAACTTATGCAACTAAAGATTAATGTCTCCCAATTATCGACCCTGGGTGCGCCCTGCTCACACGCAGTAAAATTATGAATTTATGAGGAAAACTGGAACAAATGTGGAGTGTATTAATTAGATAATCACATTATTTGCATTTAAGAGTAGGTGAAATGATATATTATAATACTTTACCCTATCAGGCATATGAATTTTGAATTTAATGGTTCTTTCACCTTTCACATCTTTCCACTGATCCTTAAATTCTCCTTTTACATTCTACAAAATAATTAATTTGTAAGTTTTAAAGTACACACGAACACAAAATCTATTCTTGACACTTTAACTTTAACAGAGACTCAATACTGTTTTAAAATGTTAAGAGCTCAGTTCAGTCTTACAATTTGTATTTGCATTGCATCTAGTAAACAGTCCATGGTATATATTTGTTTGAAAAATAACATTTACTGTACACCAGAAAATATTTAAAACAAGCATTAGCGATTCGCAATTAAAAAAGGTCCTTTCCAACACGGAAATTGTAAGATGTTTACATAACCCAATGCACATCACACAGAGCTACACCAACCATACTACACCAACCATAATTTGACAAAACTTCATCGTACTTACTTTAACAAGGTCTTGAATTTGGGAAAGAATAGCCAGAATATGTCCTGCATTTTTTCCATTTTTTGGGAATGAAAACTCGCAGACAAGCTTGCATAGCATTTCTTAGATTTTCGTACAATTTAGAAGTATTCACTACAAAAAATATTTAAAAGCAAAGTAATCACAGACGATCCTCATACAGTACATAAAAGTGATATAATTATTTCTATTTGTTTTTAACAATCAGCTTAGCCCAACCTACATAGTTCACCGTGACTGGACGAGAGATGTTACACTTCTACTTATAATCAGGATTCTTAAACAAGATAACAAATCTTACAAGTAAGAACACATGCTTTGGAAGATTTAACAAGGAAAAAAAATTTTCAGTTACGAATGGAACTTCAAAAGCTGTCTTAATTTCTCAAGTATAATAATCATCAGTTGTTAACTAAAGTTACAAACTTAATGCATTAAGCAACTTTAACTGCAACAGACTACATTATACACACGTGAAATGCCAGAACGTACAGTACTGACATATAAACCTCCATGCAATTAAAATTATTTGCAAACTTAAATACAAGCTTATAACACAAGTTAAGGTTTGGTTACTTATAATGAATACACAACATGGTATCAGGAGATGGTTTGAGCAGAACAATTTAGTAAACTGGAAGCGAAAACACGCCGCATTTAAGAAGAAATTGATCGTTAAACAAGTAAAACGAACAGGATAGTCGCCCAACGCGAGAAGAATTTTACTGTGTCAACGCCACGACAGAGTGGAACTTTCAAAGATAAGCAAACGCTTAAACATTGTTGTAGTGAGTGATTGTTTAGCATGTGTATTTCATGAGCATTCCCAGCATGAAATATGTCAGATGAAGAAGAAACGTTGCCTACACCATTAGCAATACCTTCAGTAGCTATTTACAGTCAAATACCACCGCCATCGCCGATGAATATGAAAGGCAATTTGGCTGATAATTGAGAGTATTTAAAGAAAAGTTGGAAACACTTTACATTAGCTACGGGGCTAGATAAAAAAGATAAAGCTGTAGTGATGGCAACATTATATACTGCACTTGGTAAAGAAGCAAATCAGATAGCTCAGAACTCACAAGTTACAGATCCACCTGATCCAGATAGTTTAATAGCAGCATCGAAGGCTATTTGTTTAATATGACAGTTCAAAAAGAGCGTGAAACTATAGATCAGTATTTGAATCGACTTAGAAAATTGCCAATGGCATGTGATTATGGGACTCTGACTAGCCAGCTCATTCGTAATAGCTTAGTCGTAGGAATCGGTGATGAATAAGAAGCAGACTACTCAGAGAAAAGACCTTGACACTAGACAGTGCTGTAGATAAAGTCAGAGCAGCTGAAAGATAAAAAATAAATTGAAACAAATAGAGACTTGGTGAAAGTCCAATTCACACCATTAGAGAGAAAGGAATGCACAACAAGGAGAAATTCGAATCCAAGACCACGGTCAAGTGCAAATATTGTGGAAAAAGCCATAAACCGAGAGAATGTCCGTGCTTGTGTGTGGTAATTCTTACGAAGGAGCTGTAGTGGATCATGACCAGCATCTTTTTAGGCTACCCAACAGATGCCGTGAGTGCAAACTCAAGCTGAACAAGACAAAGATAAAGTTTAAGCAGCAAAGCGCGAAGTACAATGGCCACATATTTACGATTGAAGGCATGCTACCAGAAGATGATTACGGAGCCACCAGTGTTGCAGTACTAAGACCTGAATAAAGACGTCACCTTGGAAACTGATGTTAGCGATTACGGACTTGGAGTTGAATTATTACAGAAAGGAAGACCTGTTGCATTCGCCAGTCGTACCCTAAGTCAATCTAAGCAAAGATACTGGCACATTGAAAAAGAATGTCTCGGTCTTGTGTTCGGATGCACAAGGTTTGATCATTTTCTGCAAAGAAGAGAAAACATTAAAGCGTTAACAGACTATAAACAATCCTGGCGAAGAGTATTTATACTGCACCAAAAACGTCACAACGCATGATGTTAAGACTCGAAAAGTAGACGTTAAGTAACAATAAGGAAGCCGTATGTACATCAGTGATCATCTTTCAAGGTCTCCATTTCATAAAGGCAACCTTGATTATGTATGGTTGGCCTTGGTGACAAGACACAAACCCCTTTCAATGTCAGAGAATATTAGCATTGCCGTGGTGAATTGTCTGTTCAAGATGGGATAATCTACCGAGGCAAAAGAGTTCTGATACCTACAGCAATGCGACCCCTTCTGCTGGAGCAAATACACAGTGGCCACTTGGGAGCAGAAAGATGTATCAGAGCAGCTCATGATTCACTTTATTGGCTAACGATCCAGAACGACATCAAGTATCAACACGATAGCTGTCAAACTTGCCAAGAGAGCAAACCAGAACAAACCAAACAGCCAATGCAAAGTCAGCCTTTTCCAAAACGTAGATGGCAGTACGTTAGTACGAGTTAGTTCACGCTCAAGAAGGACATGTATGTTGTCGTGGTTGATAATCTTACGAAATATTGGGATATCAAAGAGCTGTCAGAAGTAAGTGCGCAAAACGTGGTTTCGCAAACTAAGAAGATCTTTTCAAGGCATGGAGTACCAGAGTTTCTTATATCAGACAATGGGCGCAAGTATATGAGCCGTGAACATAAGAAATTTGCAGAAATATGAAAATTCCAGTATCCTACCTCATAATCACCCTAGCCAAAACGGAGACACCAGTGAAGCAGCAAAAATGATTCTTAAACTAAGCAATGATCCTTGGTTAGCCATTTTGGAACAGAGAAACACTCCAGGTAAGCTTGCGTCAAAAAATGAGAAACTGATGTCTCGGAGAACAAGAACTACTTTGCCTATTAAGCCTGAGTTACTGGCACCCGTTGTTGTACCTACCAAGAGCATTGTTAAGGCAACGGTTAAGAAGAAACAGCAGAACAATAGATATTATAACAGAGTTTCGAAACCCTTACCATCATTGGTAGTTGGAGAGCATATCCGAACCTAGACAAACCCAATTCGTCTCCTTGTTGGTGTAAAGGAATTGTGGTTAGCAAACAAAATGATAGGTCATATATCATTGAATCTGATAGAAAACAGTATCGAAGGGATCAGTTTCATATTCCAAAAGCTCGATAACTCTTAAACCCACTATCTAGTAGGATTCCCAACATTCCTTCGGATTACGAGATTCAACCTCTAAGCATATGTATTATACTTAGAACATTTCAACTTATTAGGTTATTTAGGAACTTTTAGAAATCCTTTGAAGGACAAAAAAGAACAAAAATATATGTATGTTGTATACCAGCATATAATACTGTAATTAGTGCATGTTTGAATATCTTATATAAAGAAGGAAGGATGCATATGTCGGAAGGATAAACAGAGTCCCAGCATATATAGAAGATTCCTTAAAGCTTAATCTTGCTTAAAGCTTAGTCTTGCGATCGACATATGCGTACCACCAGATACGGCAAGACTGAAGGCGGAAAGACCTTTGCAGTTACTACCTGCAAACTATACAAAACAGTTTAAAAATAGATCTTAGCTACCCTCATTAAATAAAGACTTTATTATTATTATTGTGAATATGTAGTGGAAGCACTCATAGTTAATATAATTAGTAATGCACAAAGTCGAGGTTATAAATATGTCAACTTATGTAAGTTTTAGTTAGATCTTAAATACATGCTTATAACTCAAGTTAAGGTTTGGTTACATACAATGAATACACAAAGTCCTCTTGATTTCATTATCTATAAATCAATCTCACCATATAGCAGGGTATACACAATCGCTTCAGTTGGTAGATCAAATGTATACTTCAGTTATTCTTAAATTTACTTTGACATGACAAGTTAAAATGCTTGAATTTTCCCAACTCACACTTTTCTACATTCATGCAATACAAAACTAATTGAAAAATCAGTAAAAGTTTTTTAACTATTATAGAGTATTAATTTTTTTAAACTCAAATAACTGGCTTGTAGGCAGTTGTGAATGGGGATTTTGAAACAAAATAATAATTATCATAATAATAATAATTATTATCTATATATCAATCTCACTATATAGCGGGGGTGTAGGGAATCACTTCAATTTGTACAGGTACATCAAATGTAAACTTTAGTTACTCTCCCATTTATGTTGACATGACATGTTAAAATGCTTGAATTTTTGCAACCCTAACTTTTCTACCTTCATGCAGTATAAAGTATTTGCAAGTTAGAGCAACACTAATCACAAAAATAGTAAAAGCTCTTTAGCTACAATAGAATAATGGCTTTTTGAAGATTTTAAATTACAATAACTGCCTTGTAGACAGTTTTAAATCGAAAGTTTTAAACAAAATAACCAGCATATTTCCTCTTCATTTCATTATACCCTGTACAATGGTAGAAACCATCACTTCAATTTGTAGATCAAATGTATGCATCAGTTATTTTTAGATCTACTTTGATATGACATGTTAAAATGCTTGAATTTTCCCAACTCCAAATGTTCTACCTTCATGCAATATAAATTGAAAAATAAAACTAATTGAACAATCAGTAAAAGTAATTTAACCAACACAGGCTCATGGATGTTTTTAAACTCAAGTAACTGCCTTGTAGACAGTTTTGAATCAAGATTGTTAAACAAAATAATCAGCATAACTCTTCTTCATTTCATTATCAATATATCAATCTCACTATATAGCAGGGCCATAGACAATCACTTCAGTTTGTACAGTACATCAAATGTATACTTCAGTTAATCTCAGATTTGCCTTGACATGGCATGTTAAACTGCTGTTGAATTTTCCCAACTCAAAATTTTATACAGTACTTCCATGCAATACAAATTAGCTAGAAGAGCAAAACTAATACAAAAAATTGGCAGAAGCCTTTTTGCTACTATAGAATACAGGCTCATGGAAGTTTTTAAACTCAACTGGCTTGTAGACAGTTTTGAATGGGGATTTTGAAACAAAATAACTAGCATAACTCTTCTTGATTTCATTATCTATATATCAACCTCAGCTTATAGCAGCCAGTATACACAATCACATCAGTTTGTACATCAAATGTATACCTCAGTTATTTTCAGGTCTACTTTGGCATGACATGTTAAAATGCTCGAATTTTCCCAAATAACCAGCACAACTCTTCTTGATTTCATTATCTATGTATCAATCTCAGCATATAGCAGAGGTATACACAATCACATCAGTTTGTACATCAAATGTAAACTTCAGTCATTTTCAGATCTACTTTGACATAACATGTTAAAATGCTCGAATTTCCCCAAATAACCAGCACAACTCTTCTTGATCTCATTATCTATATATCAACTCAGCATATAGCAGGGGTATACACAATCACTTCTGTTTGTACCATCAAATGTATACTTCAGTTATATTCAGGTCTACTTTGACATGACATGCTAAAATGCTTGTATTTAACAAAATAATCAGCATAACTCTTCTTCATTTCATTGTCAATATATCAATCTCACTATATAGCAGGGCCATAGACAACCACTTCAGTTTGTACAGTACATCAAATGTATATATACTTCAATTAATCTCAGATTTACCATGGCATGTTAAACTGCTTGAATTTTTTCAACTCAAAATTTTATACAGTACTTCCATGCAATACAAATTAGCTAGAAGAGCAAAACTAATTACAAAAATTGGCAGAAGCCTTTTTGCTACTATAGAATACAGGCTCATGGAAGTTTTTAAACTCAAATAACTGGCTTGTAGACAGTTTTGAATGGGGATTTTGAAACAAAATAACCAGCATAACTCTTCTTGATTTCATTATCTATATATCAACCTCAGCTTATAGCAGGGGTATACACAATCACATCAGTTTGTACATCAAATGTATACTTCAGTTATTTTCAGATCTACTTTGACATCACATGTTAAAATGCTCGAATTTCCCCAAACAACCAGCACAACTCTTCTTGATTTCATTATCTATACATCAACTCCGCATATAGCAGGGGTATACACAATCACTTCTGTTTGTTCTGTTTATACAGTACCTCCATGCAATACAAATTAGCTAGAAGAGCAAAACTAATTGAAAAAATTGGCAGAAGCCTTGTTGCTACTATAGAATACAGGCTCATGGAAGTTTTTAAACTCAAATAACTGGCTTGTAGACAGTTTTGAATGGGGATTTTGAAACAAAATAACCAGCATAACTCTTCTTGATTTCATTATCTATATATCAACTTCAGCATATAGGAGGGGTATACACAATCACTTCTGTTTGTACATCAATGACTGAATAAGCCACTTTACTTAGTGAGATTAACTGATATATGATCGTATGTATCATCATATAGCACAGGCATGGACAGTTATTTTAGTGGTGAATCACATACTGTATATATGGTATCGAAGGTTGGAGCGAAACTATTTTATTTAAGAAGACATGCATTAATTAGCACACACATGGCACATCAACTATGAATTTTACAGAATAGAGGCTTCCAAATTTTTTATCAAAAGATGACTATAGCCTATAAATTACACACAACATAAAAAATATGAACTGAATTTAACAAAATAAAATGTTCGTGGCCTGTAATTGGCTGTTAGGAGTTTTATATCTATTATTTCTGGGAGAAATACAGGTCATAGACCAATATAATTTGTTCAGCATGTTTTAACACACTTTCCATCATTGTAAGGATCTACGGTATATATTACAATAATAACACAACCTAGAATTTAAGCAAATCAGCAAAACAAAACGATTAAGTCTCAATGACTGTGCAATGTGTATCATGTCTTATTATTTTTTTGAAGATGCATGATTATTTTAGTTTTGAACAGGGGTCCATATAGTTATAACAAAGATTTGACTAGTAACCTAAAACAGTTTGTACATTAGAAAAGTGCTCTTAGTAATTTGTATTCTCGAAAACATAATCTGTTAGAACTAAAACACGCATCTAATGCAGCATTACAAACGACATATATGCGGTGGAGGCAAAATAATACATTAGAATGTATTAATATTTGATATATATATAAGTGTGATACATCTAAAAACACACACACACTCATGGTATCTCTGTAGTGAGGATTTTTTAAAGAGACATTTATTTAAATGAAGCACAGAGGAAGAATTTCTCTGGCACATCTCTTCTAAGTCATTTTATTTGAAGCATCAACATTCTAATGCATTAAAACTTGCTAATTTGCATACAAAAGTGCACACGACCCACGTGGCAAGATGTTAAATATATAGTTTGCTAAATACAAGCTATTGTGAAGAAATATTTTCATACCTTGTTGCTTTTTCTTCTCTACAGCTTACTTTCTCCTCTATCCTTGAGTCAGACCGCTTTCGCTGGATAATAACAAACGACAAAATTTTAGGAATATATAAAACAACACATTTCACGTGTTGAACAAAATATTTCACGCCCGATACGATATATTATAAACACATAATCACAATCACTCTACCTTATTTCGTTGTCAAACGAGGATATTATCTCTGTATATCGTCTTCAAAAACGCCAAATAACAAAACCGCCGCTAATTTTCTAAGGAATTTCTTCGCTATTGAGGTTTCAGACAAAAACCCTCATGGCTAATTTGCAATGATTGCGAAAGACCCTAATTTCAGGGTGTTTAACCTTCAAACGGGCTTGTTACGTGACTGATCTATATCTGACAGTATAGTACGAGCCACGAGATTGTTATTTTTCATGCTTTCCAGAGTGTGCAGTGCCCTGTGTAATCCACATTTTGATCAGTATGTTCAAGTTAAAGTCACTTTTTATCTGTTGTATGTTCTTAAAACAAGGAACTTTTTTCTAAATCGAAAAAAGGTCTTCTTGAAATAAGAAACCATTTTCTTAAAATAAGAAACCATTTTTTCTTAGAACAAGAAAAGATTTTCTTAAAATAAGTAATGGCTTCCTAAAATAGGAAACCATTTTCTTAAAAAATGATTTATTAGCAGTCATGAAGATCCGAGCTTATGGACTGAAAGCTTTGCGATAGTAAATCTACGTACCGTTTCCACAAAATTATACTTTAATTAAATAAGAAACTATTTTCTTGAAATAAGTAATTGTTTCTTTAAATAAGAAAATATTTTCTTAAAATAAGTAGTCGTTTCTTAAATTAAGAGACCATTTTCTTGAAACAAGAAAATATTTTCTTAAAATAAGTTTTTATAAAATAAGAAACCGCTTTTTTAAAACAAATTAAGGAATAAGAAATAAACGAATTGTACAAGTGCATGCACATACATGGGAAAACATAGAAATTAATAGGGTATTTACCAGAGAGAAGTTACATGAACGAAATTAACTTTGCATTATTTCATAACATTAGCAAAGGCAAAGCTAACAGGTGGCGTATGTGGATAGCTAGCGTATCACCACTTGCCCGTTCCTAAACCGGTATGTCTTAAAACGATGTCGGCAGGAAAGCTGCCTCAGCATAGAAGAAATGTGTTTAACTCACCAGCTCAAGCAGTTTGTTTATAAATAGTTGCATTTTCGTACAGAAATGATTACATTTTAAAGGCTAGCTTTCAGGCAGGTTTGACAGTCCAGTCTTATAACTGAGATCAGAAAAATTTTAAAACCCATATTTGAGGATCTTAAATGTTATGATATTTCACCAAAACTTGTCTCACAGTCACCAGGAGCATAGGCCTTCGCCAGATGTAATATTTTGGACATTACCTTGTGTGTGTACTTTAATTCTGAAAAACTTTGATTTTCTAGCATTATGGATCTTTTGTAACCTTGAGGTCTCCAAATAAAAGTGAAAAATATAGCTGAAAAATTTTACCGATCAGGCCGAAATCAAACTGCTTGATACATACAATCAACATTTACGTTCCGTCCAAATTTGGTTGAATTTGGATAAATTTTAAGGCCGCAAACGAATTGTCATAAATAATTTCTACTCTCATCAAAATTGGGCATGAGCCTGAGAAAGGTTCATAATATTCCCGCTCGAGAATTTTGTGAAGATGAAAGATCGATAATAAGAGTCAGTGCTTGTAAAGATAATTGACTTGAGCACCCTAATATGTGTATATTTTGTAATTTTGCTCTAAAAAATCGGTGTTTTTAAAAAATCTAGATCTAAGCACTGCATAGGGACCTTTTGTAACCTATTTCCCACGTTTAAGGTTGCTGCTCCTTTTTCTTTAGAGGAAACACTACAATTTTTTATGAACTCAAGTATAAGACAAAAATGCTTTAGTTCGTAAAAAAAACAAACACTTTTGCTTAAATGCAAAGAATTTCTCCTAATGGATAGGAAATGTTACAAAAGCACCGTACTTTTCATCTACAGAGAGAGAGAGAGAGAGAGAGAGAGAGAGAGAGAGAGAGAGAGAGAGACAAACTTGAATTACTTCATAAATTTTATTCACTACAATATTGTTTCGTATGGCAAGCAAGGCTTGCCACACTCGTCAGGTGAAAATCGCGTTTGTTATTGCTTCTAGAGACACTTGAGACGTTATATATTTACATGGTTAGCGTTGGTGAGATGTTAGGTTTAAAATTACAGTAAAGACGGATATCTATTGGCTAGAGAGGAGGAATTTCTTCCGATGTCTGCAGGCAGACAATAGTTCATTTCTAGAGTTGAGCGAGCAGAGTTCTGGATGGTATATGATTATAAATTTCTCGTGCAAGCATAGATGGCAATGTTTAGTAATGTTTGAGTAACTCCTACATTTTTTAATAATGTTCCATTTGAGCGAATAGTCAACGTTCAATTCCTTTAGCTGCCATATGTGTTTGCTGAGCGCGGTTGAATGTCTGTGTTTGGCATTTCTAAATGAGTTAGTGTGGTTGTTATATCTGGTTTTGAAACTTCCCTCCGTGTGTCCGACATACCTTTTCTCATCACGGGTGTCTTCTCTTTTCACGATCGCTTGATAAACAACGCTCTCGGTTAGACATTTACCAGATATCGGGCAGGAATCTTTCTGTCGGCAGTTGCATTCTTTGGCGTTGTTGGTTTCTGGTTGAGTGTGCTTTGCGATAACTGATTTGTTGTGGGTGGAAATGAGGTTGTGCATGTTTGGCATGCAGCTGTAGCTCAATTTAAGGGTATAAATATATATTTAAGGGTATATATATTTAAGGGTACATATATTTAAGGGTATATATATATATATATATATATATATATATATATATATATATATATATATATATATATATATATATATATATATATATATATATATATATATATATATATATATTAATATATATATATATATAATGTGCTAGTTTTGGTTAGCGAAATACAAAAGAGTGCTCAATGACATATAGACAGAGCGAAATGTATAATTGTGCAAAATACCTCAAAAACTTACCACTACAGTCTGTTTCATCCAGAGGGAATCTTCAGGTGATCTGTGGTAAGTTTTTGAGTTATTTTGCACAATTATATATATATATATATATATATTTATTTATTTCGTAGACCTGCTGTGCTACTCCGAGTTTCACGCTATAAAGCGATCGTCAGGCAACTGACGGATCTGGTGAAGTTGCTCTCTATTTACAGTTTGATACTAGGTATCGCGTTACATGTCTACACTTGGTAAATAGTTCGGTTCGTTTGTTCAATAAGGCATTATCTTTGTTTTTCATGATAGTAAGTTTTTCCTCAAGGCATAGGTTACATCTTCTAGAACCAGCTTTGTAGACGGGAACCTTCTTAAGCAATGACCATTTGATAGTGAATGGCTTTTTTGCTGCCTTCAGTTCCCATACATGCTTTGATAGCTCCGTTTCCTTTGAGTACTTTTTGTGAGCGAGTGACTTGACGTGGTTTCTAAATCTTGTTTTAAAGTCATCGGCGGTGACTCCAATGTACTTTACTGGCTTATTGTTGTCTGCTGTAACTTCGGCTTGATACACTACGCTTTTTGTGAGACATTTACCTTCGGCCGGGCATTTGTTGGGTTGTCTACAGTTGCACTGTCGCGTGTTGTTTGTGTTGCTTACGTTCGTTTGTCTCGTGTGTTTGGTTAGTATTTTCCTATTGTGCCTGTTTATGAACGAGCTCATGTTGTCTAGGCAACTGTAGCTAATTCGTACGTTGTGTCGATTAAAGATTTTGTGTAGTTTGTCAGAAGAAGGGAAGTGTTTGTCAATCAGCTGGAGGAATCGTTGTCCTATATTTGTTTTTACGTTCTTGCTGTAAGGGGGATTGTACCATATAGTGTTGCGTTGTCTGTTTCGTCTTTGCGTTTTGTTGCTGTCGCTGTTTTCGTTGCTTGTAAATTGCTCGTAGGTCAGAGTTGCGTTAAAGTTGCTTTGTCTTAAAGCGTCATTGTACAGTTGGGATGAGTCATCAAATGTCTGTTTGTTGCATGAGAGTTTGTTGATACGTTTGTTGATGGATGAAGGTAGCTGCTTTACGATAGCAGGTGGGTGGTTTGAAAGACGGTTGATGTACAAGGGTTCGTCATTGGGTTTTCTGTACGGTTTGTATGTGCCGTTCGTCAAGTCAAGTGTTATGTCTAAGAAGTTTACTCGCCTCAGGTTTGCCGTACCCTTGTACATCAACCGTCTTTCAAACCACCCACCTGCTATCGTAAAGCAGCTACCTTCATCCATCAACAAACGTATCAACAAACTCTCATGCAACAAACAGACATTTGATGACTCATCCCAACTGTACAATGACGCTTTAAGACAAAGCAACTTTAACGCAACTCTGACCTACGAGCAATTTACAAGCAACGAAAACAGCGACAGCAACAAAACGCAAAGACGAAACAGACAACGCAACACTATATGGTACAATCCCCCTTACAGCAAGAACGTAAAAATAAATATAGGACAACGATTCCTCCAGCTGATTGACAAACACTTCCCTTCTTCTAACAAACTACACAAAATCTTTAATCGACACAACGTACGAATTAGCTACAGTTGCCTAGACAACATGAGCTCGTTCATAAACAGGCACAATAGGAAAATACTAACCAAACACACGAGACAAACGAACGTAAGCAACACAAACAACACGCGACAGTGCAACTGTAGACAACCCAACAAATGCCCGGCCGAAGGTAAATGTCTCACAAAAAGCGTAGTGTATCAAGCCGAAGTTACAGCAGACAACAATAAGCCAGTAAAGTACATTGGAGTCACCGCCGATGACTTTAAAACAAGATTTAGAAACCACGTCAAGTCACTCGCTCACAAAAAGTACTCAAAGGAAACGGAGCTATCAAAGCATGTATGGGAACTGAAGGCAGCAAAAAAGCCATTCACTATCAAATGGTCATTGCTTAAGAAGGTTCCCGTCTACAAAGCTGGTTCTAGAAGATGTAACCTATGCCTTGAGGAAAAACTTACTATCATGAAAAACAAAGATAATGCCTTATTGAACAAACGAACCGAACTATTTACCAAGTGTACACAGCAAAATTTGAATTCTTATTTTAAGAAAAAAAATACTTGTTTCAAGCAAAAAATTGCTTGAAACAAGTAAGATTGTTCTTGTCAGTATACTGAGAATATTTTTCTAGGCTAGAATTCTAGGCAAGAATTAAATTCTGACCAAGAATAATTGTGCTTGAAACAAGTAAAAAAAATTTTTCTTAGGAAGAATAATTATGCTTAAAATAAGTAAAAAATTTCTTGAAATAAGTAAAAAAAATTCTTAAAATAAGCAAAAAGATTCTTGTCAGTATAGTAAGAATATTATCCTAGGTAAGAACTTTAGTGAGAATATTATTCTAAATTAGAATTTTATAGTGAGGGTATTATTCTAGATTAGAATTTTAACTAGAATTAATTTACTTAAAACAAGAAAACCAATATACTAAGCACAACGCACAAAGATTTTGTGATAGCAAAATGAGTAATTTAATAACCATGAAATTTGTATCATATGAACCAAAACTGGAGTACCCTGTTGTGGCTAGAGGTAAATTAAAAGTAACAACACTTGAAATAAAGGCATAAAATATCAACTCATCACAAACTTAACCTTCATATAAAGTGTACACTTCAACCTTAATTAACCCAAATTCTATTAATAATCACAGTATCTAGATAACCTTGTCCCTAATGTTCATTTTACATTGTCGTATAAGCCACATAAGGTTAACCAATGAAAAATTCCTGAATTTGATAAAAGTGGTCATCACCAAAGTGATGAAGTTTATTATTGCATGTTCTTTCATTGAAGAATATAACTGTTCTTACTGGACTGTGTGGTTTGCTCATATTCAGATCCTCATATGCAAATAATGAATCCATGTGTCAAACAGTGAGTGACTATTCCATCCAGAGTTTCTTGAATCATGTAATTCTAAAAATATTTTACAAAAACAATCATATTGATAGGATCAAATTATCTCAATTCCAAAATACCATTATAATTAAATGTAGTAGGTTTGATTAAATCTTTGATACCACTCTGAGATGATAAAGCATATATATCATTGGTATGGGTCAGTATACTATAGCACAATGTCATTATTATATTGCCATAAGCAATTATATTAGTGTTTTGTAACAAAAAGTGGCCACATAGCCTACATAGGGAGCTTAGATCACTTGCCTTTCACCTCTAAGATTGTGGTTTTGATTCTCAGTAGGGACATTCTCAATGTGACTCAAACCCTGTCCTCATATGAAAAGGGTACCACAGGATGAAAAATCAAATTTAGACAAAGTTGGCCTTGTCCAAATCTGATTTTTCATCCAGTGGATAAATCAATGCTTTCCTGAAAGTGTGGGTTTCCTGTGGGTGCTATGGTTTCCACCCACAGGCAAGTTTGACAGGGTAGGTTAGGTAATAGACCCACAGTAATTGGCATATGCTGTTGTGGTGACCCTGCCTTAATTGTGGCGAAGCTAAATAAATAAAATAAATAAATGTACATTGCACAGTAAAAGTAGCTAGAACACAGTCACAGCAATAATAGACAGTTATGGAACTGCTGCTATGTCAGGTATTTGGAATTACAGTGGTATGTTGGCTAAGGAATACATGGCATGCATGACAGCAGTTACAGGTCTTTGGCTTAATGTTCTCTACTCTGTGGCCCTAGATAGCCCAATAATTGATGGTATATTTTTGGTTCACAAAATGTGTATTTATTCTTCTGTAATGATTATTACAACTGTTTTGATTACACACGGTCCAGTTCAATGATGGGGTCAGCTTGTGATGCATCATGATGTAAACATGATGCATCACAAGCTGACCGTGCCATTGAACTGCACTGCATGTAATCAATACACTTGTAATAATCATAACAGAAGAATAAATACACATTTTCTGAACCAAAAATATACCATCAATTACTGGGCTACCTAGGTTGTGGCAAGCCTAGTTTACAAATGTAAACCATATCTAGCAACATGTGGTTTACATTAAATGACCTCTGCCAAGCAGCCTGTGATTCTATATTGTAGTATTAATATTCTAGCTAATGGAAGCTTTTGATTGCCTGGTATTCTACAATTTCTTAATAAATACACCACTTACTACAAACAAAATATTGACTTACCCGTACTTTGACCTGTGACATCATCTGACTCGCTTCGACCAGACGCCGATCCACCATACACTTTATATCAAATTGGCCAATGCATACGATTTATCACATGGAAAGACCATTTTCCTTCAGACAAAAACAGTTTGTAAATACAAAAGAATACTAAGCAGTATAAATATAGCTTTATGATTTAGAGTAGTGTGCTAAAATTTACATAACTTAACTTTCCCAGCTGATATTTTATGTTGTCAATGTTGATACAAAGGCAACTGCCACCCATGTAAATATAAAACGTTTTATTACCGCATAAATTCGTATAAAATTCAAATTATTAAAATCGTAGAACACTTACCTAACAAAATATCGTGTAAATCGGGGCGGATTGGTACCATTTCTCCTTTCCTTTCTCGAAATTTAGTCAATAATTTCATTCAAAACAGCGTTCTATTTTCAAAATTTAAAAATAACGCGCTTCGCACTGAGCGCGCAAAGTCTCATGGGCATTCCATAAATGGTAAAGCATGGCAACTGATCTCAATTCATTAATATTCTCACTGATACAGCTAGACCTTTCAGTCGTTAGATTCACACTTTCTTTACGCATGCTGTAACATGTACAGTCGGGCGATCCACAGCAATAAAGGTGTGTGCCCACTAGGCGACAAATCGCTGCAGCGCCTGTTTGGTATGGTACGGAACACTTTATTTAACCACGCATATGTTTCGTGTGAACAGGAGAATTTTAGTGACAATTTTGTTGCTGCGTGCTACCGTATTAGTTTGATTGGAATGGTTTGATTTTGTGTGCCTGAGATTTGTCGCCTCACTTTTGACCTGACTGTACACACGAAGCGATTTGTTGTTGGACATTTTGTAGCGACTTGCTGTCTAGTGTGTACCGACCTTATTAGGCCCCATACAACAACAAAATTTTAAATTCAATTATTTTTTAAACTTGCAAATATATTGTAGAATATTACTTTTTCTAAGAATATAACTTTATAATAAGCCAAATCCTTCTCAGAATAGCTTTTCTTATGAAGTAGTACTAATAGCTATTCTCATTGTAAGAACAAATTTTCTTATTTCAAGAATATTTAGTTTCAAAGATATTTTTGGTAAGAATGTATTTCTTATTCTAAGAAACATATAGTTCTTGGTAAGAGTATCTTTTCTTGTTTCAAGTAAAATCGATTCTTGCCAAGAAGAATTTTCTTGAATTTTCTCATTTTAAGCAAAAGTTTGCTTGAAATAAGAGTTTTGCAAGAATTTTATTCTTGTTAAGAATTTTCAATTTTGCTGTGTAGACATGTAACGCGATACCTAGTATCAAACTGTAAATAGAGAGCAACTTCACCAGATCCGTCAGTTGCCTGACGATCGCTTTATAGCGTGAAACTCGGAGTAGCACAGCAGGTCTACGAAATAAATAAATATATCCGCTCTACTAGTAATGGTATTGAGCGCTCTAAAATCATTGACAAGTCTCGTAACCATTCTGGTACAGTTAATTCCTGGAATATATATATATATATATATATATATATATATATATATATATATATATATATATATATATATATATATATATATATATATATATATATATATATATATATATATATATATATATATATATATATATATATATGAGTAAATGTTTTTAGATGCCATGCCTGGTTTAGTATATTGATATGATAAAATAATATGATAAAGTTTCATCCTTTTTATGCCTGTTGAAATCATTTTAGAGTTTTAACTGTAATCATATCAATATATATATATATATATGTATATATATGTATATATACATATTGTGCCAAGAGGGTGAAACTGTTGGATTAGTGCATGTACAAATATTGGCTGCACATACAGTTAATTGTAGAATGAAGCAGGTTAATGAATTTGAAACTATTATATTGTCGAGAACGTGCCTGAGGGATAGTACACTTTTGACCAATAAACAGCAAATAATTGAACTTGTGCATTTAGTGTGGTCGTTAATTGCATGTTGTGTTTATCGATAATGGTTCCTTCGCATTCAAGTGATATACTTAACCAACAGGTCTTATGCGGGCTTTGCACAAGTCTAAATTCTCCTTAGCACCATGCCTCGTACTGACGCAATGCATTCTTTTACATTAATGCCAGGCTTGGTCATGACGCCTTATGAAAAACCCGCAAAAAGCCTACTGAGTACTTACACATCTTCGCTTGGACTTACATCATCTGACCTCACAGAAAGAAAACAACACGTTTAACAAACATGCAGGGAATAGAAACTCGTTCAGCTATTGGTGCTTCAACAATAGCACTCGTTGTAATTTATTTGGTGCATAAATCTTTTTAGCAAATGTAATATTAATAACTACATTCGGTTAACTTTGTAACTATTCATATCTATTATTCTGATTTCAACTTTTACCAAAAACATGTAATTCTAGGTTTACTTAATTTCCCCCTTACAGCTTTGCTTAATCTACACTTTATTTTCTTATTATTTTTACACAATTTCCCGTTTAATTTTAAACAAACGACAATTGCTTATATTAAATACTACAAGAAAGATCGTCACCTTTCAAGAGATTCAAAAATGTTTTCGTTTTACTGTCATCTGGCCACTTTATCGATGTCAATTTTTGAAGCCATTTTGGTAAGTAATCATCTGAGACGTTTATCAGAACTGGAATGAAACGAATGGGACCATGTTTTAAGGTTGTGCTGAGTTCATTCTTTATGAGAGTAACCTCACTGTAGAGTCGCTCTTCATTTAAAGTGTCAAAACGAGGAATTGAATCAATGTCCACAGTTTCATCCAACCAGCATAGTTTTAAATAACCTGGAGTCACGATCATGATGACTTTGTCTGCTTGTCTCAAAAATTTCTCACCAAATCTCTTAGGACCAATTGAATTGTACAGTTTTTGGTCGGTGTACATTTGATCCATAACAACTTCGATATTGTGAGATTTCAACCACGAATAAATTCCGTTGATTTGATTAATTGTTGCCTTCTCAGGTAAGTAAGAAACATAGATTGTTCCCTGGACCATGGGATAAGAGCCTGTGGAAACAATATAAAGATGTTAAACATGATTTTTTTATTTTGCGTTCTAACTAGAGACATATAATTTCTCTTATTGTAAACAATCACGTACTCTAAAGAAAGCCTTTGATACGGTTGACCACGTATTTCTATTAGCCAAACTCAAATTTTACGGGATTGCTGATAATGCTCTTAATTTACGTACTGACCGTTTACAGGCAACGTCTGTAAATGGTAAATTTTCAACCTCAAGAACGGTAATGTGTGGAGTTCCCCAGGGATCGATTCTTGGCCCGCTTCTGTTCTTAGTATACAGGGTGTCCCGAAAAAACCCAAAAACTATTGAAAATGATCTATTGTTAACATTTGAATGCCCTAGCACTTGCTAAAAAATTAAAATATCTTTGTAAAGTACGTTTGTTTTGCTCATGGGAATTTACATTTGCAAATTGTTTTCTCTAAATCAAATAACACATGCATAAAATTTGATTGCATTTTTAATATGCACTCGTAGGTTAAGTTTTTTTCTGGCATAAAAATGGTTAACACTGAGTATTACTATTAATTATGACGGTTATGTCAATACTTTACCTACTCATGGGTCAATTTAGTGCTAGGCATTGAAATTCTAACAATAGATCATTTTCAATAGTTTTTGGGTTTTTTTGGGACACCCTGTATATTAATGATTTGTCGAATTGCGTGCAGTACAGAACAACGCGATTATTTGCTGATGACACGAATATCACAGCAAGCGGTAAATCTGTAGAGGAAAGCGACGAATGTTCCTTTTAATTGATTCTTGCCAGATCTTTCTTCATTGTTTTCTGTTACCCATTTGACGAAACAATGGTCAAATAATCCAAGGGTTGCCATAACTATAGGTGTACGGTAAAATTCTTGCAATTTTGTAATGAGATCTAAGGTGTTCGTTGCACGCGTTTGGATATCAACAACTTGATTTAAATTATGGTGACACAGTATGTCACTAATATTCCACTTATTAAAATCACCCAAGTTACGAAACCGCAGTCTGGCTGAGTAGATCGAAGTTCCTTTTGTTCAGTAACTGAGCCATCCGGTGGGTTGTTGCAAATACGAATTTTTGGATACGAATTTTTTTAAAAAATAAACGATGTAAAAAAGTCAATGTCGCACTATTCAATTAATGTACGGGTCTTTTTTGAAACTTTTAGCATTCTCAAAAATATCAATATCTAAGCTTGAAGTTGTCTCAAAATCTCATTATAACATGTCAAAATTTAAATTAGCCTTCTTGATAAGATGTAATTATTTAGTTTTGATAAACTGTCCTGTTCCTGTGAGATCAGTCAAAGAGGAGTGTTTTTTGGACCATCCCGTATATGATAACCATAAATCTTTACTTTCAGATATTAGTCATACTAGCATACTAATGCTAATGCTGCAATAAGATTGGCTACTCTACTCGCTATCTATTGATGTCGAGTAGCGAGTAGCAAAACAATATTTCTCTGGTAGCTACATTCTTTTTCAATTTAAAGACAATTTGTGATAGTTTTTTTCTGCAAAATGATTTAAAAATCAATTATTTATCTCAAAATTCTACTAAAACAATTAGATTTCTCGCTCTCAATTTCTATGCATTAATAGGTGATTCGGGCTTCGCCCTCATCAAGTATAGCCGCATAGAAATCTCGAGCTCGTAATCAAATTGTAATTTGATAAGTATACTTATTTAGAGGTATTACCTGGAATTGGCAAATCCTGATCCTTTTTAGGCCTTTTAATCCATTTTATAACAAGACCAAGTGAAGCAGTGATAATAACAGCAAAAACACATATTGAAAATATTAGAGTTGTTGAAGTTTTTTTGCTCTCTAACTCGGCACTTCCCAGGGTTGGCGACGTTGATGAAGATTCTACAGAGATAATTTCACACGACGATGTGAATGACCGATATGATCAATTTTACCTTGGGGTGGTTAATGCAAGATTAATAGTAGGTTAAATGCTCTCAAGTGAATGCGTCTCATCCGGGAAAGCGAAAAATACTTTAACCGCGGTGAGAATCGAACTCACGACCTTGATGTTACCAGCGTCACGCTCTGCTACAACCATTTGTAAGCTACCGTTTAGCGCTTCGCAAAAAAAAGTTTTAAAAAGTTATAACTACGTAGTTTGGCCACTGAAACTATTTGTTTTGACTCTGAAACTATTTGTTTTGACTCTGAAACTATTTGTTTTAAATCTGAAACTATTTGTTTTAACTCTGAAACGTCGCGTGGGCGGGTAAAACTATTAGTTACAAACTCCATGACTGTAATACCTTGTGAATATAAATTAGTTCTTGTTTCCTTTGAAGAGGTCGCGGGTGATGATGGCAGTATTGTGAATCTCCATATGATTGGTGTAGCCAGTTCGTCTACAAAATGTAACAAAGGTGAATTTAAGGCAAACAAATTAACTTTTTTGTTTCCATCTCAAACGCTTCAGAAATCATGGTTACACATGCCAAAAGTTAAGTCAGACTGCAAGAACAAGAAAAATCTGCGAGTTTCTACGATAAAGCGTTACAAAGGGCAAACATCCGTCTATTAATTTATAAATTGTCTAAAATATAAGTAAAATATAATTATGTTTATAAAGATTATCAATACTATACCTGGCGATGGAGGAGCCGGGCGGTAATAAAGTCCCGTTTCACCGTTTGACTGATAAGGTATTGCCTTGACCTGGACAAAGTCGATAAAAATACATCAGTATTGTTTTTCTATATCACTATGGAAAGCTAGGAAGGTAAGGTCACACAGTAGTTGTGTGATTTGCATTTTCAAGTAATTATTAGCCGGCACAGCATCCCAAACAAGTTTGACGTTGATTTTCAGTACTTGAAGTGTTTCCGTTAATTCTTAGTGAGTTATGAGCTTTTGAAAGCATATTTTTTACATACTAGCACCCGCGATTTTAGCGAGATTTTTCTCCGAAGTTTAAAGCATCCATGACTTGTAAACCACTGGAAAAATCACGTTGATTATTTGAATGTCTTGTATGTATAGTTTTCAAGTTCTTTTTTTGAGACTAAATTTGAAATGTCATCTTCAAAAAAATAAGCGTTTTATAGTAATATTGAGGGAAAACGTGTTGGAAAGAGGCGTGCAAAGAGCCCGCATGAAAATATGTGTATAATGTAAGTTTTTGAGGCATTTTGCACGATTATACATTTCGCTCTGTCTATATGTCATCGAGCACTCTTTTGCATTTCGCAAACCAAAACTAGCACATTATATATACGTATACTTACATTAATAGCGTAACCTCTGATTTCTGAATTAAATCCATTTGATTCGTTGAGAATAGTATAGTTGATGTTCTAAAAGTGAAAACAAATTTTGCACAACACACGACATTAATTCAATATTACTAAACATTCCGTAATGTAAATTATGCAAATTTAGTACAAGGGTCGTACAAAAACATAATGCAGTATACAAGGTGTGCCATTAAAATGACAAAAAAAATGTAAAGAATACATTATTAATTTCTGAATGTTTTGCTTTGCTGAGACACACTGCATAGGTAATATGGACAAAAGAACTCTATCATTCACTGAGAACGGCAAACGTGTGTATTAATATTTATTAGTTAGATAATATCTCTACACGGTGTATCGCAAAAAAGTTTACAGTTGGAAAAAGTACAATGGAGCGTACAATGTTTTTAATAAAATATTTTATTTCTGAGTGGAGCTAACTCCATCGGGAATTCGAACATCCAAAAAAGGATTTTTACAAAATTATAATTTTTTTACTTAAAGTAGCTTATCATCAAAATTCACTTTTAAAGCCTTGCGCACAAAGATGAATTTTTTTGAAGTAATTTTAAGTAAGTACGACAAGAATATGGAGTATGTTGAACACACCAGGAAAGTTTTAGACAATTTGATTCACGTGAATTCGAAGATTCGAGCACAAAAAATTAGACTTCGAACTCCATCACTTTAAAAACCGGCTTTTTATAGCCAGCTACCTTAAGACCAAAAAAAATTTGTGAAAAAAATATTGCTAGATGTTCCGGATGAAGCTGTACTGCTTAGGATTACTGAAGTCCATTGAGCGCTCTTTGTATTAGCAGTTTTTTTCAAATGTATAAAGCTAGCCTGTATAAAGCCTGTATAAAGCTAGCCTGTATAAAGCTAGTTAATTGCTGGTCGCCGAATAAAAACAACTAAAGTAAACATAGCATAAACATAACTATTCTGGAATGATTAGAGTAAAACGTTATCTCAATCAGCTGTATTGTCACAACTCCTACCTTTGCAACTCTTTGACAGTAGATCGTTTCCCCAGTATAATCTATACCCACTTTCACAAAGTATCCTGTGCATACGTTTTGCTTTTGTAGACATTCTAACGACGAAACGTAATGTCACTATTAGCAGTATTTAGCATCAACTAATGTGTCATCCTTCATACAGAAATTAGCAATAACTTTATTTAAGTGTCAGCTTACATAGCAGGTATACCACTAGCTAAATGTGGCCACTATATACCAAAACATACTATATGCTTGCAATATTAGGTTAAAAGCTATATACAATAAAATATAAGTTTAAAAAATCTGCAGTAACTACGTTTACAATGTTCGCTGTAAGGCCGGAACACACGAGGCGACAAATCGCAGCAACACGTCGCAGCAACACGTCGCACGTTCGTTTAGAAAATATAAGACATGATTCAAAATGTATAAAACTAACTCGCACGCAAATATAAAACGTATACTTGTGGATATTAAAATTGTTTGAAAACATAACCTTTTTCTCAAATACAATATACAATCAGTGCAAATATAAAATAGGTGTATAATATATAACGAGGTTGTACATGAAGTAAATAATGTGCATTTTATAGCTGAATAACAATATAACAATTTCATTTCAAGCAATAGGCCGCAATACGCTGTAGTACCATATTCTTTTTAGCTGCCCTCCTAATTAACTCCCCCTCTCCAATAAGTCCCTGGCCCTTTTTAGTAGAAAAATTTAAATTGACCTTTTACTCGCGCGATTATGCCTCAGTAGATTATGCCCGACTGATTATACTTGCCTGATGATGTCTGCACGATTATACCCGACAGACTATACCCGCAGTCACACGATTATGCCCGACTCAGGGTGTTAGCCAGGTGGCCGTCCGGCCGTCCTAGGGGCGTTTTCTTCTGAATTTGGACAGCTATATTTACGTAGACGGCCACGGACGGCCAAAGGGACTATTTTCTTTAAGATAAAAAATTACAACTTGTAATATTTATTGAATATCTCCATTTATAGTCATATGCTGTTTAACTTATCAATGTTACATATTTTTATTCCTTATCCTTTTGAAATCACAGTATGACAAAATATGACTGAATTAAAGTGCAACTCTGTAAAACAAAAAATTGCGGCAACGTCATAAACCACATGTTTTTGTCCGACCACTTCCACACAAATACAATGACACCAACAAACATATTTTGGACGGCCAGATTTGGAATCCTGGCTAACACCCTGGCCCAACTGATTATGCCCGCACGATTATGCCCGGCGGATTATGCCCGACTGATTATGCCCAGCCCGACGGATTATGCCCGACTGATTATGCCCGCACGATTATACCCGACGGATTATGCCGGACTGATTATGCCCGTTTTGACCGAGTTCAACTTAATTATTCACTATTCAGTCTAATTGTTTAACACCCGGTTACTTTAAGCCCGTATAATTAAGCACTGTGCGATCCAATTGTATTTTTGTCCCAATCCACTCCTCATACCATGTGCATTGGTCCTTCATGATTTGAACTTCATTCGCTTTGCCATTATTGAGTTGTAGCGAGAGTCATTTGTTGCTCTGTCCGAAGGTCGAGAAGGTTGATATTAGAATCTTCCACGACAACAAATTCCACATTGTATTTTTTACGAGTGGTTGGGTTTAGAAAACTAAGCGTGGCATGTTCTTGCGGTTTTCACAAGGCAAAAAATTGTAAATTCTTAGCACTTGGTCAGCGCGTTATTTTCGTATTTCGTGTTACGCAGCTCTGTAGTTCGGATCACATATCACGTCATGATGGAGTGGATTTTTGTGACTTTCCGACTAGCTGTGCATGTCAAGAGTTGCGACAAATTCTCCAGAGTCTTCGTCTGAGCTCTATGAGCGAAAAGAGGAAAAGTGCCTCATTGGTGATTACTACCACAGTATGTTAAAGTCCTGCATCTTGTGTCCACGAACTTCCATTCTTAATTGTTTTCCGTTTTCTCGCATGCTTTGTTTTAGGGCGTGTACTTCCTTTTCGTTTCCCAGGTTTTTTTCAAATCCTTTAATCCTAAATTCATTGTCTCGCCGCCTCTTCCGATGTCTAGGGCCCGTGAAAGCACTAGTGTCAACACTTTTAGCATTTTTTCATCTCGGATTTCCAAGATTTCTATATCCGTCATAAACTCATGAACGTGAGGAATTTACAAATACGAATCATGTATTTTTATTCCTATTTGCACGTCTACATAGACAAAATCGATACGAGTAACGAAAGTACCGTCTTCAATCTATACAATAATCAGAGTTCTTTCCGTAATTTAATTGGTTCAGAGCTGGGTGTTATTAGAATGCAAGGTGGATTGATAGAATTGGAAAATAATATAAAAAGTACTATAGTGTGTTATAAAAGATAACACCAAATCTTCTGCTTGGGAACATTTATCATTTATAGGAACGAGGAAATATCATTACTGAAGGAAATATTTTGCTTAATCCCCCGAGTGGAGGGTCTATAAATGGTATGCTATACCGAAAATAATAAACTCACGTGGCACAAACTTAGCTTTCTAATTTAGTATAATACATATCGCTGGGATCCATACGCAATATTGTTCATGGTATGGTACAGTTTAGTTAATCACGCTGACATCAACAGTTGAAAAAGTCATTTTCAAAAGGGGAGTGAAAAACAGAAATACAGAATACAGAACTCACAATTATACTAGAAAAGACTGATTCCGGCATAAAACTATTTGTAACATTACACTGACCAGTAGATATTAATTATTTAGTATGATTTTTACAAGTAATACCATGATATGAGAGAAATTAGTGATTAAATGTCCCCGAAAGCCGAAAGAGGTTTGTGAATTCCACAAACCTCCCGAGGGTGAGGGACATTTAATCACTAATTTCCCGACATATCATGGACCTGGTATTAGTTTTTAATACCATGATTAACGAGGATGTACAGTATAATTTGAATTGTAACAAATGACTTGGGAATAATGTATTGTGTTGAAAATACATAAATATCTGATTATTTTGTTGTGTAAAGTGTTGATTTGAAAATTTCTAATTTTCTCCGTTTTAAGGGAAAATTAGAGAAAATTCGCTCTTCTGAGTAATTTAGCGATTAAATGTCACTCTGAGAACAATAAAAACCGAGTTGATCATGGTATTACTTTAATAAATAATGGTTTTGAAGCATTTTGATTGGTTGCCTGTCAGGTAAATATGAGACATTATTTACTGGTAGGCATTTTTTTCAAAATGGCAGCCAATGAAAGTTGTTTTGATGTTTTATGCTTTTGCAAAAATTAAAAAATGGAGAAAAAAATGCATTAATACAAAGTCAAAGAATATAAACTATCTTAAAAGGTAATAGGTCGTCTGAAAATAACTTATCAAATACTTTTTTCATAATTAAATAATTACAAATAAACTTTAGTCTTTACTTAGTAGTTTTTTTTTCCGAAATAAACTGTATTCATAAAAAAAGTGCATTTGATACATGCTTTACTAAAGAAATTATACTAAAACAGTTATTTCACCAATAACCACTTCGCCTTCGGCGAATAATTATTAAAAATAAGATTCATCTATCTCGCATTCTAAATGAAGTCTCCTTAAATAAAAAGAAGCTTATTTAGTGGGGAAATTTATTCTTTCGCAAATAATTTAGCTGTTTTGTCTTATGCTTTTTCTTTTATAATTAGGAGGTTTTTGCCTTCTGACTGATCTGCTCGACGTCTCATATCGCTGGACGCATGAACCATTCCTCTATTAGACAAACTTTTGAATTCGGAGAATCAATTTGCACAGCAGGAAAGGGCATCCTAGATTTCATACAATTGTCAATTTTGGTTGCAAAATATTGTAAAATGTGGAAAAAATAGTCCTATAAAATTTGCGAATTTTGTATACTTTTGTATTACGCACGGAAGCTCTTTCCAACTGTGCTAAAATTGATTTCGAATTCAAAAGTTTGTCTAATGAGGAATGCATGGTCAATTATGGAACTAATAGCGTGCACTACTTCTTACAGAGGAACGTCTGGATTTTGAAATCACGTGAGTGATATTAAAAAATGAAATGTAAACATATAGCAACGACGTTTCTCTAGTCAAAAATATTCTCTTATATTCAAGGAGACTTCTGTTAATTTAATATGTGCGACGCATGAATCTTATTTAAAACTAATATCCTGGTATACAAATAATGAATGTTTATGAGTGCAACGGTAAGAATATTTTCATGAGGTGAAAGATTGATTGTTCCATTCAACGAGGCGATAGCCGAGTTGAATGGAACAATGAATCTTTCACCGAATAAAAATATTCTTACTATTGCGCGAATAAAAACATTCATTATTTGTTTCATATAATACCAGACTATTGCTTTTCAAAACCAATTTATTCGACATTTAAAACAACACGCATTTGAGTCGTATTTTACTATTTGGATTATTTCGCATTCATCTCAAGACCGAAACCAGCCTAAAGTAAACTACGAAGACGGATGTGAATTGTGAGAGAAAATGGAAAAACCTATTGCACTCCTAGAAGTGCAATGTGCACTCCAAGAAGTGCAATGTGCACTCCTAGGAGTGCAATGGACCGTTTTCCATTGCACTCTTGAAAAATGGAACTTTTTATTTAATATCACGTGACTATAATCAACCAATTAAACAACCAAAATTTAATGAGGTATTATATAATACATTTATATAAAAATCGCAATTCCTTTGCGAGTTCTCAGCGAGATATATCCGGTACATGTAGCTTTATACCTGTAGGCGGGTCCCATACAATCCGGGCTATTGTTTTATTTTTGTGAAGGCTGTACGTGATTTCACGAATTTTGGCGTCTGGATTCCTGATACCATGTTTTTTATCCTCGCATTTCTTCAATTCACGATAGCAATCTATTGATTCATTTAAAGATTAAAGATTAGTTAGTGTGCATGATTAGTCCACATTATTCGATTGTTGTTCATTATTCTATGACTTGTGTTCTGGACGCATGTTACATTCGTTTTATATTGATATATGCAGAGTACGTGTTATATCTATAAAAAATTGTAGACAAAGTGTATTTCTCTTACGGTTCTCTCCTTTCAAAATCGACAGCGTCTAAAACAAATTGGAAGAAACAGCGTATTTACGAAAACTGGTCAAATCAATTTTGTGATTTCTTGATCATTAAAATGTTCGTGTTATAAAGTGGAGTAATACGAGCAACAAACTTGCCAGAACTTGCAATAAAATCTGATTTCAGAGTATGTTAACTAGAAATGATTTCGAATTCTCTCCAGTAACGTTTGGTATCTAACTGAATATCTGAATCTACCTGTGAATGTTCTTTAGTAAAGTGTGGTGAGATTAGAGTTTGTTGAACGTGCCTGCATTTTTGAGTACTAAATTGTAATACAAATATACTTGTTAAGCTTTCTGGAAACACCACGTAAATTTGTTATTGCAGAGCTTTCGATCCGTAAGCTCGGATCTTCATCAGTGCTATAATAATATGGCTTAACAAAGCTTAACAAGTATATTGTATTCACCATGCAAACGTACAAGAAACTTATTGTAATACGAATGTTGTTAATCGTAAACTCTTTGAATAAGGTTGATCGGCAGGTCGTTCGCAACTTAAAATAAAGTCTTGCTAAACCCAATATATTCGATTCAGTGCACAGTTGCTTTAGTTCTGGTTCGTATCCATCCTGCTTTTTAGAGTTCCGTGTGTAATATACATGCAGACCAATATTTCTACTGATACACATGTGTATTAAAAAAGATTACAGTAGAACAATATTAAAATTAGGAAATGTGTTACTGAATGCCGTTAAAAAATGGCTTCCGCACAAAAATGAATCATTAAACACGATATTTGTAACAGTCACGTGCAGAATACTATGATTTCCGTCAACGAAATTGACCAATAGGAATTAAGTCCGACCTTTTGTCGGGGAAGAACGCTTTTCATAGCCATTCTGGCAGGTATTTCCTTGCCGCCACCCGCACGAAACGAGAAAACGTCAGCTACGCAAACTATCTGACCATCTTCTGTTGGTAGGCTTACTAGTCCGGCAGATAGGGGTTTCAAAAAGCATGTTTACTTACCATATCGAGAGACAATTTCATTTTGGTTTTATCTTGTTCCTTTAAGGTTACTAAGTATATTTCTGAATGTTGGCCGCATTGAAATTTCTTGTGGACTCTTGCCAACTCGTTTTTCTACGATATTACTATAAAACTGTATTACTGTCAAAAGGGTGATATTTCAAGTTCAATTTCAGAAAAAATAACTTGCATCAACAGAAAACTCGTAAAAAACTAAATATATAAGACATTTAAATCGCCAACCTAATTTTTCCAATTCTTAGTGAGGTATCAGCCTCTGAAAGCATAATATTATACTAGTGCCCAGGTCTTTTGCGCGATTTTAGCATTTTTGAAGGATCAATAACTTGAAAACGCTTGAAAAATCGAGGTGGCCATTTGAATATCTTATATCTAGTTTTATACAATCTTTCAGCTGATGCAAGTTATTTTTTCTAAAATTGAACTTGAAATATCACCTTTTTGACAGTAATACAGTTTTATAGTAATAGAGAGCGTGAAATTTCTTGTGGGCTCTTGCCAACACGTTTTTCTACGATATTAGGGAGCTTAAGCAAGCGACGTTTTTGTCAACAGGGACGGCAGCCGGAAGTAAGTTGCGTCGTTATTTTTGGGTTTCACGTGACGTCATAAATTTCACTGGGGGTCAACTCCAAATGGATACACAGTCATTGAAGGGAAATGATTTTTAACTGTATGTGTTGACCTTTTGTTTGGCAGAAAATATGTGCAATTTCGTGAGATTTGTTCACTCCAGCACAGTACAATCATCAATACATTTTGGGTTGACCCCCACTCAGATTTACCGCTGCAAAATGCCATAGTGAAACCCAAGAATAGATGACGAATGATGGCGTCAGCCGTTCTCGTTTGAAATCATAAACGTGAAAGTTGACCTGTGACTGCCGTCGTTGATTTCAAACAAGAACGGCTGACGCCATCTATAATGACGCAACTAGTACTTTCGGCTGCCGTCCGTGTTGACAAAAACGTCACTTGCTTAAGCTCCCTAATATCGTAGAAAAACGTGTTGGCAAGAGCCCACAAGAAATTTCACGCGGCCAACATTTAGAAATATACTTACTAACCTTAAAGGAACAAGGTAAAACCAAAATGGAATTGTCCCTGGATATGGTAAGTATATCGGCCTCTATCTTCTGGACTATACTTCAGTAATAAGTACTGTAGTTAAAAACACGAGAGGGAATTAATCAAACATAATGATCGAAATGTAATATTTGCCATAGGACCGCGGTTGACGAGATGCAATACAACATAATATCATATATTCAATTTAAACTCACTTGGTCATTGCAGTCATTGTTCGCTGATCTTTGGATACGAGTAGATTTTTCTAAAATTATTCAGAAAAGGAAATTCGAAGCAATACGTTTCCACATATTTTAACTACTTCTTCCAGTCGATGGACAGGAAGAAACAAATACATGTAAAATTTGGCTAAAATTGCCCACTTTCTGTCACCACAAAGACCGATAAATCGGAAATATTTTTTACTACGCAAAAGTTAAACAGCAAATAACACGATTTGAGCGTTTCTTTGTAATTTGCACTGCTTACGGAAGTTATTATTTCCTATGGTAAAAAGAGTAGAAAGTTTTAAAATACTTTGTGACATAATTATTACATAAAATTTCATTTATATGGTATTTCATTTCACAAATTTATAATCATAAAATATTATACCTTCGTTTTGAATTCTGCATCTGAGTACGCATCTCGCACGATCCTAAAATGGTCAAAGGTTAAGAAGAACCTCTTGGTGCATGTTTTGGAGATAAATTTTGCTTGGTGGCACTGTTCTTTTGCACGTTGTGTGATGCTGAACCTCAAATTTACTGTATACAAGATATACAGCTGAAAACTGCGTATACATTGATAAACCCAGGTATACAAATATTACCTGAGTGCTCATCTTTTACATAACAAGAGAAGGTTAAGAGGGCTGGCGGAAAAGGCGTAAAAAGGCACGAGTAAATGTTTTTTTTCACTATGTGAAATCTTTATTGAAAGTACATAATAATATGCCTTGTCCAGTCGCATTTCGTGTTACACTACATGTGGTCTAGATATTCTTTACTCATTACAAACTCAGTGTTATTGTTATTAGTGACGAGATGCATTCTATGCAATTGGATATTGAAACGTTGACCAATATATAATTGCGGGAACCACTGACTATTTTCATAAAATACAGCGGTTGTTTTTATTTGGAGTTACCGTTGTATTTTATGAAAATACTCAGTGGTTCCCGCAATTATACATTGGTCTTTACATATCTTGTATCTTAAAGATTTCGGTATTTAAAATTCCTGATTTTACTGATTCGGGCTCCTACAATTCCGAGTTTTACAGATCCTGGGTTTTGCAGATTCCAGGTTTTAATATTCCGAGTTTTATACTTTCTGGCTTTTACAATTCCGGGTTTTACAGTTCCGACTTTTACAATTCCGGGTTTTACGATTCCGTGTTTTACAGACTCTGAACAGAGTGTTCAGATTCTGACTTTTACAATTCCGAATTTGGTCATGGCTTTATAGGATACCCTAAAGGTCGAAATGTCGAGAGGGCTCTGGGTTTCTCACTCACTGGGACTGTATCTACTTCACCAAATTTAGCTAAAGCGCGAGCCCGAAGGGCGAGTAATGATTGTCGCGCTACGCGCTCCCTCTTTAGCTAAATTTGGTGAAGTAGATACAGTCCCAGTGAGTGAGAAACCCAGTGCTCTCTCGACATTTCGACCTTTAGGGTATCCTATAAAGCCATGACCTTCCAAGTTTTCATATTCCTTATTCTAGCCTGCAAAGCAGGCGCTCTCGGGCTTAAGGGGGGAAATTGAAAGAGCGCCTGCCTCCATCCTACCGTAATTTGAAACACGCCCATTTATTAATGATGCCTAACCTTTCAACGACTGACCAATCACAGCGCATTCTATTTGAGGAAAAAATTAGTATTTTGAAAGAAAAAAACAATCGCTTGCTTAACAAAAGATCGGAAATAGTTTCGGCCTGCCAACACAAAAGCAGATTTCAGGTAAACAACCTAAACAAAGAAAGGAATGCATGCTATTCAACCACCCACGCGCCCACGTTTCCGCCTTGAGCATAAAAGAAGCTCGCACATTTTCGAAATTTGTCTATCACCTGAAGATTCCCTCTGGATGAAACAGACTGTAGTAAGTTTGTAAGTTTGTAAACAGACTGTAGAAGAAACAGACTGTGGTAAGTTTTTGAGGTATTTTGCACAATTATACATTTCGCTCTGTCTATATATCATTGAGCACTCTTTTGTATTTCGCTAACCAAAACTAGCACATTATATATATATATATATATATATATATATATATATATATATATATAGACTAGTATTGAGTTTAGAATCATATGAGTAGAGTGCTCAATACCGAAGTAGAGCGGATATAACAAAGAAGACAAACTTGAGTCACTTCATTTAAACATTTATTCACTACAAACTTGTTTCGTATGGTAAGCAAAGCTTACCACACTCATCAGGTGAAATCGCGTTTGATGTTGTGCTTAGGAAACTTGATGCAACCTTTGCCTACATGAAAAATTTATAATTATTTATTATCCGCATCTCAGCTCCTTGAACTCTAGAAACGAACTGTTATCAGCCTGTAGACATAGGAAAGATTTCCTGCTTTGCAATCAATAGCTAACCCTTGTAATATAACACTATTTCGATGACGCCAATCATGTATATAACACCTCAAGTTTCCTAAGCACAACATCAAACGCGATTTCACCTGATGAGTGTGGTAAGCTTTGCTTACCATACGAAACAAGTTTGTAGTGAATAAATGTTTAAATGAAGTGACTCAAGTTTGTCTTCTTTGTTATATATATATATATATATATATATATATATATATATATATATATATATATATATATATATATATATATATATATATGTAATATTTAAAACACGCGCAGGAGTGCTTTATCAGATATACAACGCGAGGCGAAGCCGAGCGTTGTATATCTGATAAAGCGCGAATTGCGAGTGTTTTAAATGACTTCTAAATCGATTCATTTTATACCCATCTTGTCTGTTTGTATATAAAAGAATTTTCAATATAGATGTTGTATAAGCCGAGAAAATCGAAGTAAAAGATTTGTGAAAATCGACATGTGTTTTATCTCATATATAGACTCTAGTCACGGCTATATGATTTCGTTTGTGTTTTTCTCATGAATTATTAATGAGGTTTAGAAATATATATATATATATATATATATATATATATATATATATATATATATATATATATATATATATATATATATATTTATATATATATATATATATATATATATATATATATATATATATATATATATATATATATATATATATATATATATATTTATATATATATATATATATATATATATATATATAATATATATATATATATATATATATATATTATAGGGGGCTTATTAGAGAGGGGGGGGGGGCTTATTTCATTTTTTCATTCAAAAGGGCGGGGAGGGACTTATGAGAGAGGGGGGCTAAATAGAGAGATTACGGTAATTATATATAATCATCAAACATATTGTTTGTTTTACCAGAATAGATTTTAAAAAGCATGTCTATTAGACAAAAGCCCACTTGTTTAATTTCATTACCATTAGCCCGCCCAATCTCGTGACCACGCCCATTTGATTCTCAAGAACGTCCCTCCACTTCTAAATTTAGCAAAACAGCGCTAAAGGCAACTCGTGCAGTCGAGAAAAAATTGGTCGACGAAAAAACTGCAAATCAAATTGCTCTTCGGCGATCTCTTCAAGTAAGGTATTGCATTTAAAGTATTTTATCTACATGTTGCAACGGTTATATGATGTGTGTCTGGCTTGGCATGATATGCAGATTGAATTGTTCCACGAATACAATTGTTTGTTTAGTCTCGATTTGAAATTTGACCGCAGCTTTTCAGCCAACGAGATTTAGCTAAAATGGTTACACTCCTTTTGAATTACATGTATTAGAAATAATTAGAAGTCAGTAGTCACGTCTTAATCTTGACGATGATTTTTTGAACATAATTTTTGTACAAATAACTTTCAACAAAATGTCAAAGTCATGGCATCTTGGCAGGTTGCAAACAAACACTACCAACTCAGTAGCGATTGCATTCTTCGACACAATCCTACTTTCCAACCAGGCCAGTTGCTTTAAAGAGGCGAGCTCGAGATATCTCGCCCAATGGCAATGATCTCGCCAAGCGGGATGAAATATTCCCAACCCGCTTGCCGGGATGAACGGGTTTCGATCATTTCGAAGTTTTGATAGTTTCTTTCAATGGAACGACTAAACAAAAGACGGCAGACTGGCTTCAATAGCTGTAATATTAATGAATAGTGAAATGCAAACAAAAATTAATCTCACATTTTCACTTACTGGGCTTGTCCGGTGTCGCGCGAAATTTATGACCTGCGAAATTCAATTCAACAGCTCTTTAATAAAAGCTAGGTTGTCGTGGACAGAGTTCGAGTTAGTTTGAATTTGAGTTTTCTACGTATATGCGAAGAAAGAGTGTGGTTCGTGCGAAAAATACCAGAAATAAACATGTATTCACGCAAGTTAAACCGATCGATGTTATGCAAGACACAGGGCCGAAACTAAAGCGTTAATTGGGGGGTGTATATTCATATATTCACGTTCTGCCCGACGAATTTCTTTTGAAATCAGTTGTCATTACCGTTGATTTCAAAAGAAATTCGTCGGGCAGAACGCGAATATATGAATATGCACCACCCCAATTAACGCTTTAGTTTCGGCCCTGCCAAGACATTGCTCTTACAACAACATTGTTGTATTACGTACACTCCTATATTTCCGAATCGGTCAGAAACCTTCATGTTTTTAATAACAATGTTGCGGTGCCAGACACGCTACAGACAGTTTTTTTTTCAATTTATACTCATTGTATGGAAGTTAAAAATTACACATCTGCATTTTAGTGCAAGTTGGTAAAATCAGCTTATAAATATAAAAATGCAACGTCACGTCCCAATCTGGCTTCCATATCAATAAATAACAATTCCCGCAATTCTAGGTTTGATTCAGATATTTATTACTCAGAGATTGATTTATATTCGTTGTATTAATATTACAGTAAAACCCCGCATAAAAGAACCAGCTAATTTTGACTTCAGGCTGAAGTGTTTCTTATATAACAGGTACTTAGAAAAGAAATCAGGCTGAAGTGGTTCTTAACTGGTTCTTATTTCCAGTCAAAAACAATTGTTCCTGGCATAGAGTTTTAAACCTCTTATCGTATAAAATGTGTTGAATACATTATGAAGATAAATTATGTTGTGAATTGATTGCTGTTTTGATAAAACATATGTATGCAGGTCTGCAGGATGTGGTTGAAAGACAATTCCTACTGGCAAGATCACAGTAATTTGTTTTCTTCCTAGTACATGATTAGCACCTATTTCAGCTAAAAGTTTAATAAGGATTTTTCTATAACTTTTATGCAGGGTTTTACTGTATGTTTTATGCAATAATTATTCTAGCAGTAATTTCACCCCCCTGCTGGTTTTTTTCTCCTCGAATTTTTAACAAATTAAGAATTTTTAGTGTTCCGGATTGATGCAGTGCTGTTCCGGTGCTCCTGATTTCACTAATAGTCAGGTGTTAATTCCCCCCTCCAAAAATCTGACATTTTATTGGCAGATCAATAGGTCACAATAAAGTATACATGCCATCCCTTTCTCCCCCTAGAAGCAAGGCAGGGGGAGGTAAAGACAGCATTTTGTCACAAACACCAAAACTTTAGTAAATCAACACCCCCTTAACCGACACAAATGGTCTCACTTCCTCCAGAGTCTTCAGTTTTACAAGTACACACAAGTCAATGCTCACTTTATTTTTCAGCGCCGTAAGCTCTGTATTTCGCCCCCCCCGCCTCCAAATAAGCCCCCCTTTTGAGTGAAAAAATGAAATAAGCCCCCTCTCTAATAAGCTCCCCCCCCCCCCCATAAATGTTGTTGTTATGTGATACATACTGTGTAATGATTTTGAGTTTATTACAGTTCAGAGATAATCTCCATCACAGTTTTTCCTGGATGAATATATAAGCCCCCCTCTAAAGGTCCTGAAATGAATAAGCCCCCTGGGGGCTAAATAGAGAGAATCTGGTAATTTCCTTTGCACACAGAAGTCACTTGTACAAATAGATACTTAAAGGAAGCTTGATACATGACACACAGTCAAGAAATGAAATTGGCTGAGAGGCCAAAATTGGGGGAAAACTTATTTGGTTGCAATTGCAAAACCTCTCCCCTCCCCCCCCCCCCCCCCCTTTCCAAACTTACACCAACTCATTTTTTCTAAAGATTCAAGTTTGCAAGCAGGTGAACAATTTTAGAGGGCCATTCAAATTTTTAACATGGGTAATAAAAACAATTGTTTTGAAAAATTTTTTACTTATATGAATTTTTAAAGTTTTGTATGACCTAATGACATGACATTAAACTGTACAGACTGCAACACAACCTTTCTGAAAAATATAAACGATTTGTCCGATTGATTCAAACAACATTACTAAAATTTTATAACCACAGTTTGTTAATTATTATTACAATTAGAAAGTCACGGAGCTTAGAAGCATTTTCGGTGAACAATGGATGGGCCAGACTCGTCATATTCTTGTTTCGAGATCCACATCTGCTGGAAGGTCGAGAGGGATGCCAAGATGGAGCCACCAATCCAGACAGAGTATTTCCTTTCTGGCGGTGTGATAACCTTGATCTTCATTGTTGGTGGGGCCAAGGCTGTGATTTCTTTCTGCATATGGTCGGGCTGGGAACATGGTAGAACCACCAGACAACACAGTGTTGGCATACAGGTCTTTTTTGATATCAACATCGCACTTCATGATTATAGCATTGTCTCGTGGATACCAGCAGATTCCATTCCGAGGAATGACGGCTGGAAGAGTGCTTCTGGGTCTCAGAATCGCTTGTTGCCAACAGTGATCACTTGGCCATCAGGCAATTCATAGGATTTCTCCAAGCTGGAACTGCTGGCAGCAGTTTCCATTTCTTGTTCAAAGTCAAGAGCAACATAAGCCAGCTTCTCTTTTATATCACGCACAATCTCTCTATCAGCAGTTGTGGTGAAGGAATAACCTCTCTCGGTGAAGACTTTCATGAGGTAATTAGTAAGATCACGACCAGCCAAATCAAGACGAAGAATGGCATGAGGAAGGGCATAACTTTCATAGATTGGCACAGTGTGAGACACACCATCACCACTGTCGAACACGATTCCTGTGGTACGACCAGAGGCATACAGAGACATCACAGACATCTTCAAATTAAACAAAGAATATCTTACAGCACAGAAAAAACTTTGCATTGAGTTGTCAGACAAAGAAAAAATAATACAATAGAGAATTCTTAATTACTTAATATTTGTTTATATTTCTATCTACAAAAAATTGCATATAGGTCTGCTTTGTTAATATTAATTAACATATTAATGTTTATTGACACTGCAGAACATCTATGATTTTTAAAAATGTTTTGTAACCTGTTTAAAAGAAAATCAAAGTATGGCTGAAATACTGCTTCTACAAACCTACCTACTGGCCACTGAATGGCTGCATGCAGTACACGACAATAAATCATGACCTGACAATTTTGAACTTTGGCGTTTTTCGTTTAACATGCTGGGACGAATTAACTGTGTATTCAGCTGTACGCAATAATGCAAATAAAGTAATCTGCTAGTTCAGAGCATGCATCAGCATGGTCTGTAATCTGCATGGAATTCAAAGTCCAAAGCAAAGGATACAGATGCAGGCTAAAATGGCTAACAAAAACAAGATCATACAACTCCTTACCCGTGCGACAATAAGTCGTTTCGTCCGCTTTTCCTGAACCCAGGAACTGAACAAAAAGATGACATTGTTTTGAGAAACAAATAGATATTTCCAATGGAGTGAAAATCTATATTTCTACTTTCAAGATGATAGCAAAGTAAAAGGGGGGGGGGGGGGGGTTGAAGATCGGTTTTTCCACGTTACACAGCAAAAAACGCACAACCTGTTCTGGCCTGATGAAAACAGCATTGAACAATGTTTTGCTGCCCACGTTGTTCAAGGTTGTCAACAATATCACAGATCAGGTATAGAACCAGATGTCTCACTTCCTATCTATTCCTAATGTTTTCGTGTCCGCGATTTTTCGGCTGATCACGAATTGCACACGCGAGATGACGCAACCAGAGAGCACGAATTGCTCACGCAATGGCACTTGCCACGCTGACGTGTACTGCTTACGTGAGAGCACGAATTGGACACGCAATACCTCTGGCAAGTGTAATGCACATTTTTTATCAGAAAAAAGATAGGGAAGTGCAGAATTTTGGCAGTTAAACGGCGATTTTAGGCGCAACTACCTATTGATCTTTACTTTCTTGACGAATTTTACTGATAAATGATACGCTGCTTCTTTTTAGCAAGAAAGATTCACGCCACGCGAGCAAATCTGACGCGAGCAAGTCTGACGCGAGCAAGTCTGACGCGAGCAAATCTGACGAAGGCTGACGCGAGCTCTTCAAAATCGCGGACATAAATTTTGCTTAGTGAGACATCTGGTTCTATACCTGATCTGTGACAATATTGTTCAACATTGTTACACCTGATTGCAGGCTAATTCAGGCTCATCAACTTGTTCAGTATTGTTGACAACCTTGAACAATGTGGGCAGCACAACATTGTTCAATGCTGTTTTCATCAGGCCAGAACAGGTTGTTCGTTTTTTGCTGTGTAGTACTATTAGGCCAGTGGTGTTCGCCATGAAAATAAGAAGATTGTGACGTAAAACACGTGACAAATCGCCATGTTTTTGCGAACAATTTCTTGATCATAGAGATTACAAAAAATTCTTTTATAATCTCTATGTTCTTGATAGGAAATTACTAGAGCCCGATCTCCAGATATATTAAATAGAGCTCAGTGATTCCATCCCTGATCCCGCATTTCATTCCTTGATCCGTCATTCCGGGTTTTACAGATAGCCGAATGAAAACGCTCGGAAACGACACAAACGACACTGTGCATGTGGCATCAGCCTCGTACCGAAGTGCGCTTTTACTTTGTACTAAGAGATGTGGGTACGAGGCTGATGTATTCAATAAAGCAACAAAATAGGAATTACTGTTCTTTTGTCTTTTATCAAAATACATAGTGGTTTCCATAACTAATGCCCTATTCGTTCTCCGCTGGCAACAGAAACACTGGTTTTTCATAAAATGCATCTCCTCACGGGCAAACCAGAGATATCATGCCAGACAGCTTTGACGTGGTCTGATATTATCTTCTTTCGGTATTGATTATTGTTAATATTAGATGGTTCTGTAGTTCTGTTATCATTTCGTCTTACTTCATCAAGCATATACTAGTCGCAATAATCTTATTTTCTCCCCTCTGTCGTTTAGGTATAGTAGCAGTTTGAACTTGGGTTTCCAAAGCTGTGCGATTTGTGAAAAAAAAGTCAGGAGTTTTGGCTTGAAATTCTGCGAGTGCTGTACTATGTGGGTCATCTTATGATTGCGCACTTTAATACTGTAAATAGCTTGATACTATACACATGCGATAACACAAAAAAATTGATTACACTCGATTTAAGGCTTTCTCTATATCTTCGCTAACGCTTCTCTTCAGGTATTTAAATAATGTATGTATTTATAATATTAGCCACTGCATGCTGCATGTGAAATCTAGAAACATGTATGCACAGCTCTCTGTATCGAAAAATTGATAACTGAAATTTTTGTTTGGCATATTGGCCTATAGTGAACTTAAAACATTTGTTACTCATGAGAGTCCTCATACTGTGGCAATTTTTATCATAACAAGCCCATGGATTTTGTTTCCGTACCGTTTGTATATTTCCTACTCGATACAAGCATGGAGATTCTAAATTTTATACAATGGCCAGAAGATCTTTAATTATGGTAATTTACACACGAAGTTTAAACTAATTCTCTCGACAAAACAAACATAGCGATATAAAAAACGATATCTTACTTGAATTTTCTCTGCTCGACATTTATAAGAACAATCCGGTTGAAGTGAGATAGTTTGACACAATAATCCCAGAAATAGAAACAGAACTATTAACACTGTTCCAGTCATAGGTATCTTCGGGGAAACGGTGCAACGCGGATGATTGTTATTGAAGCTTGAAAACATTTTTCATGTTATTGTGACCGAGCCAAAACAACATGTGACTTTATGCAATTCGATATTGAAGCGGAAAGTGAAAGCTAAGAAGGTCAAGCAAGGGTGACACCGTTATTGTATATCATCAGTGATTGACCATTAAAATTTTGTAAGAACTATAATTAAATTAATGAATTAGTAAACTTTTAGCGTGTATGTATCTATATCATCATCATTATTTATTACTACTGTATTATTCGCAGGACATACGCCGTTTATTAGTTTACCACTTTACTATCGCGTGCCCATGCAATATCTCACGAATCTTACATGGGAGGAAGGTTTATATTGGACACCATGTGTCAACAACTTTAACTATAACATCCGTTTCATCATCTGTAAATATACCGCGTAAAATAGATAAAATACAATACAAGTATACAACGGAAACTCTGAAAATTGGCAACGTGATAAACTTTTATTTCTACGTTTCGACAATTCTTTAATCACCATCAGGAAGGAAATGATGATTTCATTACATACTACAGAATATATACATACAGTGAAGAAACATGATATACTAGTTAAATATTAAAAGATCTTTGAGGGCTTTTGTCCTGCGATTCAAAGTAGGCTTGTGTCTGTTTATTGCTATTGATTCTACATATAATAGCAATGACCAATGTCTAGATTTATCTATAATTTTAGTGTTAGTGAAGATTAGATCTGTTAGTGAACAATTAATGCTAGTATAATCATAAGGTGTTAAAACCATCATTTATTACATTAATTAGCAAGCAACTTACACAGGCTACCTTTAAACAATACAAAAGCCCCATTGTTTATGAATTTAAATGTCCAGGATGCAACGCGAACTACATTGGAAAAATCGACCGTTGCTTTTACACAAAGAGTTGAAGAAAACTTCTCCCAAAACACTTATGAAATATATAATGACACAATTACTGGCAAAGAATTTAACTACATCAAAAAGTAAGGTGTTATTTGCAGAAAGTTTTTGACATTGTCAAAACCTTTCTGCAAATAACACCTTATGACACATCACAATTACACACAATATTAGCATTAATTGTTCACTAACAGATCTAATCTTCACTAACACTAAAATTATAGATAATTCTAGACATAGTCATTGGTCATTGCTATTATATCTAGAATCAATAGCAATAAACAGGCACAAGCCCACTTTGAATCGCGGAACAAAAGCCTCCAAAGATCTTTTAATATTTAACTAGTATATCATGTTTCTTCACTGTATGTATATATTTTGTAGTATGTAATTAACACCTTCAGTAAGATATAACTTACCCGTGTGGATGGTCAGGTGCATGGGTGGGAGGTCTGCAGACTGTATGCCAGACACTTACCATTACTTGGATTCAGGTCAAGCTTTCAAGTATTGACCTGACCACCCATTTACACTCATCACACCGAATGACTTCGTGGAAAGCGAGATTTAAAAAAAGAGATCGACAAGACAAGAAAACAAAAAAAATTGTATATATATATATATATATATATATATATATATATATATATATATATATATATATATATATATATATATATATATATATATATATATAAATAGTTTGATTAGTCAACAAAAAATAAACATAACTCACTCATTTCAAAATCTTTTTATTTACAATATTATTGCACAAACGTTTTCGCTAAAAGCTCTTCAGGTGCTATATGAGGTGTACGAGTGTGATTGTATCTTTTATATTCATAACGATGTTGTTTACGGAAATATTTCATGTATTACGTCATTGTTGGAAGACATCAAGTCTAAACAACAAAAAATCTCGCGCGAATCAACAGATCGAAACCGAAGGAATCATTTTACTAACAATCACAAGCACCAGTATCAAGCACGGCAAAGTAATCGAACTGATGATACAAACAACAACAAGCATTTCCGCAGGAATAAACGCCCTCTAAACCTTCAACAACGAAATACATTCCGAGAAAAACAACAAGAGAAGCAGAGATTCACTAATAGCCGGAGAGCATCGAATCCTAAAGCCAACAAACAGAAATACTGGAATACGAGAATAAATCAAAATCCAATATCGCCAGCGTTCGCCAGACAACCCACATACGCAGAAATAGTACAGCGAGCTCAAAATACCGAAAGAGGGAACCAGAGATACCATGTAAACGAAAACGAAAGGCAACAGAACCATTTTTTAAACCCTCCCTTCCCAAGAAACCACATTCCAAGCCGACGGACCAACATGACGCGGACCACGAACAGACACGTACGCCTGCGATAAACTGTAGGAAATCAGTAGAACCTAAAATTATAAACTTATCAAGTAGAGATCTAACACGGGACGAGATCAAATTACTGAAAAGAGGACTGAAATTTACCCCAACACCACAGGCAGATAAAAAGGGACTCGAGGCCGACATGCAAGAATTTCAAAGAAAACTTCGCCTCCTCGAACACTTTCAAGACTACGAATCAACAACTGAGGACTCGATTGTCAAAAACAGATCGAATTTTGTCCCTCCGAAGTCAAATGATGAGTATCTCTCCATTGTACTGAATACCCTAACAACAATACCAGATTCAGCCCCGACAACCAAAGCAAGAAATAATATATCTCGAGGCGAAACCACTGCACTTCGTGATCTAAAGGACGATGACAAAATCATCATAAAAGCAGCAGACAAAGGGGGAGCGACTGTGATTATGGACAAAACTTTTTATAAGGACAAAATAATGGAACTATTGACAGATCACGAAAATTATGTCGAATTAGAAAGCAACCAAGATCGCACGATAATGAAAAATATCAACTGTTTGATAAAGAAGTACCAGAACGAACTGACAAAAAAAGAATCGGATTACATTCAAAATTTTACGTACAGAACATCAAATTTTTATGGCCTACCCAAGATTCACAAATCAACCAGTATTACAACAGCCATCAAAGAACAAAACGCGGACTACATAAAACTACCACCACCTCCAGATCTTAAATTCAGACCCATAGTCGCCGGACCTGCATCACCCACACATCGACTCAGCAATTTCGTTGATATAATATTGAAACCTTTGTGCAAGCACGTACCAAGTTATATAAGGGACGACTTTGATTTCCTGAACCATATACCAAACAAAGTAACCGAGCTAGGATACCATATTGGTTTCCTTCGACGTGATAAGTCTGTACACCAGCATTCCTCACGAACTGGGATTAAAAGCAATAGAACACTTTTTGGATAATTTCCCCACAACTCTACAGCGACCCTTCTCGAAAGAATTCATATTGAAAGCTATTTCTATTGTACTCAAAGAAAACACATTTAAATTTAATGGAAAGAATTATAAACAAGTACAGGAAACGGCTATGGGAACAAAAATGGCACCAACATACGCCACTCTCGTAATGGGCTTCCTAGAAAAACAGTTGTACCAAAGAATCGAGGAGAAATACGGAGAAGCGACCAAAACGGAATTTATTAAGAACTTCAAACGATTCTTGGACGACTGTTTTATATTCTGGCAAAAATCACGAGCAGAAGTGGAAATATTGTTCAACATGCTCAACAACATCAACCCAAAAATTCAATTCACAATGGAATTCAGCTTCGAAAAACTCCCATTTTTAGACATACTGATCTGTAAAGAGAAATACATACGGATATTTATTACAAAGGAACAGACAGTCACCAATATCTAGACTTTTTTTCATGCCATCCAAGACATGTTAAACAGAATATACCGTATGCATTAGCAAGAAGAATATGCACCATTGTAACAAAAGACGACATCAGAAACATTCGACTGGGAGAACTAGAAACCTTTCTAACCAACCAAAACTACCCAAAGAAACTTATTAATAATGGAATCGAGAAAGCAAAAAAACTAACAATTGAGGAGCTGCGTAATCCAAAGAAAAAATCAGACAACAACAACAAAACTCTCCCATTGGTCATTACTCACAACCCCAATAACCCACAAATCGTAAATATGGTTAGACAGAGCATGAACTTCTTGCGACACTAAAAGAAAGTGGAGTCAACACTCAAAAATACTGATCTCATTGTAAGCAGAAGACAACCAAAAAACTTAAAACAAATTTTAACGAAAGCAGAATTTTCAAACAGCGCGATCAAGAGGGAAGTAACAAAGTGCAATGAACCTAGATGCGGGACATGTAACATCATCGTAACAGGCGATTCCCTAATCCTGAAAGGCAATAAAACGTGGACTTTACACTCCCCAATGTCATGTTTGAGCAGGGACGTGATTTATATTATCATTTGTTCAAAATGTCAAGACTACTACATTGGTCAAACTCAAAATCTACGAAATCGCGTAACTCTACACAAGGAACAGATAAAACACGAACAGTATAGACATCTACCGGTAAGCAAACACCTCCACAGATGCAACAACGGAATGTTCAGAATAATGCCAATTTACCAATGTTCGAACAATAATAGAATTGAAAGGGAATCTAAAGAAAGTAACATTATATCAATCCTCGAACCAAAGCTTCATGCATGTAATTAAACACCATTCATAACATTCCAACAATGACGTAATACATGAAATATTTCCGTAAACAACATCGTTATGAATATAAGTTTGTGCAATAATATTGTAAATAAAAAGATTTTGAAACGAGTGAGTTATGTTTATTTTTTGTTGACTAACCAAACTATTTTTATATATATACACTTGTGTCTCATTAAATTACGTTGAACTTATATATATATATATATATATATATATATATATATATATATATATATATATATATATATATATATATATATATATATATATATATATATATATATATCAACGGAATAAAAACCATATGATCAGAGTGCTCAATACCGAAGTAGAGCGGAATAGTAAGATAAAGACAAACTTGGTTTACTTCATATATTTAATCACTACAACAATCAGACGCGACTATTACCTGATGAGTGTGGCAGGCTTTGCCTGGCATACGAAACAATGTTGTAGTGATTAAATATATGAGGTAAACCAAGTTTGTCTTTATCTTACTATATATATATATATATATATATATATATATATATATATATATATATATATATATATATATATATATATATATATATATATATATATATATATATGTATATGTATATGTATATGTATATATATATATATATATATATATATATATATATATATATATATATATATATATATATATATATATATATATATATATATATATATATATATATATATATATATATATATATATAAATATTGCGAGTGTTTTAAATGACTTCTAAATCGATTCATTTTATACCCATCTTGTCTGTTTGTATGTAAAAGAATCTTCAATATAGATGTTGTATAAGCCGAGAAAATCGAAGTAAAAGATTTGTGAAAATCGACATGTGTTTTGTCTCATATATAGACTTTAGTCACGGCTGATTTTCTTTGTGTTTTTCTCATGAATTATTAATGAGGTTCAGAAATATATATATATATATATATATATATATATATATATATATATATATATATATATATATATATATATATATATATATATATATATATATATATATATATATATATATATATATATATGGTATATCTAGCTAGCAGTCCAGCCTGCTTGCCAGGCTGCAGCTTACACAATGATGTCGCGCTGCTATGCATGACACCTTTATCACCTAGGCTCGCCACAAGCTCCGCGCGCCATGTTACTTTGTTGTTAACCTTGCTGACCTTGCTTATTGCATAACCTCATTAAAATCATCATTTCATCCCTGATGGTGACTAAAGAACTATATCATCGGTTTGTTTATCTACAAATATGCAATGTATGTAATAATTCGTTTGCACAAGAGGATTAATTCACTTACATTACCCATAAACTTCCAGCATTTCACACATATTTTCGGATTCTCACGAGAGTAAGATTTTTCTTGTTTGGTTTTCATATCGTTGCCTGTTCCAGAAACGTTTCCCCAAGCACAAGGAATGAATATTTGTATAACTTGAACAAAGAAGGTTCCCAGCCAGAAATACTTCATTTCTGCAGTGATGCTGATAGTCAAATCTCGCGACTAAAAAGTAAAAAAACGATAAACCAATAGAATATGTCGATTCTTGTTTAATATATCGTTTCCGGTAGTCAATTAGTAACACTGTACATGTATTGGTTCGAAATATTATGTAAGCCCATGAGTTGAGGGTACTTCGATTTTGAAAGCCCAAATTTTCTGCTTTTCGCAGATAAGTCTCAGTATCTTGGAATTCAGGAATTGCATTTTCCCACCGAAAAAAGTAGGCAACTACAAGCTTTCATTTACCGCTTTAGGACTGCCTATGTCCTCTAAAAAACTATTGCCATATAATGATTAAACAGCTATGATCTAAACAGCTATGAACGCTTTACTTACGCCTCTACATATTTGGCCTTACGTTATTCATGGTCCCATGTCAATTTGTAACTTACCCTAACCCTTACGCCTCTGTGCGATAAAAATCGAGTGGAGTGGTGGATTTGACTAGCTTAGACATTAGACTAGCTTTAAGCTTTTTGCGCCTTGTAGTCAAGTTGACCCAGTGCAAAGAATCTAACAAAGTACTTGCACTGGTATCATAGCTTGACCTCATAACATATCACCAAGCCCATCCTAGACATGCAGAACAGCAATAGTCAAAATGAGGTTGGACTAGGACTTTATATACCTGTACAGCTGCATTTGTCGTAATAAACGGTGCAGAACACCAATAGCCGAGGCCATTTTCTAACACAGTTTGTTGAATCCTTCAGCTCTCTGTCGCAAGACAACGGTAAGAGGTTTAGCATTTTTAAACGGTCTTTATATGTAAGGTCCCGCGTTTGGAGGATCCATCTTGTGGCGCACCTTTGAACTTTCTCCAACTTTATTTTGTTGATATAATTGTAATAATTTTGCACTTAGATGTGTTGAATGTGATATTTGAATCAGCGCTCCAAGTCAAGGCGGTCTGCAGGCAAGCACCATCGATGTTATAGCCCTGTATAGCTTCGCGTAGCTTGATGTAGCTTGAGGGATAACGTCTGGGAGATCATTAATGAATAGAAGGAAAATCATAAGACCTAAAATGCTTCCTTGGGGGACGCCAGAGGTTACAGGAGACCATTCTGAAGCTATACCTTCGACAATAACACGTTGTTTTTTACCCACGCAGGTAGCTACTGAACCAGCTGTAAAGATTTCCGAGTGTTTTGGTCAACAGAATCGAAGGCCTTTGCGAAGTCAAGGAAACGTCCGTCTGAATGTCATTGTCGAGTAGTTGTGCGATGCAATGAAGAGTGGTCAGAAGTTGACACACGAGCGACCATTTTTTACACGTCAGAATGGTCTAGATTTCGCGATACTTATCTAAACGAGTTACGTCAAATGAACATATATCGCAAAGACAAGCACCGGAAAATACAGATAAAACTGTGGGCGACATTGTGCCAATTATTGGGAAAGTTTGGGAAAGGTCTTGCATCAACATCATATAAAACAACAACTGAAACAAAAATTGCCATTTACATGATACCTTGTAGAGGTAACCCACACATATGACAACTGTCACACCTTCAACTGGAAAGAAACTCACTTCCTAGGACGAGCACAAACCAAACACGCATGGAAATTTAAAGAGGCATGGTACAGGGAAGAAGATAATACCACCAACGGACATATTGACATTCTTACTATCTATTTACAACTCAAGACAATGCGTAAGATCACTACTAACAATGACACTAATACGACTAATAGTAATGTTGAAAACCTTCCAACATCTGTAACACATCAGGCAAATCATTCCATCAATCCATGACAACGCATCCTTCAGCCACCAATAATAAAGTATTAACATTTAATAACTTAAAAACGTACTTAAAAATGTAGTGTAAATATTGTAAATATTTCAGTTGGAGTGATTTGTCAGGAAGCACCTTCAGAACTCTGAATCATTTCATTAGATTATGCGTGCACCGATGCAACTAATATCAGAAGTATTTCATTTAATCATCAATGAAGTTCAATATCGACAAGTCATATAAATAAAGGAACCGTGACTGACTTTATAAAACTCTCGAGTTAAATAATTACTTAATATGTAACCTTTTACATAAGAATTTCATACGATATTTCGAAGCCATTATATCCACCCAATCCGAACTTTGTAAGATTATTATCAGATTATTTTAATTATCTAATTTTATTGGGATTATCACGGTTAAAACTAGGGTTGGGGTTTGGGTCAGGGTTATTTTATATGCATGAAATGACAGTTCCAATAAGTATTGGAATCATCAAACGTTGTAACCAGTAATTTAACTGGGTAACTGGGTTATTTGAAATGCATAGTTTGCATGTGGAAGTATGTGATTTCATATTTCCCTCACCACAATGAGCAATGCATTTTTGAAAGACCCTGGCCTGCGAGGTTGTGGCACAGTTTGGAAAGTTATTGGGCGGACGTTTCTGGAATATCATAATAATTATAATAATATTAGAAAAATAATAATAATAATAATGGAAACTTTATTAAAATATGTTTTATAGATATATCTACAATTATAAATCTCACAACTAAAGTAATTTATAATTGTCTACTTGAACCTGATAAAAAGTTATAGTTTGAAATGTATCTCTAAATCGCCAGTAATTCTGGAGTTGACCAGTCCTTATTTCTACAACAGAATATGTAATATGTTGATCTGCATGATGGTGATGCACATATAGTTTTCCCAATGCAGTTTCCTGTGTCTGTCATCAAAACGTAGATCGTTTAACATATCCAAAAAGGCATCGCATTCTTTTGAGAAAACTCCTAAAGAACTTATCGATAAATTTACAAATTTAACGAATTTATAATGTTTCTTTTGTTCTGTAATGAGATATTTGTATCTTTCTCTTTTCCGGATAACATTTGCTTGGAGGTTAGATTCATAACCAACAGAGAGTTCGAGAATATATAGATAATCACTTGAGATGGACAGTAGAAGGTCTGGACTCTGGACGGAACGTGTCACTAGATATAATTGAAGAGCGTTTATATCCAGGAAGGTGAACAAAAAGATTAGAGTTGCTGACAGGTTGTAGCGTTTTTGCAATAAAATTCAAAACGGAATCAAGTCTCCAAGTAAACCGCGGTAGATACGATTGACGTCCGGCAACTACATGTAGAAGGGTTTCAGGCTTTAGACAGAAGGAACAATCAGAGTTTGACATTATTCCCCATTTAGTAAGGTTCCCCATTTAGTAAATTGTTTAGTTTCTTCAATAATAATTTAATAACGTTTGAGAAGAAAGAACCCTGGACCACGAAGTGATTTTGAAGTTTATTCTCTTGTTGTGAGTTAAAGCTTTTAAGGACTTCCTTTGTCGTTGTGTAGACGTCGTATTGGATATTTTTGTTATCAGACGTTGCTTTTCAGAGATTCTTTATCGATTCATTTGGGGACGTTTTCAAGGCGTTCCGAGCAACTGTTTGACACTGTGCAAATTTTACAGATGGAGGGTAGATGTTGAGACCAAACTTGCTGGTGGTAAGGCATACGTTACTTAAAGTTCCTTACACTGGTATTTCAACCCATTTCCGTACGTATTTATTCACTATACTGAATCTATGTTTTCTGTGACCCAGGTTTTTGATAAGGTCGCAACAGTAAAGTGCCAAGAAAGTTTTGTGAGTAGATAACGACTATAAAGTAGAAGTTTGCTTTTTGGGTGGAGAAGTTTAAGGTCAATGTCTGACATGATACCTTCAAGGAGAGTTGTAATAATAATAATAATAATAATAATAATAATAATAATGAAAACTTTATTGTATTTTTTCAGATTATATATACAGTTATAAATCTCACTAACTAATACACCATTTGCCCCTCATTAAGCGAGAAAAGAATGTCATGAAGATCATTTTGCAGCTTCACAAATACAAATCGGAATTTCAATGACACATTGTGTGCAAGTCAATAAGCGTGAAGGGATATTCAATAGCAACAATTGACTCAAGTATGCATAAAAATTGAAATCCATTAATCAAAGATGGAAATTCAATAAGAATACAAAGAACATTCAAAAACACAAAAGAAGTTCTTGTTTCAATACAAGAAACGCTCAATTAGATAAAAATGTATGTTCAATAAAACCTAGGTTTACTTTATAGACACGCAATCATATTAACCCCAAAAACAAAAAAATGCAACGTTCATTATCAAGTTTTATCAGTCTAAGTTTGTATGTGGCGTTGCCATAACTCTGCTGTGCTTGCCACCCATCCTGTCTGGAGCCTTGCTTGCTTTCTACAGTGGTGCACTGTACAAGATTTCATTTCGTTTCGACACCTTTGTAACATTTCACGTTATTCAAAAACTTTTAGAACAATTCAGCAAAGCCAAATATTTGCCGGAATAAAGAATATTTTTCAATAGCCCTTTTCTTTTCTTTGAGCACGTTGGTGTTCACATGACAACTTCGTTGAACATACATTTTTATCTAATTGAGCGTTTCTTGTATTCAAACAAGAACTTCTTTTGTGTTTTTGAATGTTCTTTGTATTCTTATTGAATTTCCATGTTTGATTAATGGCTTTCAATTTTTATGCATACTTGCGTCAATTGTTGCTATTGAATATCCCTTCACGCTTATTGACTTGCACACAATTTGTTATTGAAATTCCGATTTGTACACGTGAAGCTGTAAAATGATCTTAATGACATTCTTTTTTAGCTTAATAAGGGGCAAATGGTGTAGGTAATTTATAACCGGCTACTTGAATCAGCTTAAAGGACTATATTTACAAAAAAAAATTGATAAGATAAAAGATCAGGGTTTTTCCATTCTTTGTTTCTGGTACAAAATATATAATAAGTTGTTCGGATTGCGGTCGTCGTCATACGTTTTACACAGAAATCTTGCTCCTTTTTGTCGAAACCTAGCTTGTCAAACATAGATAGTAAGGATATACTGCCATTAGCAAAAACACCTAAACAACTCATAGATATATTGACAAAAATAACTGATTTATAAATATCTTTCAGTTCCTTTACAAGATTAGAGTATTTTTGTTTTTTGCGTTTACTGTTATTTTCCAGGTTAGATCCGTGCCCAACAGTTAATTCAGCCACATACAAAGTGTTTTGTGAAGTCAAGAGGACCATGTCTGGACGATATTCACCTCCAGTAATTATTGATGGACTCTTATAGCCAGGGAGATCAGCATAGACTTTTGCATCATTTACGGACGTAAGGGTTTTTGCTAAAAAATTTAAGACAGAGTCATGGCGCCATGTCAATCTGTCAAGATAAGACATGCACCCGCCAACGACATGGAGGAGAGTTTCGCGCTGGAGGCAGTTACGGTAATCTGAAGTGGGGGATAAATTCCATCGAAATAGGTTTTGACCAGTAGGTAGAGAGTTGTTAATGTATCGAATACTGAAACTAAAAATATTTTTTGGTAGACTTGACTGAGCCACTGACCACAATTTCGTCATTTTTGGTAAGGCAAAATTTGAGATGCTTTTAAAGGAGGAGCCTTGCATGAATAATTTGTTTTGCAACTTGTTTTCTTGTTTTGCTCTAAAATCTTTAATAACTTGTTTTGTTGTGGTATATACGTCATATTGAATGTTTCTGTTCGTAATGGTAGACTTCCAAAGTTCATTTATTTTCACATTAGGCGATGATTTCAAAGCATTCCTTAGAATTGTCTGACATTGGAGGAATTTTACAGAAGGAGGGATAATATTGAGACCAAATTTATTTCTAGTCATGAAAATTGTAGACAATGTTCAAGCCAGCGACGAATATAGCTATTCACTAATGGATCAAAGTTCTCTTTTATCCACGTTTGAGGTATATTAGAAATTGTAAAATCCCAAGATAATTTCGACAGGACATAGCGGCTGTATAGAAGTAATTTATTCTTCGGATGTAGTGGTTTGGATCGATGCTTGACATCAGATCTTCAACGAGTGAGATTATTCCGGACTTGTGGCTATGATCAGACATATTGAAATTGAAATAGCGGCCCAAATATTGGAAGGATTCACCGACTTTAACAGTTGGAATCAGAACACTGTTGATAAGTAGTTTTGGGAGAAACTGGACAGATTTTGTGGTGGATTTTTTTATGCCGAAAGTGCTACACTGTTCAACTCGAATGAACATGTTAGACCATTGACACCAAACAGAAAAACGGTTGAGGAGGTGTTGATTTTCGGACTCTTGAGTAGTTATGACAGCAGCGTCATCAGCGAATTGAAACCAGTGGACGGGGTTCATTAGTTTAAAGGAGAAACCAAATTGGCGATATTTTTCAACTTTTATATGCTGAACAAAAGTGTTGAAACACATGTTGAACAGGAGTGGACTAAGACAATCGCCTTGAAGAACGCCTCGACGGACCGGAATAAAAGGTGTTTGCAAGCTTGATGTGAGAATTGACGTTTTAAAATCGGTATATAAGTCCTTAATGATTAGTTTAATGTGTTCCGGGATGTGATGATAATCAAGAACAGACGTTATCAAATTGTGATGGACTTCGCCAAAGGCATTCATAAGGTCAAGTAATGTGATGATAAGAGGAGCCGTGTTGATGATCCTTGCCATTTGTGCTGTATGTTACAGAGTTCCAGATATGTTTGGAGTGAAGCCTTTTTGTATATTGTGTTCAATATAGTTGTTTGCAGTTAGAAAAGAGTACATAGCATTACGAAGGCATGACGTAAACACTTTTAAGGGTATATTCTCAAGCGTAATTGGTCGAAAATTTGCTGGAACGCTCGTTTCACCTTTCTTATGGATTAATATTGTACATCCCTTCTTCCATTCAGAGGGAATAGAACCAGTAGACCATACAGGAGCATACAAGAGCATACAGCATACAGTATTAAATTTGTAAAATACGATCGTAGGAAAGGGCAGCGTTTAAAGGAGATAATCGAGATTTGATCCAAGGGACAAGGAGAACCAGACGCTTTCATTTTACGTATGGTATTGGTAAGTTGGTGGTAGGTCGGGGGTTCAAGGTTAAATTGTATGGTAGGATCAGATAACTTTGGAATCCAACTTGGAATATGAAACAGTTTGTTTGGGTGAACAGCGGCCAACGTGTTTGTGAAATACTCAACGCATTGTTTAAGATTAAAAGACGGTAATTCTGAATCATTTCTGTTCAGAATATTTTTTACATAGCCCCAAACGTTTTTCTGTATATATTTGTCATGATTAACGTTATTAAACGGAGAGTTATTTACATCTGGACATGAATTACATTGACTTTGGTTGTTGCTAGGTGACCGGAGCTTGTCGCGCAGCAAATGTGATGCATACTTGATTTCGCCTGGGTCATTGTTCAAAGATTTGAGGGATTTTAGAGATTTTTTCAATTCTTTTATAGTATATTCTTTGTACTTATTTACCAATAGTATATTTGGGTTATTATTGATAAAACCAAAGTTTTTAGCGAAGTATTCATATACGGTTTCGTTTAACTGTTGAATGCTTGCATTTAAATCCTGTGATGTGATTGGTTGTAAGAAAAATTTGAAAAACTCGTTGGCCGTTACCCATTCAGAGTCACTTTTTGGAAGCCGTATTCCCTTCTTTAAAACGGGAGTTTCGTCACTAAACGCAGTTGTAATATTTTCATTGATATTTCCTCTCTCCACTTTGTTTACATCTGATAAGTCCAAATCATTTTGATCGACAATATCTTGTTGTAATTCTGTATCCATATCATGTATCAGTCTACAACTCCGTTGATGCATCTTCAAGCCTCGTCGCCCTTTGCAAACCTTACCACAACAACATTTAAATGCTGATCGCGTTGGAATGATTACCTTCGGGGAATTAATTACAGGAGCTTGATGGACTGAGCTCTCATTCATAACACCGATAACATTCATAACATAATAATAATAATAATAATAATAATAATAATAATAATAATAATAATAATAATAATAATAATAATAATAATAATAATAATAATAATAATAATAATAATAATAATAATAATAATAATAATAATAATAATAATAATAATAATAATAATAATAATAATAATAATAATAATAATAATAATAACAATAATGGAAATTTGTATGGGAGATTTAGATTACAATCATTTTCAACCTAATAATGGAACTAACACCAGTGGAGCACTTCAGAGAACAAATGTAGCAAGGCAATACCAAGCTGTCTCAAATGAAGAGGCTCATGAAAGACACCACTCATCAACATATACAGATGACGAAAGGAGGTGGTTAGTAAAAGCAGACGAAGAAGACCGAAGAAGAGGTAAATCTTCTCAAGATAAAAGAAATATGGCTCGATGAATTACGATACCAAAAAACAAAGTTGGGAAAAATGAGGATAAGAGATGAAAAGATTAAAAACAACAGAATGTTTCGAGAGGATGAAGGAATGTTTTACCGGAAGATCAATTATACCAAGGAAAGGTATGGAGCAGTACCAGATATCGAAAAATTTGTTTATTTTTGGGCAGGCATTTGGGAAGATGAAATTAGTACACCATATTGGAGATGGACGAGAACGGTAGCGGAGAAGATCAGGCAAAAGTAATTAGGGCAGAAGAATTAACAATTACTGAAGAGAAGTTGTACAAGATAATCAGAAAAAGAAAAAATTGGTCAGCCCCTGGCCTTGATGGGATACAAAATTTTTGGTGGAAGAAGTCTCAAGGAGTGTGGAAAGCACTTGTAAGAAGTTTCAATGAATGGATTGAACAACCTGATAAAATACCGGAATGGGTTACTCATGGAAGGACAGTGTTACTGCCGAAGTTAGAAGACCTAAGTGATGAAAAGGAATACCGACCGATAACCTGTTTAAATACATGTTACAAGATCTTCACTGGAAATGTTGGAAGCTACATGAAGGAGTATGCAGAGAGTATTTGGGATAGAAGTCAACTTGGAACATGCTCGGGCGTCCTGGAAACAGTCGACCAACTTATAGTGGACAATACTATAATGGATGAGGTAAGAGGGAAAAAGCGAAACCTTGCTGTTTCATTTTATGATTATCGCAGGCATACGATATGGTTAAACATGACTGGATGTTACGAGTTTATCGATTGATGGGAGTGCCAGAAAAAGTAGTAAATGTGCTAAGTCAACTCATGGAGGGATGGAAAACAAGGTTAGAGGTTACAGACAAAGAGAAAATTAAGACCAGCAGATGTATAAAAATACGGAAAGGTTCTTGCAAGGCGATAGCTATTCACCAGTGGGTTTTTGCTTAACAGAAGTACCGATTGCAATGATGTTGGAGGAGACAGATGGATATAAGATGGGACAACCAGGAGAAAGGGACCTGGTGAGAAGCCATAGTTTCTTCATTGATGATTTAAAAGTATATCAAGAAAACCAACAAAAGCTTGAAATAGTCAATGAAATGATAGTGAAGGCAAGCATGGATGCCGGAGCCTGTTATGGTGTGAAGAATTGTGCAGAAGTTATCTTTAAGAATGGTAAAATGGTGAAAGGAAAAGGATTGGCAGTTTTGGAAGGGAGGATGAAAGCATTGGATCCAAAAACAGAATGAAGTGTATAAGTTTCTCGGTTGTGAGCAAGGAAACAAAATTGATGTCAAAAAGGTCATGCAAAGAATGAAACAGGAGATTGCAAAAAGATTGGAACAATTGATCGAGGTTAACTTAAACGATGAAAATCTTGTGAAAGCAATAAATAGAAAGCAGGGAAGCAGGAAAGCAGGCAAGTGACGAGATAGAAAGCAGGCAAGCGACGAGAGACTGTATGGAAGAAGAAAAGATGGTGGACGGGGGTGGAAGTGAGAGTAGCATGTGATATGGTAACATCAAACAATGAGTGGATTAAAGTATCGTGGAGAAGCGAGTATATGAAAGAGCAAACATCGCTGAAAATAGTTGCCAAGGAAGTAATGAGAAGTGTGAATGCGCAATTCGAATTTAATGCTGGAGAAATCAAGATTGGAAACGAAAATTATATGGATTGGAAGGTAGCATGGAAAAAGCTTAAGAACATGATAAGGGAAGGGCAAATTAGGAACAAGTTTGAAAGCCTCACAGAGAAGAGAATGCAACGTGAAATACCACTGGGGTTTGATAAGGAAGATCACGATTGGTTGAAGCGCAACACTGACCCGAGAAAAACAGCATCAATATTTACATTGCAGGAACAGATGATTGAAACAAAAACATGGAAGAAATTGAGAGGACTAGTGGATGAGGACAAGTGTAGATTGTGTGGAGCATTTAGAGAAACAGTTCAACATCTGTTGGCAGGATGCAAAAAGTTGGCGGGATCAGAGTATGTAAGAAGACATGATAACGCATTAAAAGTACTAGCAGTACATTGGGCAATTGATAATAAACTGTTGCCAGAAGGAACGAAATGGTACACAGAGATATGGGAAAAAGGAGAAGTGAATGAAAACAATGGGAAAAAGCTATGTTGGGATTGGGAACATCGGATGAGGACGAGTTGCACGGCAAGAAGACCCGATTTAATGCTTGAAGACAGAATAGAGAAAAAGATTATGATATTAGATATGGCATGTTCGAATGAATCGAACAAAGGGAAAAAACGAGAAGAGAAGATGAAAAAGTACCAGCAGCTGTGTTATGAAATACGGGAAAGACGGGACGGATATAAAGTGAAAATCATACCAGTGGTTATTGGTTGTCTGGGAGGAGGGATGAAAAGACTGAAGGATGATGTGAACGAATTGTTTAAAAACGAGAAAGAATTGCAATGGATATGTAAAGAAATGCAAAAGACTATGTTGTGGGAAAGCGAGACAATTATGAGAAAAATACTATCTGGACTATTGATATGAGGTGTCTGTAAATAATAGCTGACAAATTTTTGTAGCTATTGTAGTAAGAAGGGTACTGGCCAATGTTACAGTATTGTATTGTTGGTTAATTAGAGAAATAATAATAATAATAATGATGATAATAATAATAATAATAATAATAATAATAATAATAATAATAATAATAATAATAATAATAATAATAATAATAATAATAATAATAATAATAATAATAATAATAATAATAATAATAATAATAATAATAATAATAATAATAATAATAATAATAATAATAATAATAATAATAATAATAATAATAATAATAATAATAATAATAATAATAATAATAATAATAATAATAATAATAATAATAATAATAATAATAATAATAATAATAATAATAATAATAATAATAATAATAATAATAATAATAATAATAATAATAATAATAATAATAATAATAATAATAATAATAATAATAATAATAATAATAATAATAATAATAATAATAATAATAATAATAATAATAATAATAATAATAATAATAATAATAATGATAATAATGGAAACTTTATTTATTGATTATTAGATGATATACAACTACAATGATAAACCTCGCTTTACAGGTAGCCTATCAATGTCTACATGAATTGACGACACATTACAATATATAATTTCAACAATTATTTTAAAATGATTATATTGTCATTAGTTTTGGGTTATCCCACTCTTTGTTTCGTCTACAAAATATATAATACAATGTTCGTATACACATATTCACTATTTTCTTTTTTATATTTTTACTATACTGATCATCAAGTTTTAGACTTCTCAGCATTTCGTCAAAATTTTTCGCTGATCGACTGAAAACTCCAAGTGTACTCAAGGACAAGTTAATAAACTTGACTTTACTATAATTTGTTTTCTGCTCTTCAATTAAATCAAGGTACTTTTGGCGTTTGCGATTGTGACTGCCCGATGTATTTTTATCGCGCTTCCTCCAAAGATAGTTTGAGGTACGATGTATAGCGGAAATCAATGACAGTTACTCATTCTAATTAAGTCTGTATTGATTTCGTACGTTTCAAGAATTCATGCATCTCGTAATTTACATCATGTCGTATTTCTTACCTTTAACTCTTGGAAAGATCAATCCAACCACTCCACACACCAAATTATCTCAAGGGTCGTTTGATGTAATGGTAAACCATGCATTTTATTCCTTTCCTGTTACTATAAACATATTATACCTGTGGGGATATTTTGATATCAGAGGTTACTGAAGTGTCCAGAATGGGTAGCAAACACACGCAGGCAAGGGTAGCACGTGTTCGAAGACAATGGAACATGTGTTGACAATATTTCGAAATCATTGTTTACTGGCGTATAGAGCTTATACATATTTATACATATGTATGTTTGTGTGTTCAAATATTTTGCTTCCATATAATATTTAAAGCATCATTACAGGTCGCTCAATTTTTAAAATGGGTTTTAATGCAAAACTCCCCACCCAAATGTTTAAAAACGAAAAATTTTGACAGACTCCATAACGAAAAAGCGACACGCTTTAATATGATGAAAACAAACACCAATCCTCTTCAATAGGCATTACTGTTGAGAACAACGGACGAAACTAGTACTTCAGCCGAACTACACGAGGACTAACAAGTGGTCAGAGGTGGTATGGCAGGCCAACACGCATGAGGATTTCTCACACCGCTTTATTTCAGTCGATAAGATATTTGCACGCGACGAGCTTGGCGCTAAAAACGCAGGTAGGTCTATGGTCGACGAGCCAAAAACCGGAAAGCGGTTGCTAGTTGATAATCGAAAGATTTAAATATTGGTCATTGCTTTATAGGATACCCTAAAGGTCGAAATGTCGAGAGAGCAGTGGGACCGAGTTGCCCCTGTGTTTTGCGTATCCCCATACATATAATAACTATCAATATCGAGTTATTCTTGGGTTGTCACATTTCTCACTCACTGGGACTGTATCTACTTCACCAAATTTAGCTAAAGAGGACAATCATTACTCGCCCTTCGGGCTCGCGCTTTAGCTAAATTTGGTGAAGTAGATAAAGTCCCGGTGAGTGAGAATAGTTTTAATATAGCAAAACAGTACGCTTATTGTCGCGCTACGCGCTCCCTCTTTAGCTAAATTTGGTGAAGTAGATACAGTCCCAGTGAGTGAGAAATACACAAAACATAGGGGCAACTCGGTCCCAGTGCTTATTCGACATTTCGACCTTTAGGGTATCCTATAAAGCCATGACCTTTAAATATTTAACCATTCAATATTCAAGCTGCGGCTTGCTTTGAACTGACTATGGCTTATAACTCAAATTAAGTTGCAGCTACAACATTTGAGTTAAAATATCGTGAAAGAGCGGTGGCGCGCTCATATTTTTTGCATCATTAATTTCTGTCGTGAATTGACAGTAACAATAACATTTGTTTACAATTTACTTTACGTAATAGCACTCCAATAGCACCACAGGAAATTAGGAGTCGCACATTGAACCTGATTGGACGACGATACACTGACACCAAACGATGACACTTGAACGCATGCTTTCATATGTAATTCTGCAAAAGACGCGGGTATAATTTTGTATGTAATAATAAATTTAATTTTGTGTAAGCTTTATGTTTTAAACATGATGTAAACTCAGCCGTGTGGGCAAAATTTTCTTATGTACGTTTATTTGCTCACACTTTTGGAACTAGGTCATTCAGGCGTGACCATGGTTGGCTTACCTTTTTAATTAATTAAAGGTTGTTCTTCATAAGAAAGAACGTTTGCTCAATAACGGGCAACCATATAATACCAGAGCTTTGCCATAATTATTTTGTGGAGATAATTCGGAAAGAGCGTTTCTGAACTTTTTTAACAAGAAAGTAGGAATTAAGGTGTGCCATACCAGAGCACCATACTCCAGTACTGAGCGCACTAGAGTCGTATATATACAGTCAAAAGCTGAGTAACATGAGCGCCGATACGTATATACTTAAAAAATCCTTGTTCCTTTGGACATGGCAAGACGTGTATGAGCTCAATAATTTTGTGCATGCTCTTGATATTATCGATCTCAAATCTACAAAAACTCATTAACAACTCATTTTTAAAGGAGAAATCATGCAAGAACAGCAATAGTTTCGTCGGAATTTACCAGAATTTGAAGCAGAATTCGCTGTAGTGTTATTGACTACAAGAAAATGCTTCGTTTAACGTTACTTCCTCAGCGATACTCGCTTGTAATGATGTCCATCCATTCCATCCACACCCTGGACCTACTATAGATACTACAAACAAACTGAGATCGAAAGGCGCTGCAGCGAAATATCCGAAGTGTACAAAGCCATTTCAAAGAAATCACAAACGACTCATGTGCGAAAGTTGGTATATGGTTCATGTTCGCTGTGCAAGCAGTAACACTAGTCTATACAAATCTATCTAAGTCAAAAAACCGGGCGTTTGGACATGCAACAACTGTACTTTATCTAAACTTCCATTCTTTAAAGAAATTGAAAAAAATACTACCCTTTCACATCAAGAAGAACCTAGCACAAGCACTTGTTCTAAGTAAACTGCACTGTAATGATATTGTGTACCACCCTCTCCCAGACTATTTGTCAAAACGCCTTCAGTGTGTTCAAAAGGCGACAGCTAGTTTTATACTGGGCGATATGCTTCCACTGAAGATATAGTATTTTAAGTCAAGTGGCTTTCTGTGAAGGAACAACGTGAATGGAACTTACGCAAAGCAACCTATAAAGCTATACGCAACACTAAGTGGCCCAATTACTTAAAATTAAATATATTTCAACACGACAGATGTTTAAGATCTAGCAATGGTTTGCAATTAGAGAGACCACCTTTTGTAGTAAGATAAGAACATTATTTACACCAGGACATTAGAACGTCTTAATTAGATTCCATCTTAATTGTATATAGCTAGTTATGTATGTCTAAATTTTTGAATTTTTTATCATAATTTATTATGTTGTAAACAAGTGAAGAGGCACTGTAGATATATTGTTCAATAAATCATTATTATTATTATTATTTATTATTATTATCATCAATAAAGATCATAATCATGAGCTCAGTGCTCCAGATATAGTAAAGCTCAGTGAGCGCGATCCACTGGCGCGATCATAATATCGAATATGACAATAATACGCCAACACGGTGATGTAACAATATGGTCTAATAATTATCGTTTATAACAAACGGATATTTTATAATAAGTATCGGTAGACATTAGAGTGTATAAACAAAGAAAGTCAACACAATGTTTATCGTCAAATATAGCAATAGCTATGTATTCCTTACTTAAATATTGTTGCGACGTCAAGGTGTATGATGAATGAATTTAATACCAGGAAGCAAGATGGAGACGAATCTTTTGATCTGACTGAATGGCTCACCAACGATGTCAAATTACCACAATATGCCGAAGCATTTCTTCACCATGGCTTTGAATCACCTCTAGAGTGCTCTAGTCTTGATGAAACAGCACTCGATACATTGGGGGTTACGAAAATCGGACATCGAAAGCGATTCCTCCTGTCGTGTCAAAAACTTGCGGACAAGTGGGGGTTAGAATCAGAGAATCTCGCGAAGCGCGAGCAGAACCCTAAAACGTCAAGCGAAGCAAAAGTACAACAAACATTGTCTGATAATGTTCAATCCCAGGAGAATCTAGAACTGCCTCCGATATTGCCTCCGAAAAACAGTAAGAAATCAAGACCATCTCCGCCACCTAGAATAAATATGGACGAACAGGAAATAAAAGACTGTGCAATAGAATGCGAAAATTCCAATGTACGAAGTCACGCCGACTCAGGCTCTGGACTTTCTCACGCTACAAATCCCGAGCACAATTTATACTGTGAGATAAAAACTGTAGAGAGTACTGATAATGAGGGAAGTAATTCAATGCATGAAAGTACTGATAGTGAAAGTACTTTCTCATCAGAGCTTCCAGCTGCCGGTGAATTTCCTGGGTACGAACACATTTGGGAAGCCAGAGAAGGCGAACCCTTGCCATTGAGCCCTGTTCAACCCACCAAAGAAACATCAGAGAGTGAAATAGCACCTGTTGATGATAATGGTAACATAGATACGAACAAAACTGGAAAAAACACTGTTAACAATGAAGACAAGATTGAGTTGGTGGATGAAGAGGATAAGGATCCCAGTAGCAATGTTGCTGTATCGAGTCCACCTCCTATCCCACCACGAGCTGATTTGGAAGAGCATATACAACCAGAATATGTTAATACTCCAAGCACAAGCCAAAAAAATACAAAACCTGACACAGCTGACCCAAACCCTGTTCAGCTCGAAAATAATCCATCAGAGGTGACATCTCAGAAAAATTCTATAGTGCCAAAAAGAAAAGCGCCTATGAAACCACCGCGTACAAAAAAACCAACAGTGTCAATGCTTATACAATCTAATACACCTGTGTTTACTATACCTGACCGAAGAAGTGTAGGTAGCAATGATCAAGCTGTGCAAGATCATGACTATGAGAATGAGGTCTTTCCAAAGACATTTCCGGAAGAAAAGATTGAGAAAATGGTTGCAGAATCAAAGAAACCAAGTCCAGAAGTTCAAGATAATGATGATAACATATATAGTAATGCAGAAAATTTCCAACAAAACTCACCATTACCATCCACAGTTTTTGCTAATATACCTTCAGAAGGGGAAAAAAGGAAACCAAAACCAATACCAAGAACCAGGAGTTCACCAGAAGAGCCAAAAGTGGATAATGATAATTATGTCTATGACACTGTTGCAGGTAAAATGTATACCATAATTTTTGTTGCATAGAATAAATGGTCATAAATCGAAGTATGTATTGGCATTTGATTGATCTAGTGAGACCCATTTCATTTCTCATTTTGGCCCAACACAATTTGGCTGTAATGCACCCAATCCTTCCTACTTATTTTGCTTACTTTCTAAGATGAATTTACTGTCAAATGGGAAAGTTCTTTAGCTGAATGGGTTAGCTATAAAATCTAGTAGAACAGCAATTACTGCAATTTGAATGCAATCACTAAGCATGAACATGTTTGTAATATGATGTTTGCTGTTTGAAATATGACATTTGCCAGTACAATTATTATGGTTTGAAATTATCAGTTTTAACATGAGTCAATTCAGCTTTAAAGAAATATTTAATTATTTACAAGTTTTCATTTTTGAAAGCCTATACAAGCTTCTGCTGCTAGCTGGTGTATATATAGAACTGAAACTGGTAACACTGGTCACAAACATTTTCACCTGCAACAAGACATACATAGAAATCATAATGCAACCGTTTGATATCATATTACTGTGACCAATTGGGTCCTTGAATTACTAGTAATGTATGCATGACTATGAGAGAGAAGGCACTGGGTTGACTAGATTGAAATTTAGAAAACTATTTAACAGTTACCGTACTTGTATCGTACAGTAACTGTGTAAATTGAAAATAATTTGGTGGTTGGTTAAATAATTTAAATATGTGACAACATGGGTCTGGTTATTACATAAGTGCACAATGAGGGAGTCGGGGGGGGGAGTGGATTCTAAAAGTGCTCCCTAATGATCACGTATTTAATAATCACGTAAAAGGAATCAATTTCTAAACGAATGAATAATGATATAAATTTCCATCGCATGACCAAATTGTTAGGCCAGCTTTATTACTGTTTCTGTGAATATTGAGCATATACTTTTTGCCATAGAAAAATGTGGCAAATTCAACGAATGTGTCATAAACAGTATGAACAGTGATACAATAGTTATGTGCATCACCCATTTGCTGTTAAGAAACTGAATACCGGTACCCCTTCTTTTAACATAGATTAATTTCACCAATGTCACTGGATTAAATTATGCATGACTCTCCCCCTCCACTCTCTCTTCTTTTCCAATCACCTCCTTTTTATTTAATGACCAGGGGCCGGTTGTATCAAAGGCATTTAGCTTAAACGGTGGATAAGTGAAATTTAAAAATCACTTTTACATCTAGTACGGAACCAAAATTATGGGTTTAATAGAATAAATATTTAGTTTTATACATAATTGTTCTTCTCAGGTCAAATAACTTTAGCTGGTTTGTTTATACAACGTGCAAATTTGTTTTATATTTTTGACTTATCCACCGTTAAACTAAACACCTTTGATACAACCGGCCCCTGAACTCTAGACAGTATTGACCTTATACAGTATTGATATAAATTCAATCTATTACGGTCTAAAAGGAAACAAAGATTGCAAATTGCAATATCAGCAACATATTACTACTCTGTGCATACCAATTTTAAAAGTGGCAATAAGTTTGAAGTATCTTGCTTTGTCACATGGGAAAATACCAATATATCATTTTGGTTGTATTTTCAGTTAGGTATGACTACAAATTATGTGCGCAATTAACATGTGATTATAATTTTATTTCACATGTTACATACATTAATATGTTCATCTGCAAATTGTATTACATGATGTTTCTGATCAATTGAAGAGTTAGATATTTTGTTAAACTGTGCAATTTACCAGGCTTGCGAGAAGCTTACTAAAGGGTGTCAAAGCAGATCTGTAGGTTGCTTAATTGGTTGTGTCACTAAAAATTATACATCACTGTTTCTTACCAATTTTTTACTTTTTGTCTGTTGACAATATGTTAATTTGTTTTTCCTAGTGAGACGATGCAGCCAACCGACATCACATAAACAGAAGGACCAATTAATCAAAAGTAGCCTTACAGGTAAAGAATTATTTATAAATCAATCATTACTATGTACAAAATGCTGTATTCATTCACTACCCCACGGTTTTGTCTTCCCTAATCCTTCACTTTTTTTTTATTCCCATTTAGTGCATGTGTTACATCTTTTAACTAAGTCATCACGTTCCTTTAGTGGTCGTTCAGCATAAGACCACTCCATATGTGTGTGGGTTGTGTGTGGGATGGGAAGTAGGGAACTTCAAGAAAAAAAGGGGTTTGAAGTAGGCAAGAAAAAACAACCATGAGCGGTAACGTCGTACGATGAATCAATTGAAAATATTTAAATTACATTACTACATTTTAATTATTTTTTCATATTACATGGTTTGATTATACTGTACTACACCTAATGATAAAATTCTGTAGCCACTAGCTCTTATTGTAAAAAAGTTTGTGAAGCTTAATTTTAGCTGCCTTATTATATTATTTTTCAAATACATTTATTGCAATATTACTACTATATATTGTTTCATTTTTTCATTATTTAATTATTACTCTAGACACTGGAAGCTGCACAGAAGACGATTTATCTGGAAGTGACCAAGAAGAAATGCCTGAGAAAATTTCCTCTGAATATGAGGTATGTTGATGGACAGTTTGCATTATGGACTATTATTCGATCTGGGCAAGAAGAACAAAATCTTTTACTGCAGCAGAAAAGAGGATGCTAAAATTAAGGAATTGCAAAGTTTGGTGACGAAATGTTGTAAACTATGAAAAATATAGCCCCGCGAAGATTGCAAATTTTGTATTTATTCGTAATACGCGGGGAAAAGTTACCATGCTCCCGGCAATTTCGTCTCAAAAATGGTAACTTTTTTCGCGCGTAATACCAATATATACAAAATTTTCATACTTCGCAGGGCTATATTTTCCATATTTTACAACATTGCGCCACCAAGCTTTACAATTCTACTAATTTTGAGATGCTCTTTCTAACTGCAGTAAAAGATTTTGTTTTTCAGCCTAGATCGATCTTTAGTTTATAATGCAAATTGTCCATTTCATGTTAAGCAAGTTCTGTTAGTCTAAATAATAATGATCAAGAGAAGTTTCACACTGCAGGTCATGCTTAGAATCTGTTTATTCTATAAAACAGTTGCAAAAAGTTTATAATATAAACAAAGTCACATAAATTGTATTAACAATATTATGTATAGGCTGTCTTTTACATTTAAACCAAGGGGGGAACTAACGCAAAGACTATTATTCCAAAACAACAAACAACTACAGTAATTAAGAATAATGTTAATATATGGATGGTGTTACCCTGTGATATCCTTTTATACACAAAAATCGTCTCGGAAGCCTCTCTGGTCTGAGCCCAGATTACTTCAAAATTTTAGTCTTAAATGTTTTGCAATGATTGAACGTCAATAAAACTTTAAGAATATATACAAACGCTCCCATGTTGTGAAGCAACGCCCAGGTTATACCGAAGTTTATCTCTTATAAAGACCTGGAAAATCAGTTCAGTCGAATCATTTCGTTTACAGTGATGTTTTTGTCCTTAGTGAAGTCTTCACCGCGCCCTAGGGTGATAATAAATTTTAAACTAATATCATCATGCACCATTTTTATAGGATATGGCCTAGACTTTACTAATTACGTGACTAATATGAAATTTAAACATTGCAAATTGTCAAATTTAACAAATAGAATACGATGTCAATAAATATCCTACTATTTGTTTGTAGACGGTCAACTTCCCGTCAAAGACTGCCAGCATGACCGAGGTGAGTTCATACGCAATATGTTTGTTAGGCATAGAACAATTTATGGATGAAGCCATTCCGTTAGGTTTTAATAACTATTATGCATGGGCTTATATGACGGCAGTGATTGTATACTTTGAAGTACGCTGTGTTTAGAGTTTTTATACAAAAATTAACATATGTTCAATTGTGTAACAAAGAAGGTTGGAACGCTGTTGTGCGATATAGAAACATGGCGGCTTTCGAAGGACACTAGTGTCAGGCTGCAGCATTTAGAGAAAATAGCACATATCTATATTGTTGCCATCCTTAGTTTGACGACGCTTTTATAATTCCAAGTTTACCGTTTTAAAGATTGCATGTCACATTTACTGTCATTTTTGCTTTCTTAATAAACCGTCGAAGAATTTGTATTATACCGAACATCTCTTTGCATTGTCAATGTGAAAGTTACCGCATTATTTGAGCTTTTTGAAGTTAGTAAAACCATCTAATTTTCTATTTTAGAGAGGATTAGTATTTTATATAATTATAGAATCATGTACTTTTTATGTCTTTTGTAAATATTATTAAATATATTAAATATAAACGGTTAAATTTATGTTCATTGTTGCAATATGCAAAATTTTATTCTAAGATGATTTTAACGACCATGCTAAAAAAGATAATGGAGACCAGCGAATACTTTTAGTGTGGGATTTTGACGTGGATCAAATATCGCCCTGATTCTAATACACGTCTTATTTTTAGACATTACATGTATACTTGAGTGATCCAATTGTATATTTGTTGAGAGGGACATATACTTGAGCGAACTGGATGATGATGATGGTGGTGGTGGTGGTGGTGGTGATGATGGTAGTGGTGGTGGTGGTGGTGATGATGATGATGATGATGATGATGATGACGATGATGATGACAATAGTGATGGTAATGATGATAATGATAGTGATGATGACGAGGATCAAGAGGTAACGAATACTGTGCCATTTAAGTGCATAGGTGCTGCTCACGAACAGGATTACCCAGCATACCTTGCTCTTAAACAGGAAATGTTGCTGAACGTTCACCTGAGGGCAGAGCCTTTGAATCGAAATATATATTTGGACTGTGGGAATGGTTGGTGTCATGTTGGATATATTGCTTCTCAACATTGCAAATATCTGCACCCCGTTATGGTTACGGGAGATATTGTCGATGTTTGTATTCAGCATATTAAGAAATATAAGATATATGCATATGTCCTATTTATTTTCAGCTGTCAACAGCACGATGGCATTCGAAATATTGTAATGTACTGTACATAGTAAATATTTCATATTAAACACATTGCCAGTGCTAATAAAAACTTTTGAACAACAATGCATTTTATTGTGTATATGTACTACAACATGGATTACAAACATGTGTAATGAAATACTGCTGGCTCAAATTGGAAAAGTGTCTTCTTTGTGTCTTTTACAAACCTTCCAGATTTTTTGGATCTTCTTTTTTCCGGTTTTTTACCAGGTGTGTTACCAGTTGAAGGACCATGTCTTCTTTTGATGGCCTCAGTCATCGTATCCTATCAAAAAATCAAACTATTCTATTTTGGATGACAAAAAAATGTAATATGACTCACCTTAGATAAGGCGTAAACCAAGATCAACAGAATTATAACAATGTTTTGTGAATCTATAAAAGACAAGAATAATTTCTCCCATAATTATGCGCATTTTGAGTCCCAAAAATCGTTCTAAGTGTAGTTGAACGCTTACTGTCACGAAGCCATACTACGTACTAGGAAAAATTGAGAAAATAGTGTTAAAATGACTTCTTGTCGGCGCAATGTCTTTCTGACATTTATTTTGCAATTTTCGCCTACGTTTGACTGACCATGTCACTTCAATGCCGAATGTGTTAAAAATTATTAGTTCTTACTTTACTCCCCAGTTTATCACCGATATTTGTTGAAATCCTTTCAATTATGCAACTCAGCTCAGACGTAATCGTATCGAAAATATTTTAATCACGTTGTAACCAGGTTTCAAGGAGATTGTAGCTGTTTTTAAAAAGCTACAATCTACTTGAAACCTGGTACAACGTGATTCGTCGACACAGATAACGCCGACATACATCGACAAGATAAAACCTGAACTTTGTCCAAATTCGGCTTCCATTTGTATAATCCAATGTCGGTTGTCAACAATTCGGCCCCGTTGTATCTCCATCGAAGCCAATTCGACTACAATAACAAACTTAACCATTTGAGTGAATGTTTTCACGAAGATAGAAAGCACATAGAAAGCAATTGCTTTCGACCTTCGCGAAAACTTTCGTTTTCCCTGTCACAGCTAAAATACATTGCCCACGCGAGACTTGTACGAAATACTTTGACCGACTGGTAAACAGAATTTGCAAGGGTGGTATAATGCTGCGTTTTTCTCGTCAAGTCCTAGACTAGTAAGGCTTCTTACATGATTTCTCAAAACAAAGCATTCATTAAATGGTTATTAACTGATTTGTAATGTATTAGCATGATGTTACATATTTTAGCGGCACAGCTGAATTCGTGCACTATCTGTAAACACCAGGTTTCAAGTATTATTGTCATAGAATACATTTTTCATTGCTGTCATCCGAATAACTATTTTTGTAAAAAGTTAAGTACCATCACAAAGGACAGTGTAAAGGATATGACAATGCAGAAAAATAAAAAATGGACAATTGCATAATACAGTAACTTCGAACGCAGTGTAATTATACTTGGGAAATTTTACAGAAAAAGAGATATGCATTTTAATAATTTCTATGCATATGAAATATAATACTTCCAATCAAAATATGGAGATTTTGGAAAATTTTATTAGGGCAAATTCTACTTGCTGCGACGGGCAAATTTCTACCCCCGTGCCGTCTTGTTTTTTTTTCTCGGAAACTTTTTGACGCTATGTAGTAACTAGACGTGTCTGTTTTTTAGGACCGTTTTTCAAAAAAAGAAGGCTATCTATACAAGCAAGGAGGGTGAGTCATATCGATTTTCCATGCTTGCATTTAGGTTGGGTGACATATGTTGTAAAAAGAAGGCTGTACTTGATTCTAAGTAAGAAAGGTTGTGCAAAACTTTTCAGCAATGATATTAATATGTTCTAATAAAGGTATTTTAAGTGAGCAAGTAAGGTATTATCACAGCATAAACAGGCAATTGAATTTTAAAATTTAATGTGGTTTGCCATGTCTTATACATATCTAATAATCGTATCCTTGAAATGAAATGTTCAATGCAATCATTAAATGAAAGGAAAAAGGTAGAAATTTGATTTGAGGTTTTGTCTGTCTATTCGCTTAAAAGATTTAGGTATTGTTTTATGATTAATATGTAGACAAATGTACATCGACCTAAAGGATTACAAGGATTACAGTAGAGTACAAACCAAAATTTGCTCCAAAATGTGTTTATTTATTACCTAGACAACAGAATAACAAAGGTTGGAAGAAAAGATGGGTGGTATTCAATGGAAAGGAGCTTCGTTATTACAAGGATAAGGTATGAACAATGACAAGTTTATATATATACTAATGGTGATGTTGTACTCGGGTAAATATGATATTATGATGCTACTCCGAGTGTAAGCCACACTGGGCAGGCTGAAAAATTTGCCTGGCCGGCAAATGACAAGTTTGTCAGAGACGTTTGTGAAATACTTAATTGCTTATTTGAAATTATACTAGGACCATACAAACGAATCACTGCAAAGGGTGCCAGTTGCTATTATGAGAGAAGTGAGGATCGTCGCTGACGATGTACGTACATACTTTCAAAAATTCTCCCTTTTTTCGCTGAATTTTAATTGAAATTAAAACTGCGGGACTGCATGTGGTTGATTTTTCTTATTCAAACTACCTTTATTAGCTACAATCCTGGACAAAAATTATATGGACAGTAATTATTTTACCAAGTTTTCATTTCTAAATGCAAAACGTACTATCATTTCTTTCATCCCCCGCACCCCCTGTACAATGTTGTGTCCTACTATGTTGAATAAACACCAAGAGATATGAATCATAGCACCAACATTGTTTGGGGGGAGAGGGGGGAGCTATTTCTTCACGAAAAGGCGCTGCGTGCGTATTTTTGCGCAGGTGTCCACATAATTTTGGCCAGGATTGTAGGTTTATTCTAATCAGGTCCTTCATGATATTTGGTCTCGGCACGTAATGATTGTTTTGTGCGTCTCCATTTTTTATTTTGTAACATTTATTGTGAGTAGAAATATGCATATGGGCTTCTATATATATATTATCAGCGTGTATGATTGCCTCCTTGCGTTCCAGGATAATATTGTTATTTTTTAGGTTAAGCGTGCCAGATTTAATCTCGTCTGTGCTGGAAGAACGTATATGTTTGCATTGGGAATGGAAGATCTGGGTGCGAATAAAATCATTGTATCAAGTTAATTATGCAGTATACCTGCTCGGTAGAGTGGTCATTGGCTCTTAATTTTGTGTTTGACATCAAATGAAAACGATTCGTTCTTCATAACTTCGTTTCGGTGCCACAGAGTACTATACAGAGGGCCCACTTTATTTTCCTATGATTTTTGCGTAACGGCCTTTTGCTCAAACGTGCGCTAAAGAGTGGTGGTCACCCACCTGAAAAATTCAAAATGGCGGCGAAGTTCAGAGCCATTTTGAGGTTGTCAGGGGGGTGCATGCCTCTATGCACTTGCTGGGATAAAATTCCTAGCAAGTGCATCGAGGCATTCACCCCCTGACAACTACCAATCCGCGTTACGCTTTTTTCGTCGAGTGAGCCCTCTGTGTGGTACTCTGTGTCGGTGCTGTTAAACTATTCAACTTGCCTCGCAACTTGTCTGGGAATTTTGTTGCGACACAAGTTGGAACCAAATTGGCAAGGTGTAACATACCTCGCAATCATAAAGTCACGCAACCTTTTTTGTTGCAAGAAGTATTGCACGAATTAAATTCATGTTTTACTCAAGGCAGAACGTTAATAGACAGTGTCGCATCCCTCTTGCAACTTGTCTTGCAATATTACTGTTGAGCAGCCAATAAAATTCGCTATTTGAAAATATATCCCAGCCTCGGTGAGTGCGACACAAGTTGCAATAAACCTTGTACACTGTAACATCTCTGATCAGGCAACTCTCATTGTTAACATAAAGTCGTTGCAAGACAAGTTGCGAAACAAGTTGCATAGAGTAACCGCGCCATATTTACTAGTTACATACAGACTTTTAACTTGATGTTGTTTGTTTTTATATAGATGTCATTACATTTTGGGCGCAGGTTCTAATGAATGCCATCATTCAGGTTCGGGTAAGTTGTCAGCACCTACATAGCGGTGCTTGTGGCAATTATAATTAAATCCTGCATAAAAGCTTGTTGTTCAACACTATCTTTTAAGACCACGAAATTATACGCAAATATGTCTTAGATATAATTATGCGATACAGAACTACAATATACATAAAAGAGGAAATAATTGAAATTTTAATAGAGGTTGTTTTAATACGATAGATACGATTAGAGTACTGAAACAAAAAATAGAGAATTCTATTTTGTAATTCAACAAGCTAGATTATAAACACACATCATGTACTCAGTGTCTTGCAAGCAATTTGCTTAACCATAGTCTAGAAAAGAGTCATGGTCTGGAAACTAAAGAGAAGCCATTGTGTTTTTGCTATTGTGTCATTATTTTGCCATATTTTATGCTCTTTATATTTGTTATTATTTTGCTATATTTTATACGATTACGGTGTTAGAGCATACTGCGTTTTCGTAAAAAAGAAGTAAATGTATGTCCAACAATGATAGCTAACATTTAATGAAATTGAGACAAAAAAATTGTGCACGATGGTATTTGAAATTGTTGTCTTGTTTTAAAAAGCTCGAATCTTGAGTTTGCAACGTGTTGTTTTTCGGAGTATGTTTTTTTCTAATGTTTTATTTCATTGCCAACTGGTATATAGTGTTTTGTAAAGTGGTAACTGAAGCCGGGAGATTAGACTAACTAGCTACAATAATTAAAAGGACATAGTGAAATAATATCCTTGGAGATGATAAAGACTATTAATAATAATTATATTAATTAATGTTTACATTATGAGCGGCCGTGTTAAATTGCAAACACGTGAACGAGATCGTTTCAAACTTTTTGCTATAAAAAATAATTCGGCACATTACTGGAACGCATATAAGTTATCCAGAAATCGTGTAACGCAAGCATTAAGAGAAGCTAAATCAGCATATATTATAAAAGACAATTTGTGAGTGTCACAAACAGTCCTATTTAAGCAAGCTTGGAAAACTGTTAACAAAATCCTAAATCGCAAACAAGAGTGCGGCTTTGAAATAAATTGCATTAATTCTCAAAGCGGTCAAATCACTTGCTCAAATGAATTACCTGAGTCCTTCCATAATTATTTCACTAGAATTGGACCTAATATTGCCAACACCATTGAAAACAGTAACGCGAATTTTATGGATTATTTAACTAAGAACAAAAAACGTTTTTAAGTAATTTCGGTAGCCAAAGTTGTTGGATACAGTAGCTTCGGCCTTTAAATCCTTATAAATCCACTGGAATCGATAAAATTCCAGCCAAAATAATTCGTATTGCGGCTCCAGTAATTGCTGTTTCTTTAACTAAGATTTTCAATACAGCAATTTACAGTGAAACAGTTCCTTTTGATTGGAAAGTAGCAAGAGTAATTCCTTACATAAAAGTGGTTCACGAAACGTATTTAATAATTATCGCCCTGTTTCCATTTTATCTGCTATTAGTAGTCTTTGAAAAATTACTATATGAACAGTTATATGATTATTTTGTTTCAAACAATTTGCTATCTGATCGTCAATTTGGCATTAGACAGTTTTACTCAACCCTTTTAGTTAGCACAAATGAGTGGTTTATAAATATGGACCGTGGTAAAATTAATATTGCAGTTTTCCTAGACTTACAAAAAGCTTTTGATACGATAAATCACGATATTCTATTAAAGAAACTTTAAACGTATGGCATGGGATCACCAGTGTTGAATCTTTTAAGAAATTATCTGACAGACAGAACTCAGATGTGCTCAGTAAATGGCGTATTGCCCTGTTCAAAAACAGTTACATGTGGAGTTCCTTAAGGCTCGATTCTTGGTCAACTTCTATTTTTAATCTATATAAACGATTTACCGGGTAGTTTGGAGTTTTCGTCGGCAAGAATTATGTTTGCTGATGATACTACATTAACTGCCTTTGGTGAATCAGTTCTTGATGCTAAGGTGGCCATCGATCATGACCTTGCAAATATCAAACAATGGCTCTCAGCAAATAAACTATCATTAAATCTTGTCAAAACTGAGTATTTTTTTATTGGATCAAGGCATACCATAAATAACTTATTTCATGCTCCCAGAGTGCATGTCGGGGACATACCAATCAAAAGAGTGAAGGAAACAAAGGCACTTGGGGTATATATTGATGAATTTTTATCTTGGAATAAGCACATTGAAGTCATTTCGAAAAAAATCTCATCCAGCATTGGGGCGATCAGGAAACTAAAGCCTCGTGTTGATCATAATACGTGTTAATAAGTGCTTACAATGCACTAGTTTTACCGCACTTCGATTATTGTTGTGAAGTTTGGGACACTATTAATTTGACACTTTGCAATCGCTTGCATAAATTACAAAATAGGGCTGCTAGAATAATCTTGGGTCGTAAAAACGAACATGGACAGTCTGAACTTGCTCTAGTTGAACTCAACTGGAAGACCTTGAGTGAAAGACGGGCTGAGTTTGTTGCAAGGCAGATGTATAAAATAACCCACGATCTAGCACCCAAACGATTATCCAATGTTTTCATGTAACGCCTTCCTCTCGGCATTACAATCTGAGAGGTTCTTCCACTAAACTTTGTTTGCCCCAACCTAAGACTGATTATTCAAGAGTATTAGCTGTAGAGGGGCAAAACTGTGGAACAGCCTCTCAGATGATATACGTAATAAAGAATCACTTACTGCCTTTAAAACCAGCATTCGTGCACCTGGCCAATTCCTTACAACTATTTAATCTACCTACTAATTTCATGTGAGTTCTATATTTCTATTTATGAGTAATTTTAAATATTCTATGTAATAACGTATTGTCTGTATATTGTAACAGCGTAGTATTTTTAATCGATGTATGTATGTGATTGTTAAACTACGCTCGTCTTCTCGTCAAATCAGCTCATGCTGAAGAGGTCAGCATAGTAAAATAAAATTTTTTACCTTACCTTACCTTACCTTCTTGAATGGCAGTGATTAGTTATATATTTGTATATTTTACAGAAGGAGGATGAAACCAGTGTATCTCAAGCTCCTGGTGGTGAAATGTTTGCCCCAGATAAGGAGGTATTGTTGCATCTTTTATTATGCTTTAAGAGGTAGTTTGTCTAAATTTAGGCACGAAACGGTATTCATTGAAACCACAGGCGGCCCAATTCACTGTGTTGTTTTACTAGTATATGGAGATAAGTGCGAAATATTTCTATATGCGCACTGATATCTGTATATTACTGTAACTAACCAGTGAATTGGGCCGCCTATGGTGAAATGGACATTTGGGAGCTTCAGCAGGGACTACCAGTACGACTATGACTACAAGATTCATCAAGCGCACGTTATATGCTTACGCCATCTCTTACTGACGAGGTTGTACTGAGCTCACTGCTGACGAGAAAAAGTCGTAGCCATCGCTCATCTGAGTACGACATTTTGTAGTCCTTGCTCCGACTTGTTAAATTTTGAAAGTTGGTTTAAGTTGCTCTGCTTCAAGAATGCCTCTGATTGCATGTGGTTTTCTCTGATTGCCTGTGGTTTCTCTGATTGCCTGTGGTTTCTCTGCTTTTCCCGCGAGGCTTATTGAAAATATAATTTTAGACATCAATCAATTTTTATTTAATTCATTAATTACTTTCAGGCACTCTGGGCAGGTATCAGGCTTCTACAACTAAAAATGCAAGTGGGGTCAATTGTTTTAACCCTATCTTATATCTATTCAATTGAGCATTTATGTTCTTCACAAAAAGAGCTAATTTTAATAAGTTTCTTGTATGATTGCATGGTGAATATTAAATAAAATATAATTTTGTGGAGCTAATTTAGTCTAGCTGCTAACGACCAAAAAAGAGCTGAATTGTTCACTTTAGTGATAAAAGCGTGAAACTTTGCATGGCTGTTACTAAACATGTCATAAACAATTTTTGATATGGACCCAAGCTTAATTCAATCTCGGTCAATGTCATGGGGCATGCAAATAGGGCATGCATGCGCAGTGCGTGCGTCAGTAGATAAAAATTGGAAAATGGAATAATGTCTTATTTTGACTAAATACTCTTATGGAGTTTCTAAAGAGGATCAAACGCTATGTTACTTATCAGGTTGGAAAAGTGTAGTTTCTGAGATATCGCAGATCAAATATTTTTGAAAGTGCTGATTCAGCATTTTCTGCCCGATCAAAATCCCTCAGCAGTTGATAGTTACCTATTTCTTCTTTCCATATTATTGATTCTGATAGAAGTGTATAGCTAGGAAAATAGCTATGAAGTGGAGCAATGTCAATTTTTCCATTATATCTTGAATCAATATTCCAGTTCCAATCTATAACATTCACTATAATGATACAACCACTGAACATTGCAATATTAATGAGACATTTAGCTTTAGTCAAATGAAGCTGAGATTGTCCCCTTTAAATCTCCAAAAATCATTTATGTGAATGTTTAAAGAAGATTGCACTTTTATGACGAATGCCTTCTGGTTAGTCCTTAATCAGAAATATAAATTTTGACCTGCGCAACGGTTTCTGGTAAATTTACGTTGTTGCACTTTTCAAAGCACTCTTTCTACGTATACACTTCCCTTAAGATCAACAATATACAAAAAAAATATACGTAATTATCAAACGCTGAGAGGTTTTGATAAGACAAAAAATGCTGGATCAGCAATTTCAAAAATTTGAATCTATGATATCTCAGGAAATATACTATTGCAATCATAAGTGTGATTTGGCATTTAATCCTCTTTACCAACTTTATACAAACGCTTAGTCAAAATAACACATCATTCGATTTCCCACTTTTTTAAAATTGATGTACGTGTACTGCGCATGTCATATTCCATGACATCGACCAAGACTGAATTTGACTTGGATCCATATCTAGAAATGATTGTCTCAGCAATATTAGTAATGCGACAGATTTTCAAGCTTCTGTCATAAAAGTGAACAATTTGGTCGTTAACGGCTGTACTAATTTTGTAAAGGGTTTTAAGTTACATGAAATGTAGTTTGTAAAAACGTTATTTCTCGTCTAAAGGAACATTCAAACAGAAACCACAACCACTACGACTTCTGCACAAGCCATCATAACTCGTACTCGCAGTTGCTGCTAAAGCTTCCTAATGACTATAGAGTGACAACATTTAGTTGTCACGTGATAAGAAATCATCCTTCAAATATTATCCAGAAATTCTTCAATATTTAGTTCGTCTTACTGTCGTTGCAATGGAAGTGTCGATGAAATACTGTATCAATTCAGTTCCTCAAGTTGATGAATTCATCTGATGTAATATATGAACAACGAGAGCGAATGTTTCACCGGGATATCCAAACACGAGAAAATAATGGTGAATACACGAGCGCGAAGCGCGAGTATTTTTGTTCATTATTTCCGAGTGTTTGGATATCCCGGTGGGACACGAGGTCGAGTTGTTCATATTGCATCACAAATGAATCGAGACGTAACTGGATGTTTTGGTTTGCTGATTTGATTTTGCATGCGTAATTAAGATTTTTGAGGAAGATCACTAGTGCTTTCATCAAATATCTTAATTACGTATACAACAATGAGCTATTGTTATGCTCTGTTTGATGGTGTTTGCCCGGGTTATCCAAGGCACATCTCGTGATGAAATGGGCGTTTGTCATTGACTAAATTGCTCATGAATTATTAGTGAATTTAAAAAAGAAAATTCATCAACGTCTTTGAAAATTGTTTAACGTCCATTCACTTTTCTTCATATGTGCTCTGATTTGTCATCATGTCTAAAACTCAAATCTCATTGGCTAACTTGGGTATCGGGAACTGGAAAACAGGAAGTTGATCAATTTGCTATCAAATAAATTGATACAATATTTTATTAACACTTCCATTGGAATGGCAGTAAAATTGACTGTTTTTAAAATTATTGTATTGTATACAAAGGAGTATCCCTTTTGAGACATATAGTTGGTTTTAGGGTTTCTTAAAGAAGCAAGGAAACAATGTTGTTGCTGATTGGAAAAAGAGGTCTGTACCAGCAGGTTTATGGATAGCATTTTATATATCTATTCCAAATCAATTCTGCTAAATTTTTTATCCTACTATCTGCATCATTGTAAATAGAGGACCAGTCTTTGAGAAAAAACCGGCGGACTATAATATAGATATACTGCGCTTTAAAATAATTTACCTGGACGTATGAATCTGCTATGGAATTATAAGTAGAAGTTTCATGATATTACAGGTCATTTTAGGGCAATGCCCTGATTGGACAAGGCGGCTTTCATTTGATTATTTTCTTCCTCAGTTGTCAAGTTATTTTTAGTCTATTTGTTGAATAGAACATTACCAGTTCAGGTCCATAGAACGTTCTGGCCACATTCACTGGTGGCCACATTCACTGGTGGCCACATTCATATTTTTTACTCTTCCGTTGTTTTTCTGCCTTGTTTTTTTTATCAGCAATTTAGCTGCTTCCCGAGTTCCTTTCAGACAATAAATAAGCCTCAAGACTCATTCACGTTCATACTTTCTTTTGTGTTTTCACAAAACATATACAACGTTTACATACTGGTTTATGTCTTACACATCCGAGGTAATAATGGGATCTTGCTTATGCGCGGGCGCTGTTGGTCTATGGGCTGATTATATGGTCTTGCTTACCTGGGATTAAATGAAGCGTGAAATGATCTTGATGTATTGAAATCAGTCATTCTATAAAGGTGTTTAAATAATGTTCAGTGTTCAGTTTGTCCCACCAACCGCCACCAACTCGGTGTTTTTTTTATAAATTTACAGGGGGAGGACCGAAAAAAGTGGCCCCCTATGAAGATAGGGTTTTTAGACTATAATTTTGTAAAGCGTGCGGAAAACGTAGAGAAATTCATAAACAGGACTGTACAATTACCAAACATGACCGAAGGACTAACACTTTTGAACCTCAAGTGTAATTTTCATCACACAAACAGATAAATAATAGTATGTTTTGTGATTAAATTGAATAGTTCAAATGGCTTCCCATCAACCGTTGCTGCAGTTGTTTGGCGGTATTAAAAACGTTTTCACGTAGTGAACACGTTAACAACTCAACATTACGTCACATTTGTACAATTTACAATGCCATTGTCACATTAACTTAATTTCTCGTTATCGTGTTGTGTCTTATTTTCAGTACTTTGTTGGCATTCCCTTCGATTTAATAACAGCTTTTCATCTACTACCCATGCACTCCACAAGTTTTTTCAAGTATTCGTCATTTATTTCGTTCCATGCAGTTTTAAGAATTTGGAAAAGTTCAACGATCGCAACGATCCCAAACACACAAGTGGAGTTGTTTCCAAATATCTTGCAAATAAGAAGATTGATGTCATGCGATGGCCAGCTCAGTCACCAGATTTAAACCCTATTGAAAATTTATGGTCTGAATTGAATCGTAAGACCAAAAATAGAAAACCAAAGAATGAAGATGAACTTTTCCAAATTCTTAAAACTGCATGGAACGAAATAAATGACGAATACTTGAAAAAACTTGTGGAGAGCATTGGTAGTAGATGCAAAGCTGTTATTAAATCGAAGGGAATGCCAGCAAAGTACTGAAAATAAGACACAACACGATAACGAGAAATTAAGTTAATGTGACAATGGCATTGTAAATTGTACAAATGTGACGTAATGTTGAGTTGTTAACGTGTTCATTACGTGAAAACGTTTTTAATACCGCCAAACAACTGCAGCAACGGTTGATGGGAAGCCATTTGAACTATTCAATTTAATCACAAAACATACTATTATTTATCTGTTTGTGTGATGAAAATTACACTTGAGGTTCAAAAGTGTTAGTCCTTCGGTCATGTTTGGTAATTGTACAGTCCTGTTTATGAATTTCTCTACGTTTTCCGCACGCTTTACACAATTATAGTCTAAAAACCCTATCTTCATAGGGGGCCACTTTTTTCGGTCCTCCCCCTGTAAATCTTCATTCAGTTTCAAATAAGAATAAGCGACGGCGATATCGAGCGGTAAAACTGATATCACCTCGCCACTCATGTGATAATATATATACATACTATTCGATCCATGATATAGCAAATTGTATTCGATGTAATATTTCAAATCCGACTGTGAGGACTGGACTAGATTTCAAGTCCGCGCAGTTTAATCCAACTGCAAGGACTTGAAATCTAGTCTAGTCCGAATTGGAGGATTTGGAATGACATCTCAACCGAATGAATTATTAATTATATCCAGTCCTAGGACTGGATCAACATTCTTCGTCAAGTATCCAGTATCATCATGTGAGGAAAATGGACTAACATGATTTGCTAATTGCTTCATGAATTATTAATGAGTCTGAGATGAGTGTAATAAACCACGTAAACTACACTAGACACACCCATGACCCATGCCGATCATAGTGATCCAGACATCGTAGTACAGTCAAGAATATAGACGTTTGAGTTTATTATGTCTCATCATTTGATGCAGCCAAGCGCAACCTCCAATAACCCACTGGTACACTAATGATACAGATATCGAGAAAGCGATGATGATTCAGATGACATCATTGTAGAATGGAGTGATTTTTTGGGGGTAGCCGCCCGCGCACGGTCAGCGGTTTTGTCACAATTTCAACCGCGTGCTTTTGATCTGTTTGCCCACAGGTATCGCCCAGCAAATGTTTGCAAATGTTCGCACGTTACGGCACTGCATTCATTATTGTTCATACAATAGGGGGGGGGGGCGTAATTTACACCTTCAAAAGTGACAAGTTTTGACATCTGATAAATTTAATTTCAGTTGACAGCTGATGTTAATAGCTTCTAAAACGTTGTTATGATTTCAAATAATGTAGGATAATAAAGTGAAAAAAGCCATTCAAAACGCCGCGCAACCTTTTAAATAAACATTGTTTTTCAATGAGAAAAAATTCTGATTTTTACTAAATGTCTTTCCAGAGCTGTATAAAAAATTGGCGCAGGCATAAATTTCTGAACGATCGCGTGACGCCTTTTAACATTGGGCTTATTGCACAAAATTAAGCAATTTTTCGATCAGACAAATCATTAACTACTAATAAGGCATATTTTCCACTTATCAACTTTGTTCGCGCGAATAGAGAAAGAAGTAGAAACGGTTCATTGTTCGCGGCGATTCTTTTTCGCTAAACAGTTAATTTTAACCAGTTCTTGTCTTCGTTTCGCGTCGCGTGAACAATGTCGCCAAGTGGAAAACAGGCTTTATACGGCATAAGAAAGGCATTGCCCTGATTTTTATTCTGAGTTCGCCGATCTTTTCGCGGCTGCCCACATGTACGCTACGCGTACCTATACGTTGTGTACATGTTTATAACGAAATAAATCATGCTTAATCACAGATATGACGTGGCTGGTTCTTTTTATTTCCGTCGTAAAATATTATGTCAAGATGCTATGGGATATTCTAAATATTGTGCTAGTATACAATATCCTAAAATGATATCCGAAGATATTGATGCCAGCTCGCAACCCTGCTCTGAGGATCGGATTTTCAATATATATTCAACCGTTTCATTGCCTAACCTGTTTATAAAGTTGGTGGTATCTATACGTATTGTTAGCAACACAGACGGTGTCAAAAATATGAAACACGCACGCCATATCGCTTTATTTACATGAGTGTCTTTCATGCGACAGATTAACGAGACAAATACACGAGTAAGTAGCGCAACACATGATAAGTAGTCTATATATCATGGGACAAGCACGACATGTGAAATACAAGTATAGGTAATCATGCGATGTCAAATACATTTTAGGATTAATAGTACGAGTGTTTTTTTTTCCTCGACTCGAAGCAGTTCCTTTTGTTGAAATACTTTTTCACCTTTTTGTTTGTTTTGAAATCATACGCCTCTTAACCAATCAACATCCAGTAATTTTTTCATGCTAATAATAAAACCCGCAATTGTTGGGAAAAATTGGATGTTAACAAAGTTTAAGTTATGTTTAACAAGCCCGACGTTAGTTACACATCGCAGCCTCCTCACACGCTCCTCGCGCGCAACATCGTGCACAGCCTCAAAACGCTCGATTGCCCTCCATATTACTACTTTTAGGAAATGTTAAATTACGGCTTTCCTTAATCTTTAGGTATGTCGCGGTGAAAGATGGAAAGCTTGCATATTATCATAATTACGAGGTTAGTGTATGATATGAACAGGATAAATGTAGCGTACATTTTAAATGACAAGATGCCTTAAAGGAGGGGAGTTTCCCATTTCCCAGCCCAAATTTTGAGTAAATCATACTGTTCCCGAGCGCAAATCTCATTGGCCAATGAATCCCATCCCCAGTGCATTCAGAATTTCATTTTCCGAGCAATTCCCAGCACCCATTTTACCTCTTCAGGATCTTCTAACAAGGCAACAAGATGAGCAGTTCTATTATATATTATATATTATATGTGACCTTACGACACTTGTTTCGATTTATGTATACAGCGGTAGTCGAGTCGAAACTGAAAGACATTAGGATACATCGTTCACTCATTTATGACCGAGTCCGGATTGTAGAGCAAGATGGCCGAATTGGCTGAACTGCTTCACACAAAACAGACCTAAGAAATCGATAATAGATTTGCTGCAAAGTAACCCTTCCACAGACGCCGAAATGTTAATGGCATACCAAGTATTGGCGGCCTAACACAAAAGACAATGTCATCATCAACGTCCGTTTTCTCTTGCCAAAAATGGACGTCTATTCTGTTAAATAAAAGTAGTATTATAGAGGCCGATCGACTCTTTTTTTAGGGCGCTGCAGGGTGATTCAAAGGGTGGTGCGTGAGACTGCGCACCCTCATTAAAATACTGTGCTCTGATTGGTCTGTTATAGCCCTACCCTGATTAGTCGAGCAACTCACTAGGAGTTCAGTATGCGTGTCACGTCTTAGAGTGTATGTAACGGGTGCAAGTAACGAGTGTACATAACGGGTATCTTTTACGTATGATACGCCCGTTTTGGCCCTATAAGGAAAAATTGAAGCAAACCCTGCTGGTTAAAAAACTACATGATTATCGGTGTGTTGTTGCACGAAAATGACCTTACGAAAAGATTCCATCGGCTAGGTCGCCTTTAATTAGAACCTATTTCTGCAAGTTTCGACCGAGTAGTGATTTTAAATGATGGATTGTAATTTGACAGATCTCAATGGCCTAAGTGGAGCGTCAATACAAGTATGTTTTTGCAGTTGGTTTCGAAGGAAGAGACTGTAGTGATGTTTCCTATAGGCGATTTACGTTTAAATGACAATCCTTACTTTGAATAAAACAAATGTGCTAGCTAATGCAAATTCTTGTGCTAATTCACTTGAGATACGTTAACTATACAAAACGTCACCCAGGAAATTTACGGAAAATGAAAATTTTGCCTAAAGTATAACTTTCACACCAGCAAAGAACACTGGACCAAGATGGCGGCGATGACCTTCAAAATTTGATTAGTGAGATCATAGACAATCTAAGGAATGGACTGGAAACGCAAGCTAAAGTTTACGGGACATCCGTGATACGCTTTACTTTGGAACCCTGTAACTTCACTTTAAATATATTTCAGGACTTCGTATTTACATATTTTAAACAAGAACAGAAATGTGAATGCAACTATCGACTTTTAAAACTTTTCAGAGAGATAAACGAGGCGGAAAATCACCATTTAATGTTTCCGTAAACCTTTTTCAACAACAACAATGGTGACATTTCTGCAGTCAAAAAGAATGCAAACATTCAGCGTTGGGTTTTAGCTTTGTTATATCCATAACGAATTTTAAAAGTCGATAGTTCCATAGAGATTGCCGTTCTTGTTTACAATATGTAAATAGAAAGTTCTGAAGTATATTTAAAGTGAAGTTACAGGGTTCTAAAGTATAGCATATCAGGCCGTATCACGGATATCACGTCAGCAACATTGACACTTTAGCTTGCGTTTCCAGTCCATTCTGTTGATTGTCTATGGTGAGATGCGTGATCCAGGTTTATTCATATCAGTGATAAAATTACACTTTCTGATATAATTGTTTGGGGAATTGAACATTTATTATGTAATTACCTATGTTGACGATGTTTTCTGTGTTTGCTCCATCCGCAAAATGCTTTAGGCAAAGATGTATTAGATGTTCTATATTCAACAGTTAGATATCCCCTCAATTTCATCATCATTAATTGTGAAAAGTGGAGCGAACACAGGAATACTATCACATTGCCCAGTTTTGTACAACAGGAGTAAATGGAAAAGGAATTAGAATACAAACTTTATTATCTGTTATGCTTCATTCCGAATTATGTGCACTAGAAGCGAAAATTGTAGGCTAGAAAGGTTGAAAACTCAGTATTTACAATGTTATGCATGTTTTTTCACAATTTTGGCTAAAATACAGCAAATTAGGCGCGCATAATGTGACTCGTCCACAGTTCCCAAATCGTCAACATGATCGCTATAACAGCACATAATTACAGAAAAATTAGAATCGTTCATGAAAAATGGATTTCATATTCGAAAAATTCGTTTAGCAAACTCTCAATACTAAATAAATTTTCTCCGACAAAATTTTGCCTTTACTTTAAGTCAACCCATTCTATAGCCATCTTGTGAGTTTAGCGAAATTTCAATATATAGATGTTGTTTAGGCCGAGAAGATCAAGGCATGCCAGTGTTTTGGGTAAATCTACGTGCATGTGCCAGTATCATAAAGATTCTTTCATGCCCATAATTTCCATCGTGGAATTATTGTTATTGTTATTAATAATAATAATTTATTTATTTAATCATTTTAAATTTTTTGAACAGGATTTCATACTTGCTAGCCCGATCAATACGATTCAGATGAATATTGCTTCTGTTAAAGTGGATACTAGAACTCCAAATCGCTTTCAGCTTGTTACACCACACAGGACGTATTTGTAAGTTCTACATAATATGTACATTCCTTGTGTCTACTGGATATACTGTATAAGTACAGTTCCTTATTGGATTTTGAACACTCTCGTGCAGTTTTATATGCAGTTGCAACAGGGAAACTGAGGTGTGGTCATAGAGGAAATCACACGATCGTATTTTTTTCAAATTTTTAAAACCTTTCGACTGATTTGCTCATTAGTGATCACTATGCATGGCTCTGTTTTGTATGCGGATTTGTAATCTGGCAGTTTGACTTTTAAGCCACGTTCACGCTTATATGTAGATTTTGAAGGGTAGTTTTTAGCTATTTAAGAAATAGAAAACTAGTCGCGTGCCATTATGCTGTGAGGGGAATGTTAAGAGAATACGAGAGAAGCGTGTAAAACACGTGGCGCAGTCGAGTGTTTCACGCGCTTCTTGAGTTTTCTCACAAAGTTAATCTTTATAAGATGATAATTTTAAATGCTTATAATGACTTGCAAAGAGTTTAAAGCACAGAATGACATCACTTACAGCCAATTTATTTGTGTTTTGTAAGGTAGATGCGGAACAGTTAAAATTATTCAAAGTATCAACCTCCCACTCATTAAGGTTTTTCCTGTTGCAAAGCCTTTTTCTTGCGAATTTTTGTTCAAGAACAAACTTTTCTTCTCACTTTGCCCTGAAAACCTTCCCTTTATTTTTCTAGTAATAGTAATCATAGAAGCAATCGTTCCGGAATATTTAATAATAAGGGGCTTTGCATTCATTTAAACATATCTGGAGTATAAGGGCAAAATCGGACGGCCTCTTATGCTAATCAGTGAAACTTAGTAATATTAGTACAGTAGTAAGTAGTAATCATGTTGATTTATTATATGCAATATAAACTGAAATTGCAATTAATGTTAAACCTAATGAATTATAAAAACTATCTTTCTTATATCAAATTACATTCATTTATATGAATAATGTAGTGACTGAGGACCGCTGACATGATAGGTCTGGGGACGTAAGAGAGAGACATGTGCTAGAACGGGCAGACGATTATTCTGTAGAAATCTATGTTAACATTTTGTTCATGTTCTATACGTTTCTTATACGTTCTACAGTGCGAACCATGGTATTAGTTTTAAAAGATATTTATGCCGTGCGTATTCAAAATGAGCATTGTTATTCATTAAACTTCCGAACATCATAACAAAGTTGTGAGAAGATGCTGGCGATGTTGATATTTGATGTTAGTCACATGACTGAAAAAATATGGCGCTGTTCCATATTTGAGGTGGACCACGCTATTAGTTTTAAAAATATGATAACACGAAAGGACGTCGTTTTCAACTTAATTGGAAGTGGAAACGACATTCTTTAACCAAAAACAGCATAGGTAACAACAAGAAAATGTTTTAGTTAGAAAATAAACGAACTTGGTGTCATAGTTGAAGGATTTTTCAAAGATTACGCGGAACGGTGAAAAAGAGGGATTCTGGATTTCTAAAATGGATAAGAATGGAAGGTATTAGGCGTTTGAAGGAGAACTTTTCGTAAATTATCATGATCAACGTCTATCAACATTTTGAGAAAGTTTGCTTTGCCTTATATCTTCAAAACTAGCAATGATGGATTCCTGGTAAGCAAATAATAATTCTAAAAGTACCTCCACTGGTGTCGTGGAATAAACGTTTGGAACTGGATTGAGGCAAAAAAATGCTTGAGAGCACAACAGAAGTTTGTCCTTTTGACGGAATCCATTATTACTAGTTTTGAAGTTATATGGCAAAGAAAACTTTCTCAAAATGTTGACCGACGTTGATCATGATAACTTACGAACAGTTCTCGTTCAAACGCCTAATACCTCCCATTCTTATCCATTTTAGAAATCCAGGATTCCCTCCTTTCCACCGTTCCACATAATCTTTGAAAAATCCTTCAACTATGACACCAAGTTCGTTTATTTTCTAACTAAAACATCCTCTTGTTGTTACCTATGCTGTTTTTGGTTAAAGAATGTCGTTTCCACTTCCAATTAAGTTAAAAACGACGTCCTATTGTGTTATCATATTTTTAAAACTAATAGCGTGGTCCACCTCAAGTATGGAACAGCGCCATATTTTTTCAGTCACGTGACTAACATCAACTATCAACATCGCCAGGATCTTCTTCCATCTTTGTTATGATGTTTGTAAGTTTCAATGAATAGCAATGCTCATTTTGAATACGTACGGCGTAGATATCTTATAAAAATAATACCATGGTTCGCACTGTATATGAAATAAAGGATACAACATTGGCGTAGTCGGCAACAACGTCGTCTTCGAACGATATCAATTTCGTCTGTGTACACAACTAGAGGGTAAAAGAGTCGATTCCTGGTACACCAGACTTCGTATTAAAGCCCAAATGTGCGAATACGAGAACCAAACGGACAGCATAATCCAAGATCAAATTGTCGCTTGTTGTTCTTCCACTAAACTAAGGCATAAACTGTTTGAAACTCCAAACATTTCCCTGCAGGAAACATTGAAGACTGCACGCTAAAGCGATCGAAAAGGACGAGACGAGTGAAAATAACAACCCAGAAAACAACTCCGAATTCGAAGAGCTCTCTGCTCTTCGTTAACACCGGAAGTCAAGCAACAAACGCCGAACGGAACCAGACTGGGTCGAGCCCGGCAGGAAACAAGAACAGCAACACAACCGGAAACCACTTGCAGATCCAACGTGCTACCGGTGTGGTGAGCCAGGGCATCGCATATGTGACAAAGCCTGAGGTAAAACATGTAGTCATTGCGGCAAGAAGAATCACTTTGCAAAGGCATGCCGAAGCACCCAGGCCCGCCCGGAACGTAGTGGCGAAATAAGTTACACAGAGGGGAGCATGAGGCTGTCGGACCCTCACACTATGTTATCCAAGATAGCAGTGAAGAGGAAATTTTTACCCTGCAGGAACCCCACCCTGGCATCAGCGATAATAACGCAAGAATGTTTCTTCAACTCAATGGTTTCAATGATCTCAACATTGCTCATTGATTCTGAGGTTTCCGCAGATGTACTACCCTGGTGATGGGATTTACCAATGCGTCAGAAATCCTTCAACAAATGATGAGCCTTGTATTATCGGGTATCTCCGGCGTAAGATGGATTCACGACGACATAACCATCTACGGTCGAACCGTCCGCGAGCACAACGAGCGCCTTGCCGCCTGTTGTTTCAAGTTTCTGTTTCTAGTGTAAAATGTTTATTTATTTACAACACAAAAGGCTCAGAATGTAACTCCTATCAAAGGGTTTTTCGTCCCCCAGCTCAACGTCCAAAAAATCACGTCGTATCGTCACGTGATATTAACTTAATTTAAACCGGAAATCAAGTGTACATATTTGTCACATCCCTCTTTCTCCAACAAACTTAACGATAATAATGATAATAATTTAACCTTAACTGTGCAATTTCGGTTCATTATAGTTCAGGGTTGAGGTGTACCGTCGGGACGCTAAACTATCCACTGAAACCATATCGATCAGGAGGATTCATGGTGGCTCTCAGACGAGAACGATAATCGGTGTCGTTTCTTTCTGAAGTGGAGAGGGTTGGTATTTGTTGACGGAACGTGGTTATCGCTTGATGATGTGCTGTGACTTCCGTCCTCCAGATCTGTAGGCACTCTTTGCAATTGCTCATTGGTTACTAACAATTGTTCACGATTCCTTCGTCTCTGTGTACCCATTTCTGTTCCTACAATACATGATCTCGGAGCACTGCTTTTTCTACAACTTTTTCTTTCACTGGCCATGAGTTATTTTCTTGAATGCGGACTGTAGAACCAACTGGAATTTCTGGAAGTGATTTCGTTTTCGATCGCTATTAGTTTTGGCTCTGCGAAAATGCTGTGGGTGGTACTTCGCTGGCAATCAATTCTTTGTTTGACTGTTAGGTGTCAACCTTTTTAGATCAGGAAGATTCGTTTGTGTGGGTCTTCCGAACATCTCCTGCAGGAAATTGATCGTCATTCGTGCTTGGGGTTGAGCGATAAGCCAACAACGCCAAGTATGGATCCTCGTTTGCCAAGTATGTTTTCTTAAAGATCCCTTTAACCACTTTGGCACCATTTAATCTTTGAACATACTACTCGAGAAATGAGTGCTATTATCGGATACTACAATTTTTGGGGTTCCAAACCGCGCAAAAATGCTCTTAATTTGGGAAATCACCGTCGTACTATTAGTGTCTCGTAGCAAACATACTTCCGGATAGTTCGAATAATACAAGGTAGTTCTGCGCATACTAGGTAGTTCTTGCCTTAAATAAATCCATGTCAACTTTGTGCCATTGTTCCGAGGGTGCTTCGCGGTTTATCAGGGGCTGACGTTGAAGAGACGACCCATTTTCGATACATGGGCTGCAATTTGATACCAATTCTGTTAGCTCCGCGTTTATTCCAGGCCAGAACATAATTTACCGGGGACGCACCGGACGTCAAAAATGCCTTTGGTGAAGTACATCATAACTTGATATACGAGGTTCTCAACATCATCACATCCCTGGTCACATAAAGAACCTTATCTTCAGCCTTACAACTTTTTCAATCTTAAATATCCTAGGAATTTTACCTCCCCTAGCTCGTACTTTCGTTCGTCACCGTCGAATATCAAACAATGGTTACTGGGCCCATAACCTGTTGCATCAGTGGACATGATGATGGAATATTTTGTACATTTTATTTATTTATTTGTTTTACAACATCTTCGTATTACAACTATGTAACCACAATGGCGGATCACAAGCAAAACGTATTTGGAGTGCCACGTGATTAAGTGACCTCAATAAGTCTGAAGTGTTTCGTGTTTAGCCTAACAATCGTTATCATTTTTATTATCATTACAAAAATGTTTATTTGCACGTAATTCGTGGACGCAGTGTATATTGACCGGAACTAAAATTAATTCTGTTCCAAGTAATCTTAAGTGATAGTTCTGTCCATCAAAGTTCACATTAATCCGACCATGAGGCCTGAACTAGTTCGATCACATACATAAAAGAGTGGTCCTTTTTCAGTTACTTCTTTTTTTTTCAAAGATTTCAGTGCGAGGATGAACTAGAGCTACGTGGTTGGATTTCTTCTCTGGAGGACGCTATACAGTTAGCCCTAAGTGACAAGACGGTACTGTCTCAATAATATATTTGAAGAAGTGGATGTAAGAAAATACGAATCAAGACATATTATACATACATGCATGCATGCAGAGAAATTTGGGTTGGAAAAAAACAACTTGATTGAGTATTGAATCTCTGTACGAAAAATAAGCATCGCACTTAATTAAACTAATCTTGAATTTTCTAAGATATTAATTTCGAGGTATATTTATCCAGATTTTAAGACCTCAAGGAGTTACGAGAAATTGAAACAGGTTCAATTCCTTCATCTAGAATCGAACCATTTATCGTGCACTGTTTGTTTAAATTGTCGATTATATCGGTACAGATAACCATGGGCTTGCATGTTTAATGCACTGCATTTTATTAACCGACACAACTCTTTGATTACAATAACAACGTAAACATAAAACAGTTAGGTTGGCCGGAAATGACGCCAAGGTTCAAAGTACTGATGTTCCAGCTGACGTCAAATGAAGTTACATGCATAATAAGTGATATTACTAAGAAAAATAAAATGCGCAAAAGGGGCACCCATTGAACCATGATTAAATTACCGAATACTATATCCCTGTGTTGGTAAATACAAGAACAGCAGGGAGATACGAGATTTCAAACTGTAAAACCAAACAAATACCTGGTTACTTTGGAATTGATCGACGAATTGATAATAATTTCTTTTTATTTCTTTTATTTCTGTACGGTTCTACAGGTAATAAATAAGATTTGGGAAAATCGTAGCAACAGAAGGTGTGCCGATTGTGGAGAAAAAGGTAATTGCGTCCATCTCCATGGAACCATGTGTTTATTTCAATACTGTAGCAGTGTGACAGAGTAGGTAATACTATAGTATAGTATAGTACATTATAATAGAGCATTTGGAAATTCTGAACGCTCATTGGCTAACAGCCGTGTTGATGTCAATGTCAACACGGAAAATTCCTTACCGCTTTTCTGTAAAAGTTATTTTGTATTTTTTTGTACTAGGTTATAAAAGAAATATAAAATATTTTTCGTTATTGGTATACAGAAGATATTACATGGCGATGCGAAGATAAAAATTTTATTTTTATCGCTGAAAGTTATTGTTTTTTCCGTAGATCCTCTGTGGGCGTCAGTCAATCTAGTTGTATGCGTGTGTGCGCAGTGTATTGGAATACACCGAAACTTAGGGGTGCACTCATCTAAACCGAGGTCGTTATTAATGGATGACAAAATCTGGAGTCCTTCTCTAATCAAGGTATTATCGAAATCGCCGAAGTAATAAATTAGTCAATCAGGATTTCAACGCTCAAGTATGATTTTATGTACCACTTGATGAACTTTTTATGTACCCCGTGGTGAACTTTTTGTGTACCACGTGATGAACTTTTTATGCACCACGTGTGAAAGCAAATCATTCGCACGCAAAGCAAGTTTAAAGGAGTTTAGACGAACGCCGACAAAGAAATTGTTTAGAAATTTCAATTTAGTCTTTTAGAGCACTTTTCCAACCGAACGGATTAAAGCCGTGCGAGCGTACATTGTTAGAAAGGCAAATTTAAATGCTAAAGTAAAGGTACCACGGAGTCACTCTGCTTTGAACGTACCGATACGAAAAATATTTAAATCCGGCATGTGCCGGTCCGATCAATGTAAACGGTATGTCGGTAAACCCTGCAGAACGCTGAGATTAAAAATCGGACATGTACATGCAATAATGCTTCATATATCTTCTAGTATAGTGTAAACGGGACTGGGATACATCAATAAAGCAGTTCACTAACTAAATGTAACGTTAAGTTAAAAAATATTGCAATTTGATGTAATGATAGCCTTTATAGCAAAAATAACATTGAGGTTATCAATTGGGAACTTGTTCCTGTTACCGTCTCCTGTCACATGAGTAACTACGTTTGTGTGTGTATATTGTTTGTATGTTTTGTAACGTGACAAACTAATTAAATTAAATTAAACACAGTATATATCATATAATCATATATCATATATATATCATTTTTGAGTCTATATTATGGGGGGGGGGACTTATTAGAGAGGGGGGCTTATTTCATTTTTCACTCAAAATGGGAGGGCTTATTAGAGAGGGGGACTTTTTTGAGAGGGTGGCTAAATAGAGAGATAACGGTATTGGAGACGAAATGTTCAAAATACGAAAACAATGAAAACGCTATAATGTATTGAATTGATCAACAGTTCATTAAATTTTTTTGTTGAAAAATCTGTGTGAAAACGTCTCAAAACATTCAACTATGAGTTGAAGAGAGCTTAAAAGAGCATTTTGAATTCTGATTCGCGACAATTTTTTTCGGTAATGTTAACGACATTGCCTCAACAAAAACATACGTAAAAACATACTGGTTAAAAACATACGTACTGTTTAACTTTTGAAAACGTTAAGAAAGTAATGAAGGATGGCCATCATTTGATGCATAAAACACTCAAAAGCAAGTCCTTGAGCTTTTTTCAAAATGTTTGCGTAACTACGAAAGTCCCACGCGAAAGTCGCGCAGTGTATTGGAATACACCGAAACTTAGGGGTGCACTCATCTAAACCGAGGTCGTTATTAATGGATGACAAAATCTGGAGTCCTTCTCTAATCAAGGTATTATCGAAATCGCCGAAGTAATAAATTAGTCAATCAGGATTTCAACGCTCAAGTATGATTTTATGTACCACTTGATGAACTTTTTATGTACCCCGTGGTGAACTTTTTGTGTACCACGTGATGAACTTTTTATGCACCACGTGTGAAAGCAAATCATTCGCACGCAAAGCAAGTTTAAAGGAGTTTAGACGAACGCCGACAAAGAAATTGTTTAGAAATTTCAATTTAGTCTTTTAGAGCACTTTTCCAACCGAACGGATTAAAGCCGTGCGAGCGTACATTGTTAGAAAGGCAAATTTAAATGCTAAAGTAAAGGTACCACGGAGTCACTCTGCTTTGAACGTACCGATACGAAAAATATTTAAATCCGGCATGTGCCGGTCCGATCAATGTAAACGGTATGTCGGTAAACCCTGCAGAACGCTGAGATTAAAAATCGGACATGTACATGCAATAATGCTTCATATATCTTCTAGTATAGTGTAAACGGGACTGGGATACATCAATAAAGCAGTTCACTAACTAAATGTAACGTTAAGTTAAAAAATATTGCAATTTGATGTAATGATAGCCTTTATAGCAAAAATAACATTTCAATTTACCTTTCTCACAATCTACGCCCAACCTGCTTTCATCCTTTCGGTTTTGGAAGATAACATCTGTCTCATTTATTTCAAAAACATCGGATAAGCCACTCTTTGTGTTCGTCTAAACTCATTAAAATCACAATCGCGCGTTGAAATCTCGATTGACTAATTTACCACTCTGGTGATTTTGATATTAACACGTACAATGCACATAGTGCAGTATTTTGTAAATCAGCTCAATATCAAACGGCTTCGATCATCTAATCATAGATAGTAATCATAGGAGTTATCGTTCCAGTATATGTATATTTCATTTGGTGTAACGAGGTGCTTTGCATTCATTTAAACATATCCGGAGTATAGAGAGGAAAATCTATTAGCCTGTATGAGTTTCTAAACAACCTTGTCCGTACACCACGTCTCCGAAAAATATGTCCGTAAAGCGAATATTTTGTAATTTTATGTATTTATTTTTAAACCAAGGATTGGGAAATTTGTATGTACATATCATGCTTATCAGTGGAATGCAGTAAACAAATAGTAGCCATATAGTTCAGCTACTGCATAAATCACTTTCCAGATTTATATGCAATGTAAAATGAAATTGCAATTAAATACTGAAATACCTTCATTCATAGGAATAAAGCATTTAGTAATAGTATACATTTTATTTTTTATTAAGCTTATGGTCCAGGTTGGAAATGAGGTATCAAACAAGTTTTGGCAATACAAAATTCCCGATGATGATAAAATCTCCCCTGAAAGTTCAAGGTGTGTATATAATCACCGATAAAATGGCGCACCCTTGCTCACTCGAATCCATTTTTTTTTTAATCTGTTAGCATCCATGCAAGCTCGCTTGAATTCGTTTCAGTGATATTAAAAGCAAAGACCTAATAACCATTAAATCCTTTATCATATAATAGATGAAAATCTAAATGAGAACGTTCATGTTTTTCTCCTAGTGAATCAAGGGAAGAGTTTATTCGTAAGAAGTATGTACAACGGCACTATCGTCGTGTGTCACCTTTGTATGGTGATCCAGTGGCTCTTGGAGAGGTAATATTAGTTACTGTCTTAAAGTGCCTTTGAAACGAAATTTTTCAAGCGCTTTCTTCATTGCATTGAAAGATAACTTAAATTCACAATATAACTTCTTTGCAAATTTTTTGTAACTGTGTTTTTTGTCGAGATTTCAACTTCATTGGATTTGCAAATAATACAACGTGTGACATCACATTGCATAATGAGCGTCTATGAGATTGCCTATTTTATATCATACCATAGGCGGCCCAAATCTTAGTGTTGTTTTGTCTTAGTGTTGTTTTGAATGTTTTCTCTAAAAGCTTTTCGCTGTTTGAAAGCAAGAAAACACACGCGTGAAGAGATTTCACGGTCGCGTGACGCTCGCGCGCGTAGCGCTCGCACTTTCGTGTCGTCATGGTTACCATGACGACACGAAAGTGCGAGCGCTACGCGCGCGAGCGTCACGCGACCGTGAAATCTCTTCACGCGTGTGTTTTCTTGCTTTCAAACAGCGAAAAGCTTTTAGAGAAAACATTCAAAACAACACTAAGACAAAACAACACTAAGATTTGGGCCGCCTATGATCATACAACAACAGTAAATAACTCAAAGTGCACTTATATGTGTGTAAGCTATGACTAATCACCAGGCCTCCCCATTTTTGTGCAATAGTTTGTGTACTTCAACATAAATTAATCTTTTTCAAAAGTCATTATGCAATGTGATGTCACACGTTGTATTATTTGCATGTTTGCATTATTTGCAAGAAACCAGAATATCTCGACAAGGAACGGAGTTAAAAATTCCACAAAAGAGGTTACATTAAAATTTAAGGTGGCTCTATACAGTTATAATGTTTTAGACAAATATTGTTTTGAGCTGTATTATTTTTTTCACCGAAGTTGTGGTGGTGAAACTTGACCAGGACATTACCATATTGTTGAATATATGAAAAAATGAAAACTTTTGTCGATTCTTTTCGTCTTAATGGCTATATGGCGTTACGAATACGTCAGATTTTTTTTAATAATTTATTAATTTTCCTCCGGTAAGTTTTTGTAATTTTTTTTCTCATCAGTTACGGTTGATGACTGAATAACATATTAAATTTTAAGACGCGGTTATAAAGGCAGATTCTGAGATATTCACGATAAACTATTGCAACAATTCCATCTTACAGAATTTCTTGAAATTTTGATGTTTTACTGCGTATTATACGGATAAAATGTGCAGTTTTAAAAAATCTCTAAAGGGCATGCGAGAAAAACAGTCCCAAACTTTGGTCAATGTTGCTGTCGTGACAAAAAATCGATTTGTCATGATCGCTATCAACGCATGCGTGTTTTTATAATGCGTGGAAAACGCGTGTTTTTAGTTGGCTTTTTTAGTAATTTCATTTTGAGTTGTTTGGCATATATGTTATGAAACATATATTTTTTGTTTACCGTAATCTTTCTATTCCCCGGGGGGGGGGGCTTATTCATTTCAGCACATTTTCAGGGGGGGGGGGTTAATTGAGAGGGGAGCTTTTTTATTCATCCAAAAAACCAGCGATGGAGATCTCTTTGAACTGCAATAAACTCAAAATCATTACATCACGCGACGTTTCATATCTAGATAGACTCAAAATCCTGGGTCTCATGCCCCTAGAATATCGCGGGGAACAAAAAGATTTAATTTTATTATTTGAATTTAAGATGGGTGCTTTTCATATTAGCTTGGATAGATACTTTACTCCAGTTACTTGTTTTTATGTAACGAGGAACTTTGACGAGAACAATCTCAAGTTAATATTTAATCATAAACATAATTATTTCAGAGATTCGTTTTTTCCTAGGGTAGTAGCATTATGGGACAATTGAAATCAAGATGTAAAGGATTCGACATCTTTGTCTCGTTTCAAGCGAAAACTACATCTCTATTTCTCAGACAAACTTATAAGTTATGTACCGCCATGATCTATCACACTAAGTCTGATTAATTTGTTAAAACTTGATTTTATTTGTGATGTTTTCGTCTGGGGTCGGTTATCAATTGGGAACTTGTTCCTGTTACCGTCTCCTGTCACATGAGTAACTACGTTTGTGTGTGTATATTGTTTGTATGTTTTGTAACGTGACAAACTAATTAAATTAAATTAAACACAGTATATATCATATAATCATATATCATATATATATCATTTTTGAGTCTATATTATGGGGGGGGGGACTTATTAGAGAGGGGGGCTTATTTCATTTTTCACTCAAAATGGGAGGGCTTATTAGAGAGGGGGACTTTTTTGAGAGGGTGGCTAAATAGAGAGATAACGGTATTGGAGACGAAATGTTCAAAATACGAAAACAATGAAAACGCTATAATGTATTGAATTGATCAACAGTTCATTAAATTTTTTTGTTGAAAAATCTGTGTGAAAACGTCTCAAAACATTCAACTATGAGTTGAAGAGAGCTTAAAAGAGCATTTTGAATTCTGATTCGCGACAATTTTTTTCGGTAATGTTAACGACATTGCCTCAACAAAAACATACGTAAAAACATACTGGTTAAAAACATACGTACTGTTTAACTTTTGAAAACGTTAAGAAAGTAATGAAGGATGGCCATCATTTGATGCATAAAACACTCAAAAGCAAGTCCTTGAGCTTTTTTCAAAATGTTTGCGTAACTACGAAAGTCCCACGCGAAAGTCGCGATTATGACGTCCAGTGAACTCAAAGAGACTTGGAACGATAACTATAGGCCGCCATAAAGGAATTTCGCCAAAAAATTACTACGTTGAAAACTTCAATTTAATCAGCAGTAAAGACAGCTACAGCCATGGTTAAAAGCTTAAAATAGACTTTAATACTTGCCTTTTGACTAGAAAGAAGCCTTTAGTCCGTTAAAATGAGTAAAACGTGTTTCTCTTAATGTTAAAGGGCGAAGTTTGCTTCGGCACCGATTTGTTTTTGCCATTTAAATGAGAAAAAATCTTGGACCCACAACTTTTTTGCATAGGAAAAACATAGCGCTATCCATTAAACTTGAAACAAACTCTTGTAACGTTTCTCATGTAGTGAAAAAACTGATTTTTGCCCCCATTTTTGCAAAAATGTTAAAGTTATAGTGCACAAACAAAACCGCAGTAATGACTGAACGTACCAAAGCATACAATTAATTTTACTTATTTTGTGTTCCCAATGGTAAAAAATATTTTTGACAAACCAAATGTACCAGAACGATGTACTGTAATGGATCACGTTTTTGCATAACTTTAAACGCAGTGTATACACTGAACAATTACCATGTATCCAATAACAGCGGGTTAACGTGGAAGACTGGAAGTTAAACTTCGTACAAAATTACATTTTGAACACACACTTTTAAATGTTTGAGGGCCTCCCGGATTACAGTTAATGTGCAATGCCGCAAAATAGTAGTTCTGAAATACCGTAGAGTCTCGAAAGTAAGCGCCCTGCTTACTCTTAAAATTAGTGATCTCATTGGGCGCTTACTGTTGAGGGGCGCTTACTATCGAGGGCCGCCTACTTTCAAGTTGTTATTTTCGGCATCGGCCAAGGATAATTCCATGCCAGAGTATTTATTGTGCACCTACTGTATCGCTAAAAGCTTTTCAACATTACATCAATTACATTACCAAAAATCTATAGCTAAGAGTTTTTACTTAGGTATGACCAGGAGCTAATACTAATACCGTAGAGTCTCGAAAGTAAGCGCCCTGCTTACTTTCAAAATTAGTGATTTCATTGGGCGCTTACTTTTAAGGGGCGCTTACTATCGAGGGGCGCCTACTTTCCAGATTCTCTAGCAAGTGTTGAAAAAGGCGCTTACTTTCGCGGGGCGCTTACTTTTAAAGGGGCGCTTACTTTTAAAGGGGCGCTTACTTTCGAGACTCTACGGTATTGTTTTGAATGAATAATATCCATGTAAATGTAAATCAGCGTCAAGTGTGTTCTGTATTCCGCATGTCTTGGTAAGGAAGGATTTCTGATAGGTGATGCTTTTGCTTCTTGGGACGATGTATTGAACTTATTTAGAGGTTGAGCGTGTTATTCTGCGACCTAGTGATTCTAATTCAGGATGTAACCTTGAGGATACTAAAACTTTGGTAATTTTTAAGAATAGAATCAAGTCTAAGTATTCGTGCCAGTAACGTAACGGGAGCAAATGCAACGATTGTAGTCTTCTTGTGATATGACATGTGTACTGTCTTCTACATCAAAGGAAACGCTCGATAGGCGATTTGCCCTTGTTAAGAACTCTTGAATATACGAATAGGTTTTCTCTTGGACACTGATGCGCAGTGTCAACAACCTGCGCGCAGTCGTTTTTGTACAATAACTCATTTGCTGGTAACCTTCCGAGCAGAGTCTGTTATTTATCTGATGGGAAAGACTACGTAAAAGAAAGTATACATTGCTGGTAACAATTACATATATATTTTACTCGTTATATTCCACAGGCGTTGAAGCAAGCGGTCCGTGAAAACGATATTGCAAAGACAATGCAACTTGTGTTTTGTGGCGCAGATGTAAGTTAAGTGTATAGTACCGTAGATTTAGATAGGTTTAAATTCTTTCAACCCAAATTAATTATTTTCGAAGATTCGACATATTTTATTTCCTTCGTTGTATCTATATATATATATATATGAGTATATATAAACATTTACCGCTGATGAATTTAACTACTATTTAATGTAGGTAAAGTACGTGTCAAGCGATGGCTCTGAAAGTAGAACACGTACGTTTTTTATCTTTCCTTTTATATCTCCCCCCCCCGACGCACACACTTTATCAATTTTTGAAATACTTGTTCACAATACTAACCTAATGTCCTACTTATTGTAGCGTATGAATTGGCAGAAGAAGCTAATCAAGAACTACAGATGGTGAGATTAAAATAGTATTACAAATACATTTATTTTTTTGCAGCTGGAACAGACAAACACTAGCAACAAACGCTCTTAAAAGTGATACAGCTTATCTTTGTTTCTTTATGCACTCATTCTTTAAAAATACTGAATTTGTGAACTATGTTTTCAAAACATAATATTCTTGCTTTGTAATATTTCGTAGGAGTTCTTGGAGCAAAATGGTGCCATTACCGTAGGTGAGTCGAGCATACTCAACTCGTATATCATTAAGGAACGTTAGGGTTGTTTCGGGAGGCGCTAGGATAATGATAATAATATGATGATAATAATAATGATGATAATAATAATGATAATGGAAACTTTATTTCTTAATCATGAATATACACAACTACAATGATAAACCTCACTTAACATGTAGTTTACCAGTGTCTACTTGAACTGAAGTTACATATAATAAAATTTTTACATAGAAAAGAATAAAAAAAATAATAATGGTGATAATAATAATGGTAGTAATAACAATTTTATTAAAAGGCGAGAGTGATTGATGTACAAAGGTCGTTAAAGGAAAAAGTATCTTTGGTTCATGATATTAAAAGTATGTGTCCTTCTAGTTCATATTTATTAAATAATACTAACGATATTAATTAATGCTAAAAACAACCTAATAATATAATAAACTAACGGTACTACTCGAATATATTACTATATTAATATGTTATTACCAATGACTATATTAAATATTAATATCTATCAAATATTAATGACAAATAGCACTCTCTGCGTTGCCAATATTAAAATCGATGTTTTTCATGTCGTATATAATTTTCCTTGCTCTTGCACCTCTCTCAGTAAAGCGAACGGAATTTTGGCTCTTATCCAACTCATGGTTATCGCATAATCGTCGCCTTTCTTTATGGCTACCAACTTAGCTAATCGACTATGGTATCTCACACATTCTTTGCCTATGCCGCCTGTGGTGGTGGACACGAGTGGTGTATATGCTCCTTGCTCTATTTCAGGGCTCCAGTTGCATAGAGGCTTCTTGTTTTCGTGTATCTTGTAAACTTGGCGTAGTTCCAGATCCTTGTATGAATAAGCAATGAGGTGACACACCCTAACACCAAAAAAGGCTGATCATTCACTTTCCCAGAAACCACGTGCACAAATGTCAAGTCTAGCAGCGGGTGCTCTATTAGAACCTCCATTGAGTCGCTCTACCGAAGTGTCTTGTAGCGCAGGCTCAACTTGAACATCACTACAAACAATATTGAGCAGTTCCGCTTCCAGATCTCTTAGCTCATTGTGGCGCATAATAACAAAGCCTCCAAGACTACATGCATTCGGTATGGATGCCGTTCAATTTCTAGCCTTGTTATCCGGTTAAAGCTTGTACTGGGAACTGGAACGGGGTTACGACAAGCACTCACATGAGGATTTTGCTGGAGTACATCTCTGACAGCTTCAATATATGCTGCAGTTCGAATGGATCTTGTTCTGCCAGAATTGCCTTTATTAAGGGAAATGGCAACAAAAACTTTTACTGCCTCATTTGAAAGAGACTCAAAAAATAATGTATTGTCTTTTACAAAATTTTAATATCTATTTTACTTTGAGAGATATTGTTACCTGGATAATCGAACTGTCCGCCATCTTGGATTAATTTTTAACCTCATTAACAATGTTTTGGTGACGTCACAACTGGGATAAGCCATTCAAAGCTTCTCCAAAACTAATTACCACGAATAAAACATGTGTGAAACCTTTTCAGTCCGTGCTGCAATCCGAAACACTTACCATTTGTGTGGTTAATGAAGAAGATTAATCATTTTGTCGTAAGAAAAAAATTGCGTGACCCCAGTTGTGACGTATCATGCATATCTACAAATATCCAAGATGGAAGACAACTAGAGATTCAAAAGTCAAAGTATCTCGCCAAATAAGGCAGATATAAAAATTCTGTAATAGACTTCTATATATTGTTTTGGAGTCTCTTTCAAATAAGACAATAAAATTTTTTGTTGCCATTTCCCTTTAAGGTTTAGACTCGTTCCTGCATTTAACTTTCTTTAAACACAATTTCCCTCATCACCATAGATGATTTTCAAGAAGGGCGTCATACATATGACATAGTTACTTTTAAGACTACAACAATTTATGTATAAATATAATACAGACAAATATTAAAATAGTATAAAAAATCATACATAAAGATAAATGTTTAACGTTTCTCAAACTCGTGCTTGGCGTGGGTGGATTGTGACCTCGAAACCTTTGCAAAACTATTCTCTTTTAGAGTTTACGAAGCTGCTGTAAATTCCCAAGGGCAGAAAATTACAAAGATATTTTAATTTCTTAATACGTCAATACTAAATATATGCACCCTGTCAATGTTTTGCATTTTACCTTCAGATTAGTGCTCGATCGGCCATTAAAATTCTAACAATAGATTATTTTCAATAGTTTGCGGAGTTTTTTGGTACACCCTGTAGAACGGAATCCATGACTTCTTGACGCAATGCCATAATAGTCTCAAGGGCCAGGGAGGCTTCATGCTAAACGAGACGCTATTCCGAACGAATAAATGTTGTTTGTATTTTATGATAATTCCTTGTTTCATGATAAACAGTTTGTTAAGTGCACTTATTTATTGCTATTAATGCTGCGTGTTTTAAGGCACTGTCACACGGTGCAATTTTTCTTGCAACTTGCAATGCAATTCTACTTTTGGGAGATGTAAAATTGGCAAATACAAGTTTCCAGCACAGTTTGCTAATATATATTTAACATACCAAGCATTTATCACAAATTTACATCTCTTAAGAGTAGAATTGCGTTGCAATTTGCAAGAAAAATTGCACCGTGTGACAGTCACTTTAATAAAGTGAAATTTGTTTAATATTTCATACGGTGTTTTAGACACGTCCAGAAATCTGCTACTGATTTTAAACATTAATATCTGCATGAATTTTCAAGTAAAATTCTTCAGTAATGTACCAAAATCTAAGTTAGTCTTCCTACTATCTAATACAAGTTATTTCAGTTGAATATTTCCACTTGTTTCGAAGTTACTACGAATCAAACCGGAGTACTTATTTTTTGGGACACCCGGTAGATAGGTTGATAAAACACCAAACAGCTGCGTTTAGAGACGTTTTGTGTGCTAGTAATAAACAAATTCCGAGTTTGTTAAATTCCTTCTCAAACGAGCGATTAATTCGTAACAGCTGATTTAATGTATGTGCGTTTTTTACCATGGTGATTTCCTTTGAGTTTTATCATGAATTATTCATGAGTATGAGAAGTTACAGGATTTGTTCTAACGATTCATTATATGATTAATTTACAGAACCGGAACCTGCGCATACTCCTGGCCCATTTTCACCCAAATACGATAATACGTACGAAACTGTAAGCGATGTAAGTATACGTGATTTAATTAGTGCAGTTATCTTGAATATTTGAATAGTTCAGATTTGATTTCGTCTACCACTACCACTACCTTTTCTCGATTATTAAACAATTTGATTGGTTAATCGGGTAGGTCCGGCACATCTGATTGGCTGAAAGATAGAATAAGATAGCGGTAGAGGTATTGGAAGCCAAATCTGAACCTCTCTATTGTTTACTGCAAAGCGGCTTAGGAAATAAAGCGCCTTCAGTATTTATGATGCTAAGTATGTAACGCGCTACATTGCTGAGCAGCAGCATAGTACAATACGCGGCACTTCAATACTACAATACATTCAATATATTTGGGAAAACTGCATATACAGCAATTTACCCTATAAAACTATCCATAGATTAACTAAACCGTCTCAGTGTACAGTCTATATGTTGCATACAGGGCAACAAAATTTTACGCGATATAAGTATTCACTGCCGCTGACCATGCAGAATACATACATATGTTATTTCGGATGGTTCTGGGGACATTTACTAAATATCAGGGATAAATCAGGGATGAGTAAGAGGGAAAATGCAAATTTAGCACTTATTACTGATTTCCCGTTGTTTTATTAATAAGTGTTTTTTAAACAAGTGGCAAAGAGAACAAGCATGCCATAAAATTAGGTACGCAGCGCGTACATTTCAATACCGCTCTTGGAGCGCGTGACCCCAAATAGAAGAATCCAAGATGGCGTCGTTACTGGCGAAAAAATTAGGAATTTTATTACGAATAACAGTTTTTGGCGTCAAAAAGTTAATTAAACAACTGCAACCGGGTTTCTTTTACATTTTAACCGTCCTTTCGACTACAGATGATAAAAGTGACTGTTCATCCTCGGCAATGTCTCTTATCCGTAACATGGCTGCCGCTGCAGCATTCCTCTTCGCTCGTGGTGTACGGCCTGCGCATCTAGGCGTAGCTGACTGGACGACGTGGTGCACTCTTTCTTACATTGCTTTCGCGTGCGGTTTTCAAGTATTTCTGCATAATTAGTCCAAACCAGGCCTAGTGGTATCCGTCAGTAATATAGACGCGGTTTCAGTTGAGTACCGCTTTCTAAATCAAAACTGAAAGGGGCTCAGAATGTTGTGTTCAAGTGAATGTTTGACGTCCTGTACCTGAACAGCTCTCTCGATCAGCTTAGAAATCACAGGTAAAATAGAGATAGGACGATAATTTCCAATCTAATTTACCTTGCCAGCCTTGTACGCAAGTAATACTTTAACTACTTTCCCGTCCATTGGAATCTCGGCTTGACTTAACGATGCATTAATGGCGGATTAGTGATAATTTCTGCAGCATCTTCAAGGAGACGGGTTGGGTTGTTATCTAAACCGATTGCTTTTCCAAATGACAATGGCGGAAACTTGTTCGCACATGTTAGGACAGATCCAAGTAATTCTTTGATTTGAGCTACTATGCCAATAAAGTATTTATTCTGGGCATTTGCAATTTCATAATTGTCAGTAGAAAACTTTCCGTCAATCATAATTCATGGTGAAATATTTCTTAGATAAAAGATCAAAGAAGTCATGATCTCTTAACCCCGAAGTAATAACTCCCTATCTACTTATTGATATTCTGATTAGGGGCTATTAAATCAAGAAGGGTAGTTGATTCGTCGGTGACTGTTGTGTGCGTCTTAATGAACTGTGTTAGATGATACATTTTAAAAATTGATTTTAGGTGTTTACATTCTAAAATATTGTCCTTCTTATCATTAAAATTGGGGTTAAAATCACCCAGGACAATATTTCTTGCCCTTGAATTCCTACGATATCCAAAATGTCATCAAACTTAGACATGATATCTTTATCATAAAACCGTGAGGACTTAGAAGGTCTATAAACGTTGTTGACTTGGTTTTAATGACGGACGCTTTGTCAGGCTTCGTATTCTCTTTATAAGCAGTAGATATATCCATGCTGATACAAAGCTTCACAGAGTCTGCTGCTATTGATATTTATTCAACAACCACGTGGTCACGAACAAGGAGTCGTGTGGTCAAAGAAAGTTATATGTCCGTTTGAAAGTCCCTCGAGAAGCACTGTAATCAAGTGAAGAAGAACGAGCAAGCACAAGTGTTTGTCTTTTCGCTTCGCATATGACTATATTTTTGTGTTGTTTTTATATGTGGCATGGCCACTCGTTCCCGTTTGACGTCACAGAGCTAATTGACCCAGCTTCTTTTCTCCCGGTCATGACTTTAAAAAACCGAATTTTTGGCGTGTTTGAAGTCAAATATCTCTGGAAGTATTTATCCATTCGAAGAATCGCATATATCAATAGAATCGTCACGTCTCGGTGAATTTTCTAAAAAAATAGTGATAATAAAGGGTCTAAATTGCTAAAAAGGCGCAAAATTTTGCAAGGTTTTGAAATATCGTTTGGCCTTGCCTTCTGCCGTTCGCGCTATTACCCATTTGGGCAATGTCGAATAAAAAATTATTATTGCAATTATGTTCATAGCATGTCGTTTACCGGATTTTGCGATTTGTTTGTTCGAAGAAAAACTAAAAAATCACCATGACAATGTACAGATATATTTTCGATATTATTATAATGCTAGAACAATCTTTAATATGTGTAAGGGTAGAAAATCTATTTTGTAAATGTAGAGAACACATGAAAGCCAGTCACTGGAATTTGTGACATTGTCAAAGATAACACCATGCAGGACATGTCGAAAAAATTCATTTTTACCCCGAATGAAAAGTTGAATTTATTAAGTGAGTAACATTTTGCCAGGGGTGGAAGCAGTGGGAGGCGTAACGCACGCTCGCTCGAACAAACAATTACCAAATAAATGTTCCGATGACTAAGGGAAGTAGAAAATCCGAATGGACAAAATAGCCACGGAAAATTGATGGAGATGTTCTATACCTGTTTTATTGTATATTAAATAAGCAATGGAGAACATTTTGTAGGAATCTTAAAAGTATCTATAATGAGCAAGTTCCTGTAAAGTCGGTTATGAATGAACTGTGTAAATATGACTTTACGACGGTTCTTATCCTTTGATGAAAACTTGTCATCTCAAATAACACGTTTTACGATAACATGGCCTCGGAGCAGAACAGGTAGTGCAGACAATGTAAGTTTAAAAAAGACAAATGTAGGGGGCAGGATAGTTTTGTCATTTTACTAATTGCGTGACAATGTGTATGTATATCATAAATTGTACATCATGATATGTACGTGTATCGTTTTATTCATACATGCGCGCATAGTTTAGATTGGCATTCTTCGTTTGCACAAAATAATATGAAGAACACAACCCTTCATTTCTTTACAGCAACTAATTATTTTCAGTAACTTTCAAATCGATTGATTTGTATGGAAATTTGACACTTTATATTTTGCCAGTAGTCAGTATCACGCTGGGTTTATTTGTCATCTGTATTGGTAAAACAAAAAACGAAAGTTGGTAATTTTTGAAAATTGAATGCAGCAAGCATATTCGTCAAGTGGATTTCAATTGAGTCTAGCTACCCATTTAATGTAGATTTTGCCTACGTAGCGCAATTATAAACTCAAAATCTAGCATATTTGTTTTAGCAGGTAATTGTACATTGAGATGTAAACAACTGCTGTGAAAATAGATTCGCAACAGACACAATCGGCTAACGTTTCTTTATACCGTTCCCATTCATCTTCGAATTATTCACATGGTTAAACACCATTGTTCTGGTTTGCGGAAGAGTACATTAGGACAAACGTAACCAGGCATACGAATGTTGAATACGAGTTATTCACTCGTCCACACTTCTAAATGCGTAGTTACTTTTGTTCTCCGTTACATTGCCGCAATATAACAGTAACGAGGCATGTAAGTGATCTTAAATTGTGAATTGGGTATAAACAAACGTTTGTCGATTATTATTTGTAATGCTATTCTGTACACGTTATATTGTGTTATTTATTATAGAAATTACTTTTAGCACATGCGCAGTCCATCAGTTATATTTTGACTAATATTATGGAGAACCTGTGTAAAATACATTGAATTGAATCTACTCGAATAAAAGTAGGCAAATTTTTGTTAAAAGCATGAGTTATAAGAAAAGAACACATTTAAGATATATGTAGTAGTATGTGCGTTACATATTCTAATGAGAAATGGCATACATCAAACAGGGTTGACAAATACATTAGACATACATATACATTAACAGACAGGCAGATGATTGAAGGAGACCTGAACTAGCATAAAAAAGCCCAAGGTCATGTACAATAGACAGTATTAAGCATTATCGTGGTCTACAGCTCTAGTAAAAAGCAAAAGAAACAAATTTTTTGCCCTAGTCTACAGGGTGTCCCAAAAAAAACGGAGTCTAAAATTGAATGCTGAATTAAAACTTGATCACATAAAGTGACTATTTTTTGTTTTATAGCTTGTTCATTTGCCTTTCGAACAAGGTATTCCTTGTCTACTTGCGCCAAAAAAGCACATAATTTGGTGCCACATGGGTAGTTTGAGACTTTCTAATGTTCACTTAATGTTTCACAGCCAAAGTAATTCTCTTTGTTGAAAATGATTTTGTTCTAATTAACAGTATTACACAAAATAAATGATTTTTTCTAATTGAGATTCCCTTGATTGAAATTAAATGGATCTGATTGAAATAATTTGCATTCACCACATTTTAATGCCTGAGATACTTTCTTTTGAGCTGTCTTAAAGACAAAATTTACTGTATGCTCCCTCAAACACACTTTTATTACAGAAGATCAACAAACCACGAAAAATAATAAGAAATGAGATTAATGTTCAGCTTCCAGATATGAAATCCAGATAGCCACTTTAAATACAGCGCTATGTCAATTTTAAAGACTACCAATCGCGATCGGTTAATGTATTATAACGTGTGACTTACTCGCTCAAATTTCATAGACAACCTATCCAAAGAAAGCTGAATGAATACACTTTGAAACGAGAATAAACACTAGTTTAACTGCTTAATATTCCTTTCAAAATTTAAACCTGAATGCAGAACTCCGCTTTTTTGGGACACCCTGTATTATGTTTGTATGTTATTTTTACGCAGATAATGTCGCCGTCATTTCACCAGACAAGTTCCGCATCCATCGTCTATGAAAAGGAAGGATACCTCCTCAAGAAAGCACCAAACGCTGCGGTAAGTTTTTAATATATAGTATTTAATATATCATTATCATATCCACTGTGTGGTGTGACTTTACATAAACAAGTTTATATTATTATGTTATTTGCATTTATATCGCACCAATTTGTTAAAATAGTTAACAAGACATCTATTTACAAAACTTTGCAAATCTTTCAGTTTTGACTTGGGGATGGATAAAATTTTGTGCACGTGGTCGTAAAATTTTTTCTTTCTATTCAAGAAGTAGGTTACCACATGCTCTTTATCGTTACAAATTTTGTCAAATAAAACTTTAGTTTCTTGCTCTATCATTGAAGATGTGTCATATTTCATATCAGTATATCTATATCGATAGACTCGAGCTAAATCAATGCGACTTAAATGTTTTTTCAACAGCGCTTGACACCAAACTTCAAAAGCAGCGAGAGAATTAAGCTTTCGAATAGTTTGGTCAGGTGATTTAAGTTACTGACTTACAATCTCTGAAAATATACATTCATCCACTAGCTTTAGATAGTACATAATAGAGAGGTTTAGATTTGACTTCCACTTCCGCTACCGCTACCTTAATCAATCTTGCAGCCAATCAGATGAGCTTGGTCTACCCAAATGACCAATCAGATTGCTTAAAAATCGGGATAAGGTAGCAGTAGTGGTAGTGGGAGTCAAATCTGAACCTCTCTAATAAACGTGCAAGTCCCAGCAGTAGGGGTCATCTTGAAAGCTTACTCCAAAAAGTTTTGAAACTCCTTTACTCGACACCTTTTCCCATGTTTTGGATATGTTTACGATCATTCTATTTTCGTTTGGCCAATCTTTAATATTAGCAACCTCAATTAAAACTGTGTCCCTAGCATTTTTCGCTGATGCACTGACTGTCAAGTCGTCAGGAAATTTAACAAGGAGGTTATTATCAACGCTTGCAGGTTTAATGACATTTATCATTAAAGAGATTAAAAATAGGCGTAAACCGTACCATGACCGTACCTTGTGGCGCACCTCTGGTTTTGTCAACATGTTGTGTTTCCACCCCATCTACTAGCTACAACTCTTTGCTTTCTAGCAATCAGAAAGTCACATATGGATTAAGATTCGTTGCTTTCAGTTTTTCGCAGACAATGTCATGTGGGACGGAAACAAATGCTTTACTTAGATCGAAGGATATAATTCTAGCGAAATCAATGTCTAGTCTTCTACATCGAGCAGTTTTAGCTGATGATGTTGACATGTAATTAAAGTCGTTGTACTTGTACCTTCTTTGTACGCATGTTGATCTTTATCGATTAACATCGTAGCCTATGCGGAGATTTCTTGTTTGAAAACAATTTTTTCAGAAATTCTGATAATTATATTTGTTAAGGATATGATGGGTCTAACTCGAGGGCATTCTGCTAGGGGAGATTCTTTGGGTACAAGTGTGATATTGGCAAGTTTCCGTATTAAAGATACATGCTGTTGGTTGAGGGACAATTTACTATTTTCGTAACCATCGTGCTAGGTATAGGCATAGTCCCTCCATATCCAATCAGGTATCAGAACCAGGAGCTGTTCTTTCTTATTTCATTAAAAATTTCTCTACTACGTGAGACTCAGCTGTAGGAAGACGAGTACCTTCTCGTATTACTACCACACATTCTGGTATTGTATAATAGGCATCCGAATTTATGCTATGGAAATAAGTATTGATCAACTAATGTTGGTAGTTTTAAACTAATGTTCGTAGTTTCTTCCAGTCATTCTATCTACTGTTTTTCACCAATCCCCTGATCCTTGTCTGTGCTTTTTAGTTTCTTGTCTTACAGATCTAATTTATAGTTCACGGATTAATTTATTAATCTGGTTCTGTAGATCTGGATTCATTTCCATTTTAATTTGCGTATTTCTTAGATTGCTTAAATGTTTAACCATTTGTCACATGAATGGAAGGTCTCGTGAAGATATTCGGACTCTTATTTGGAGGGAAACATTTATTTACTGAGGACAGGATTGAATCATTGAGTTAATATGTAACAGTATCCACATCTTTACTAGCTTGCTATGAGCTTCGATCATATTCTGTAAATGGGTTCTCCATTTTATCTTTCTGTGTTCACGAACATCGCTAAAACATACATATTTCCTTCCGGTTTCGCTAGAGATTGTGGATTAACAACAATCCCCTTATGATCCGATCTTACCAGTCTGTGGAAAATCATAAACGATTTCCATAAATGTGGACAGTTAGTTATGAATACATCAATTGTTCTTTTACCTCTTGTTGGTTTGGAAACCAATTGTAATAGGTTGTTTTGAAGATCTTTTACTAAAAGTTGATTTATGTCTCCCGCGATCATCATACATGATAAATATTCAAAAGTTTTGCTGGCAATTATATCCGTGCGATCATTCCGTAGCATGCCATATCCATTAAGACATATTAGTTCTGATGAAATGTTTTCATGTAACCAGGTTTCAGAGACAAAACAAATACCAATATTGTTTGAGTTCATTTCTTCATAAAGAGCAGATGGTGCATCGGGTTTAGCTAGTGAACGAGCGTTAATAACCAGACATTTTGGAATTGCTTTAATAGGAGGGGTTCCACTTTACTAGATTTCTGATATTACGTCTGTTTTGCGACTCTGCCAGGGTCCGTGGAGAGCTATAGTGGTATTGACATAAGTGGTGGTAATTATGGATACCGGAACTTCGGGAAAGGAGTTTCGAAATTATTGTGCTGTAATATTGTAATGTGATATTAAGAAAATAACTATTATATACGAGTATGGGTAGTTAGTTTAAGGATGTGACGCTCTAAGGATACTAAACCGCAAAGAGATTTTGCACTATAGCAATTTTTGTAATTTTATTGACAATCTGCTGAGCGGAACCGGGTTGAATGTCTTACGTGAATCTAAGCATATTACACTCAAGGCATTGCCACTTCCATTATCCTGGTACTTCCATCCGACATTTGCAATAAATTTGATATATCGACATTCCACACACCCGTGCTGACTCCGTGAAACCATAGATAGTGGTTCCACTATCTATGGTGAAACATAACCTACGACGTAGCAAAGAATATATTTCCTCGGTAGCTTCTCAAACACTCTACTCATCATGCATGTTGATAAACACAGACCTGTAGCTAATTTTTCAAGTCTAACACGGTCCCCTTTTGTTTAGCGCTATCAGAATAGCATGGTGTTGGTATTTTGTGTGATACTACCCAACTCTTCTCGGCTACAGGTTTTATTTTTAACTTAACATGGTGTTTCCACCAATTGTTTATAAACTAAAATAATTTCACCATGCAAAGTCTCAAATTACATATAATTATCGTTAATGCTATTATTACCTACTATGTCATGCAGGTATGGCGAAAAAGACATTTCATGTTAAAAGGACGTGAGTTGTGGTATGAGAAAGGGGATAGAGCTGTAAGTATAGTATTTTTTGTAGAATATTGTATTGTGTATGTATGTATGCTTTGTTGTGAAGAATTTGCGTGTCAATGTGCATATGACTGATTTGAAAACAGTTCAAGAAAGATGAAATCTATCTAGAATATATAGCGTCGTCGAGAATAACACTACGAAAATTACGACAAATGAAAACCAAGCATGAGCTTTCAGATAATCAGTGCAGTCTGTAGTTTCTATTGTCATGCAAATGCTGCAATTTTATTAATTATTCTGTTCCTCGTGGGAAGCAAGTAGCCGAATATTCTTTTACAAGGTGCACATGAATTTATCAAAGAAATGTATCTTTCAAATGCTCGTTTATGATTCTTCCAATTCTGGCGAATCGTGTCAACCGTAATAGGTCATGTGAGGTGGCTGAGTGGAGATAAAGTACTAAGTAGGATGACGCTGTATAAAACCTGCCACGTTCATTAGTATTCTATATGCAATGTTGCATCCTGATTACAATTACAATGTGTCGTATTTAATAAAACGCTCCTTTCGTGTATTAAATAGTTCTTCTAAAACTTATTATTAATTCTTGGGCAAAACACAAAGAAAATTGTAGCAGGAAATTCTTTATATGTGATAAGAGACACGTAGATTTTTACAAAACTTTTCCCTCGATTTTCTGGCTTATGCAACATCTATATTGAAAATTCCGTCCTAAACAAACTGATAAAATATAAAATAGATCGTTTAAAATGTCATTTGACAGTAGGTTACAAATTCTTACGTAAATAACGTGTATGTTCATGGTTTGCGTTAAAGGACAGAGAGAGCCATGGTTTGATCAAGTTAAAAGATGTCGATGAATATGTTTACAATGACTTACTTGCCCTGGATATTGTCACTGCTGAAAGGTGTGTAATATAATATAATGTAATGTAATGTAATGTAATGTAATGTAATGTAATGTAATGTAATGTAATGTAATGTAATGTAATGTAATGTAATGTAATGTAATGTAATGTAATGTAATGTAATGTAATGTAGCGTAGCGTCGCGTAACGTAACGTAACGTAACGTAACGTAACGTAACGTAACGTAACGTAACGTAACGTAACATGACGTAATATAATATAATATAATATATTATATAATAATACGTGTTCATTCTGCATTTTCATTGGTCGCGAGTTGTGTGTTATTAAAGTACACACGCACGGATGACGTCAGCTGATGGCGTGATCTAATTTAGCTAATTTATTTCGCGGGTCTTCCCATGATTTTTGTCAACTTTATTATGATATAAAACAAATAGATTTCATTTTTTTGTGCTTCTGCACTGTAATAGATCACAGATGACGCCATAGCGTGTGAAGAACAAAAAGTCACGCACTCGACTGCGTCTCGTGCCTACTTTTTTGTTCTTCACACACTATGACGTCATCTGTGATCTATTACAGTACAGACGCACGCAAAAATGAAATCTATTTGTTAATTATCACATACTCGTGCCTTTTTCATAAAAACGATATGTCCCGTGATATCGTTTTTTGTCCCGCTCAAAACAAAGATGGCGTCCGACGAAGGATCGATAGAGAGATAATAAAAATATAAAATAATACAAGGAAAATAACACAAAGAAATTTGCATCTATTAAAAGATAAGTTATTTTTGGTTTGTTTTTGTAATTTCTACCTGTTTAGCGTATTTTAATAACAATAATTTTGACTTCATTTTGAAATGTACTCGAAGTAAACATAATTTGAAAATATAATCTGATTTTGCCCTAGATAAAGGCATAAGTATGTGATAAATAGGTTATCACATTCGAGACTCGGTAATATCAGTTTTATCGCTCTCGTTACGACATCATATTTTGTCCCTCGTTCGCTGCGCTCGCTCGTGACAAGATATGATATCGTCTCTCGAGCGATAAAACTGACATCACCTCGCCTCTCATATGATAACCTATACATATAATATAATATAATATAATATAATATAATATAATATAATATAATATAATATAATATAATATGATATGATATGATATGATATGATATGATATGATATGATATGATATGATATGATATGATATGATATGATATGATATGATATGATATGATATGATATGATATGATATGATATGATATGATATGATATGATATGATATGATATGATATGATATGATATGATATGATATGATATGATATCATATCATATCATATCATATCATATCATATCATATCATATCATATCATATCATATCATATCATATCATATCATATCATATCATATCATATCATATCATATCATATCATATCATATCATATCATATCATATCATATCATATCATATCATATCATATCATATCATATCATATCATATCATATCATATCATATCATATCATATCATATCATATCATATCATATCATATCATATCATATCATATCATATCATATCATATCATATCATATATCATATCATATCATATCATATCATATCATATATCATATATCATATCATATCATATCATATCACATATGACATATGACATATGACATATGACTATGACATATGACATATGACATATGACATATGACATATGACATATGACATATGACATATGACATATGACATATGACATGATATGATGTAATATATGAGATTAATGTTGTTTCCAGGACTTATAATTTGAAAGCTGAAACCAAAGAGGAAGCATTAAGCTGGTACACGGCTCTCCGTAACAAACAGGTTTGTTTTATTTTTGTAGTTGATAATATTTCCATCCCACCAAACAGGCACATCAATTACAATTCACATAATGATATGGTTATGAAAGGTTATAAAATTAGATATCCATGATGATTGTGTGAATTACTCTGCCTGCCGTATGGCGTGGCGGAGTCGAGAGTTGAGCTACCGCTGATTGCTCATACAGCTAACATTGTGTATTAACACATCGTAGCTCTTATCGATTTATTCCCATTTTATAGAAAGATGTCGCAACAAAACACATAATTTCACTTGTATACTGAATTATAATTTTTCTCTGAACAGCAGTAAGATTATTCGTGCAAAAATGGTCAGCCAAAATTGTTTGAAACAACAAATGTTGACACAATTAATCGCGAAAGAACGATAAATATTTTAGATATTTGAGTTACGCAAATAACTGTGTTTCCCTTGCGTTTCCGCTCAGATTTACATAACGTTGCCCATCACATCACTTAAAATTAAACTCATAAACTACTGGAATATGTTGTACCTCATCTGACCTGTAAACTTGTAATTAGCAATTTTATGCATGCATTTGCAAGCCTTGTGAAAGCATTACCTACTCTGTAATGAAAGCGTTATCAAGTAACGATAATTGTACTAATGTACCAAATATTTTCGCCACAGCCGAAATAATTATAGTGGACAATAGGTATTATTTAGATTAGCATACTCTTTGCTATTTTCTGATAATCCCCTAATAACAGGTTGGTTGAATATTCTCGTCAATGAATGAGACGAAAGATCTTGAATTAGTCCCGTTTAGCCTGCTGATTAATGTTATACTAGGCGGTCCGAACCTTGTAACCCAATTAAATTTCTGGTTACTACGTTCGATAGTTCCAATATTTATTTCAATGTCTTTAAAAAAACCACAAACCAGGCGTTTTCCAGATGGATGTCACGAAAATGTATTTCTAGCTACGTTTCGACCTTATAGCCCACGGCCTAGATAAAATGAACCCTGGCCCAACCCGAACACTAAGCTAACCGTAACAATCGCAATAATTTATTGGATGCAATTATCTGACGATAATCTTACTGGGTTGCAACTTTCGGACTGGGTGTGTAATTACATCATTGTGGACATTTTTTGTAGCGTTTCTAGCGAACATTATTTCCTTGTCATTTTTTTAACAATTAATTAGCACAGTAAGGCAAAAACGAAAAACTCTGATGAATTGTGTGATGAAATACTTTCAATTTCATATGTACCAACTGTACCAACTATCCACTTGTCCTCTTTCCTAAGGTGTTTCGAGTTTCCCTCCAGTGTCAAGAACTAGGATCGGATGGCATTCCACATTTAGTCGCAAAATCTCTTCAATTTGTAGAAACACATGGTACGTTTTGCAACGTTTATTCTATTGATTTTGCGAGTAGAGGAGATAGGGTCTCCTTTTTGTAGTGTTTTACTCGATGCTTTATTTAACGAAACACTGCCATGTTATTTACATACCCTTGCGGACCCCGATTCCATGCGGTCATCCGGGTTAGTCCGCTAAACCACGTGACTGAATAATATTAACAATTTAAACACTACATCCCTCCCTAAATTTACTAAGAGGAAAGTCAGTTCGATGTTAGACTAATTCTTAGTTAAGTGTTCGGTGATAAAAGTCTGAACAAAACACGACAATAATTGCTGTGCAATGTTATTCAGCTTTAACGCAACATCAAAAATAAATGTTCTAATTACGAATAAGAGCTAGAGTGTCTACTAAATAAATGTTTTAACCGTTCATAGCTTCACCACTGGAACTGTGCTCCATATCTATTAGGACGTCTCCTTTCTTGTCGCGGGTAACGGGGTAACTTGGGTGTTTCGTTCACTGCTCCCTCAGGTCGACACACAGGAATGTCAATATCCTCGTCATGTGGAATTTCGATCGACGCTTTCTTGAAAAACGACGAATTCAGGGTTACTGTACCACTTTTATTTCTCGCCGTCACTATTGATCCTTTCTTTGCAATAACAACAAATGGTTCAGGTCGGTATGGAGTATCTCGCTTTCTCTTCGTGTTGTCACGCCTTACAAATACAATGTCACCTTCTTTGATTTCGGATGGACGAACATACGTTCGCGTCAGCATATGTCTTCATTTTCTTTTTTGCCCTGCGGTCATTTGCTTCAGGTATTGATGCTTGTTGGCCTTCGTGAAACTCCGGTAACTTGGTCTTTATTACTCGATTGAAGAGTGCAGTCGCCGGAGGAATTCTTGTTGTTGTATGAGGAGTTGCTCTGAAATTTTTTAGGAACCGATACATTTCCTTTTTCCAACTTTTTCGCTCAAGATTCGCGGTTTTGATCACCTTCTTCACCGTTCTTACGAATCGTTCGACTTCCCGTTTGCTCTTGGCCACCGAGGGGTTACTTTACGGTGTTGGAAACCAAGAGTCTGAGCAAAGGATTTGAATGCACTGCTGTTGAAGGGCGGACCGTTGTCCGTCTTTACCACGTCTGGTATGCCAAATTCTGAGAAAACTTTATCAACTTTTGGAATAACAGTATTTGCTGACGTCGATTTGACCGTTTCGACCACAGGACACGTAGAGTAGTCATCCGTGATTATCAAAAGGTACTCGCTGTTTGGAAGCTCGGCGAAGTCCATGCTAACTTCTGACCACGGAGCTTTTGGGAGCGGAGACATCAATAGTGAGACCAGACACGCACAGCATGACTGACTTTCTTCTCCACCATCTGGTCAATGCCGGGGAACCAAACTTTCTCACGCAAAAGTGCTTTGGTTTTGACGACACCTTGATTACCTTCGTGTCCCAGGTTTTACCACGCGTTGTTGGAGCTTGCTGGGCACGGCTACACTCGTTCCGCGAAGGACTGCTTGGGGATTTACACCGACGGTCAGTTCATTTTTCAATTTTTGCCAGGCAGCAAAAACTGCTGTGTCTACGCCTGACTGCTGAGATCCTTCATGCCAGTTGCCTGTTTCGATTGCTTTGGATACAGCTTGTAACGTCGCATTTGCTTTGGTAGCTTCTTCGATTTCTGCAACTGTCATCGCTTTGGGGTTGATGTGGAGACGATGTAATTGACATATTCTTCGGTGATTTTTTGTTCTCGGCTGGCAGCGGTGATGTGTTTCGGAGGCTGACGTGATAAATAGTCCACCGGGTTTTCGACGCCTTTCCGATAACGCACTGTAAGTTGATACGGCTGTAACCTGAGAGCCCATCTCTCAATTCGTGGCGGGGATTTGGAGCTCGGACTACCAAAAATGGATACTAGCGGCTTGTGATCCGTGTAGACGGTTAGGGGTTTGCCATAGATGTACAGATGCAGGTGCTCGCAGGCCCAAACGATACCGAGGGCTTCGCGCTCAGTCTGGCCATAGCGCTGTTCTGTCTCGGTCAAGGAACGACTGGCATAGGTGACGATGTGGGAAGTTCCGGTTTCTTGACCTTTCTGCGAGAGAATGGCTGCTAATCCAACAGGGCATCGACCGACAACTCGGTGTCTTTAACTGAATCGAAGTACGCTGTGACAGGTGCCTTTACTAGGGCATCTTTTAGCTCGTTGACTGCGCTATCGTGTCGTGGTGTCCATTCCCATGGTTGGTCTTTATGGGTAAGCTTGTGTAACGGTTCGGTCTTGGTTGCATAATCTGGAATGAACCTGGAACAATAATTAGTCATCCCCAACAGGCTTCGGACCTCAGATGCAGATGTGGGAGCTTGCAAGTTGATGATGTCTTTAATCATTTTCGGGTCTGGTGTGATGCCATCTCCAGAGAAGATGTAGCCAAAGAACTCTACCTTGTTTTTGCTGTACTCGCACTTTCGTTTGTTGAGGGTGAGGCCACGTTCTTTAAGCCGCCGAAAGACTTCCTCAAGGGAGTGATCATGGGCACTCTGTGTCTTGCCAAACACCAAGATTTCATCGCTGATGTTAAGGGTTCCCGGGATGCCTTCTAGGGTTTCTCGGATGACGTTGAAATGCCAAAGTTCAATCTTTTGTATCTCATTTACTGCACAGTCTAAGCTTGAACAACAAAGGAAGGCTAATCTGGACAGCATCGTATGATTCTTTTCAACGATTCGTAAAAGAATATCTGAATCTACACGAAGGAAGTTGGAGCAGCCCAGGCGGCGATGATAAATTGTACGAAGCCGAAGATGTTTCGATAAAATGGTATGCAAACTCACAGACAATTACAGTGTACGGGCTGAAATAAAGCTGAAGTCGAATAAAAATAAAACTGAAGTCGAAGAAAAATTGAAATCAGCTGCTTCTGTATCGAAAGATTTATCGCCAAACATTGTTGTAAACACCGAAGTTTCTGAAGTAAATGGTCATCAGCCCGAAGCAAGTTTGGCTTCTTCTTCCACAGTTAAAGACCCTCTGGAGGAGTTTAAAGAATTTATTAATGGCAAGTTATTAGCCTTGACTAAAGAATTTCATGCTAATTTGTCAATTGTAAATAAAACATTGTTAGAACACTCAATTAAGCTGAATAATTTCATGCCTCAAGATTCTGAAAGGGAGCTGAATGCGTTAAGAAAGGAAAATTCGGAACAAATAGTTGTCTAAAGGAACGAATTAATAATCTATCTTATGTCTTGGCGGATCTCCAGGATAAAGTGAAGAGTGCAGAAGAAGAAAAAAAACAGTTTAGTTACGACCATACGATTATTGCACAATGACGCTAAAATCAATCATCCGCCAAATAATCTCAGTGAGAATGTTATCCAGCCGTCTAATTATTATTATTATTATTATTATTATTATTATAATTAATATTTCTCCAAAGTGGCTTTTCAGAAATAATTACAATACATGTATAGAATAAAAATAATTACGTATATTTACATGAGTTTATTAGAAGAAAACTTATATATTAAGAAGACTTATATATACTTATACAGCAGAAGACTTATATAAAAAGATTAATTATTGCGAAAATTCTGAATTATGAAATTATATTGAGTTGTTCCAGCACTCATGATACAGTATATTTCTTATTAGTTTCTTGAACACTCCGATACTTGAACTATCTTTAATATTATCCTCTAAATCATTCCAAAGTTTGGTTGAGATTATCCAACCGTTGAATGAGACTGGAAAAATAGTGAATGAGATTATCCAACCGTTAAATGAGGCTGGACAAATAGTGAATGTTGACATTAATCAGACAACTCCAAATCAAAGCAGTACCAGTCATGCTAAGCTAGTTAGCCAAGGAAATTCAAGCAAAATTGCGACAGTTCAAAATCAAGTTGCCCCATTGTCAAAGCAAATCCAATGTAATTCAAGTAGAACCGCGAAAGCCAATGATCAAGTTATCCCATTGCCAAATCAAATTCAATGCAAACCAAGCAAAACCGCAACAGCTGATGACCAAGTTATGCCACTGCCAAAGCAAATAGATCATCCGCAGACTAGTTTACTTATGCAAAAGAAAGACAAGCCTTCGTTCGTCGTGGCTGGTGTATAAAGAGGCAAGAATGTGATTTTTCCCACGCAAACTTAGTGAATAACATCGATCTGCGCAAACCAGTAAAGACGAGAAAAGTACGAGGTCCGAAACCCTCCTCTTTTTTGGGGAATCGGCAACGAAACAATATTATATCCTTTATGAATCAGCTAGAAACGAGCTTGCAGGAAATCGAAAGCATCCAAACACTTCACGAACCATATCCCCCCGTCTACCACCGCAACCTCGTTATCTCCCACTCGAGCAGTATACCCAAGCCCCTTGATGGAAAGTCCAGTGTACCCTCCTTTTTATCGCTGTCACTAAGAAGCCATAATTCCAATAAATCAAGTGAGCCCGTTAACACTGGTCGCGCTGATACAAGAGTTTATCACCAAAGAAGTAACATTTCCCAAAGTATCCCAAAACCGCATTTCCTGCCCTCGAGTATAAATCCTATCACCTGCAATGACAAACCCCAATGTAGGATACCTTCTGTTTCTCGAAGTCGACAGAATGTTAGCTGCTTACCAACCTTCTTCCTTTCCAACGTCAGGTCCTTAAATGCAAAGATTGATGAGTTACAAGTGGTCGCTTAACAAAATCATGTTGATGTAATCGCAATAACAGAAACCTGGCTAAACCCGGAAATCCCTGATGGCCCAGTATTTCTTACTGACTTTTCAATAGTACGCAACAATGCAAGTGGCAAACGCGGGGGAGGCGTCTGCGCATTAATTAAGTCAGATATACCCTTCTCCACCCTGACTGACCTTTGTGTACCCGAAATCGAATGCGTGTGGCTGAAATTGAGACCTCACCGACTACCACGTGAGCTGGCTTGTATTTTGGTGGGAGTTATTTACCATCCCCCATCGGCTGATAATACTTTTCTACAAGACTACTTGATTGCGAGTATTGATAATTAATCAAAGTTCCCTAATGCTGGAATTATGTTAATGGTTGATTTTAATCATTTCAACTATAGAGTATTATGCAGACATTGCTCCCTAAAACAAACTGTTAAGCAACCTACTCGAGGCTCTGCTTTCTTAGACTTGATCCTCTCGAACATAAATAAGTGGTATAAAGAACCCGAAATTCTTCCATCCATTGGCCTTTCAGACCATCTGTCAATCCTCCATACTCCTGCATGCCAACCCAAACAACCAAATAATATCAACAAGAAGTCTATGCGTAAAATAACATCGTCGAGTATGAAGTCACTTGGAAATTTTATTGCATCCCTTGGTTGGACCAGACTGTATCGGTTATCATCTTGCCAAGACAAATATGATCTATTTTATAACCTCCTCATGTTAGGCGTCGACACTTTTCTGTCCAAGACAAAGATTAAAATTCATTGTAGAGACAAACCCTGGATCACCCCAGAGTTGAAAAGACTGATACGTGATAGACAAAAAGCATTGGCAGCAGGAGATCGTTATCTATTTAAACAGCTGAAAAACATTAATCGTACGATAAAAGTCGCAAAAGTTTCTTATTTTGAAACCCAGGTTAATCAAATTAAAACTGCCGATCCGACGAAATGGTGGAAAGCTGTCAAAAACCTGGCTGGTTATACTCCAGATAAGAATGTTTACTCCGTGATTATTGGTGATCGTATATTGGAGGGTATTGAACTGGCAAACGCAATTAATGAGGCATTCGTAGATGTCAACAAGCTAATGCCTCCAATTTCTGATCTTGACAAAGTTGCCGGTGAACTGCCTCTTGAGTTGTATATCCCTGTGGCATCAGTTCAACGACACTTAGAAGAAGTTAAGTCGTTCAAAGCACCGGGGCTCGATAGTATACCGAATTGGCTCCTAAAACGATTCTCCATGGAACTTGCAAAACCTGTAGCGTCTATATTTAATGCGTCAATTTCCCAGGCTCTAGTACCCTTATAATGGAAAGTTGCTGATGTTATACCAATACCAAAGACCAACCCAGTAGAAGACCTTAATAACGACTTTCGGCCAATATCCCTCACTGCCACATTATCTAAAATTTTAGAATCATTTTATGCAGAGTGGATGCTAGACAGCATTTACCACAAACTCGACCCTAGACAGTTTGGAGCACTTGCTGGCTCTTCATCTGTTGATGCTCTTGTCAGCTTACTCCACTCCTTATATGCCGACACTGATGGAAATGGAAAGACTGTGCGTGTCTTCTTGCTGGATTTTAGCAAGGCATTTGATCGAATAAACTACAAGATATTAATATCAAAGATGCGTAAACTTGACATAAGTGAATTCATTACTAATTGGGTAATAGACTTTCTGTCCGGAAGGAAACAGCGAGTAAAAATAAGTGGAGTCTTTTCGGACTGGTTGCCAGTCAATGGAGGTGTACCCCAAGGAACGGTACTTCGCCCCATTCTTTTTTTAATTATGGTAAACGATCTGGTCGTAGACCACGATAGACGATGGAAATTCGTCGACGATACATCAGTCTCTGAGGTTATCAATTAAAATGAAATGGGGAAGATGCAATGCCCTGTCAATGATATTAACACCTGGTGTATGAAAAATGACATGAAACTCAATCAAACAAAGTGCAAAGATATGTTATTTCCTTTGCATTGGAACATCCAAAATTGGATCCACTATTTATAGAGGAGCACGAACTTGTTCCAGTATCTTCGGCCAAAATCCTTGGCATGTACATTTCTGTTGATCTCAAATGGAACACTCATATAACCCATATAGTATCAAAAGCCTCTAAACGCCTCTATTTCCTTCGCCTTTTAAAACGCTCTGGTGTTGATCGCTATTCACTTTTAACTGTTTTTACAACCTGCATAAGGGCTGTGTTGGGATACGGCTGCCAAGCTTGGAGTTATGGTATCACCCAATACCTTTCAGATGAAATTGAACGTATTCAAAAGCGAGCCTTAAAAATAATCCACTCCGATCTATCCAAAAAGGAATCTTTGGAAGCCACCTTACTCCCAAGTCTTTCACAAAGACGACATAAACTTTGTCAATCTTACTTTGGTAAAATGACTAATCCAAGTCATAAATTGTATTACCTTCTCCCAGAGAAACGTAATAACAATCTCAGAAATAATGATAATTTTACACAGTTTCAATATTTTTCCAACCGTCTTAAAAATAGTTTTATGCCAAGTAGTATGCAAACTTTTAATAGTTCTTAATCTTTAGCAAGAGTTTGTATTAGTAATATATGTATTTGTACTTTTAGCTAACGATAACTGAGCAATTCAGCTGCTCTGTAGCTGCAATTCAGTTCGTATTCCTAAGTCATTAAATCATTAAATCATTAAATGCAGCAATGTACCGTGATTCCAGCGCTAACTCTAATTGGTTGTACCCTTGCTTAAGATCTAACTTACTAAACACTTTGGCACCGTTTAAGTCACCAATGATTTCTTTGATGGTGGGTGTCACGTGTCGTTCCCGTTTAATGGCTTGATTTGCCTGGCGCATATCCACGCAAACGCGGACTTGTCCAGGAGATTTAGGTTTGGGTGCAACCACTATGGGGGATACCCATGGTGTAGGGCCTTTGATTCGCTCCACAACTCCAAGGTCTTCATCGCGTTTTAATTGTTCCGCTAACTGCTGACGCACGTGGAAGAGAACTCTTCGATGAGGCTGAGCAACGGGCTGGACACTTTCGTCGATGTGCAGTTTTACTTGGTATCCCTTTAACTTTCCGAGACCATGGAATAGCTCATCATACTCTTTTACTAATTCCTCGACTCTTGTGGAGCTACTGTCGTGAACATGGTGTACTGCTTTCAATAGTCCGAGGTCCTGGGAAGTTTTCCAGCTTAGTAACGAACAACTGGATCCTTTGACTGCATAGATTTTGTCTTTAACGCATGTCGATTTGAATTTTAAAACAGTGGTAAATTTTCCAAGAACTGTGAGAGACTCGCTTGACTTGTAAGCGCGAATTTTTACTTTGGTTTGCTGAAGCGTAGGGTGCTTGGTCAACGATTGATAGTCTTTTTCATCTAACACATTCACACTTGCACCCGAGTCCGCCATGATTGTAAATGGAGTGTCATGAACGATGACTTGGAACATAGGCTGCGACTTCATTTTTCCAGTGGTATTAACAGAGAATGTATAAACAATATCGCTGGAGTTGTCATACGCTAGGTTTTGCACGTCCCATTTTCGAGCTTTGTGGCCATTTCTCTTGTTAGGATTTTTGGATCTGCATACAGCTTCAAAATGGTTTTGTTTGCCACACCCACGGCAAGATTTCCATACGCAGGGCAGAACGTTTTTCCTCCTGGATGTGGATGCCCTTTTCCACAGTTCCGACACTTGCGACTTTCGCTGGGTGTAGTATTCCGGTCGCATGACTTTGAACTACTTGACTTCCGGTCAACATGTCCACCGTCCTTGTTTGGCTTCGAGATGGGTCTTGTATTGTGCTTTTCCGACAATTTGTTTACATCTTGCTTACCTTCGATGTTGTCTGCTTGAGATTTTGACATTTCCAAGACTTTACCAGCGTCCAGGAGTTGAGTCAAGGTTAGATCAGGATTCTGTAATGCTTTCATGCGAAGTTTGTGCGACAAACAATTCTGCACAATCTGTGTTTTGATTTCTCTGTCCGTGTTTTCAAATTCGCAGGTCATAGCTAGCCTTCGTAGACGAGTGTGGAATGCAGCAATGGTTTCATCGCGTTCTTGTTTAGCCTTATGAAACACGTATACCTCGTATTCTCGATTCTTTTTGGGCGTAAAATAGTTCGTAAGAGCCGTAACTGCCTTTTCAAATGGGTTTTCGTCTTCGCCAGCATCCGTATCGGGCAGTGTTTCGAATATTTCGTTCACGCTTTCTCCAGCATAATGCAGCAAAAGAGCTCTTTGTCTTTTGGTGTTGTCTACAGCTAATGCTAGCAAAAGATTTCGAAAACGAGCGAGCCACTTCTTCCATCGAGTATCGACTGCCCCGTCCGAGTGAACATCAAATTCAGCAAAATTCGGTAAAGCTACTGCCATATTTCTTTATTTTTTTTTTCGATTTTGGTGTTGTTTTTTGTGGATTACCACATGCTGTTGTGGGAACTGATCCCGTATCCTCGTCGCCAATGTAGTGTTTTACTCGATGCTTTATTTAATGAAAGACTGCCATGCTATTTACATACCCTTGCGGACCCCCGATTCCATGCGGTCATCCGGGTTAGTCTTCTAAACCACGTGACTGAATAATATTAACTATTTAGACACTACACTTTTGATTGACACTTTATTTAAGTTGTGTAGAAATTCAAAATGAATGAGACGGGCAGAGTTTGTTTACTTGAGTGAATCGAATTCTTTTTATCTTGGGAAAGTCGGTTAAGAAACTGCATTATTTCATGCAAACGTAGCTGTGGTAGTGTCATAATGCCATTAAAATATTTACATAGGTCTTGAAGCTGAGGGAATTTATCGCAAAAATGGCAATAAAGCTAAAATTAGGATACTGAAAAGACTTTTTAATCAAGGTGAGTTATTTCTTAATAGTTTGAAATTTGATAATTATGACATATGACATTTCTTTCATATTGATAATTTATGCGAATCAATTTGAAGCAAAACAATAAAAAAATTGAATGCTATTATTTGCGTGTGGTAAAATGGTCGAATTTAAAGGAATAGGTTTAGGATTTTTATTATACAAGAAAATCTGTAATGTTTAGGTTTTTGTAAAAACGACCACTATTAATTTTCGTGCGTGTAGGATCGCGTTAATTACATTTCAATATATATGTGATTGATTATGTAATAAATATGAGGGTGTGACAGGAAGAAGTCATTAATTGTTTTTTAATTGCAGAAAATATTACTGTCGTACTCTATTTCCTTGCATTTACTGAGAATTGAAAAGATTTTACGTTTATAGAATTTCAGTGAAAAATTCACATTGATTGTAACCTTCGAATGTTGTGCATATTAGATTTTCTAAACTTACTAGAATAAGGAACCGACGACTTTCGACGTTGTAAACACATACTCTAACCACTGAGATACTCAAGATTAAATGGCGAGAAAGAACAGCGCGAATTTGACCTACGGACCATATCACGCACTCTGATGCACGAACGTAGTTGAGAATTCATCATGGTGTTATGGAATAAATTCTTATCATGTCACTACTGAGTTTTAATTAAAAAATATATAAATCAATTTATTGTTTAATAGGCAGTTGTCCCTCTTTGCAACATGCATGGTCACCTTATTATGATTCGAAAATTTTTTAACGATCGCAAATTGTCATTTTCTTAGACGCTGAATCAGTGATGATTTTTCGAGAAGAATATGAAGCACACGATGTCGCTGGTCTATTAAAAGAATACTTTCGTGAATTGCCTGACCCGTTAATGACTGAAGATGCTTATGCTCATTTCATCACTGCAAGTACGTTCCACTAGTGAAGTTTTTTGTATAGTAATCTTGCGTCTGGTAACTTTTGCTTACAAACTGATTTGTTTTGGCTGTTATTTTTACCTATAACCTAACATACAGGATGTATCAAAATTTACAGGGTGCTCAATATTTACAGAAATAATTAGTTTACATTTCGAAAGACGTGAAAGTTTTGGAGTGCTCAATGACATATAGCAAGATGTATAACCATGCAAAATACCTAAAAAACTTACCACTACAGTCTGTTTCATCAAGAAGGAATCTTCAACTTGGTACACAAATTTCGAAAATATGCGAGCTTGTTTTATTTTCTTTCTTTGTTTACTTGTTTACCTGAAATCTACTTTTGTGTTGGCAGGGCGAAACTATTTCCGATCTTTTATTAACCAAGCAATTGTTTTTTTCGTTCAAAATAGACTTTTTTATTATTAACCACTTTATGGTGAAATTTGTTTTGTTCAAACAATATCAAGATTCGTCGGTTGAATTAGCCTTATTTTTGGAAAAATCGATTGTAGATGCACATGAATAACATTCTTGCCTCCAATTCGCAGTCCAATAACCGAATACAGTACAGTGCTAGATTGTATTGCCCATTTACAGAAATTGGCTAAGGCATCGAATATGATATACACACATATAACAGTAGAGTAGATGCTGGTGCAGCAAAAAAGTTCTATCACATTCTTTGGGACAACCTGGAAGAGTTAGAAAAAGTCTTACCTGAAAAAGTCTTGACAAATTTTGGTGACTTTAATGGCATGACGGAGTTCTTCTCCATATTCGCAAAATAGTGCAAGGCAGGAATTATGAAGAAGTTGTATACCAATCAGGACTGTGTACCTCGGGAGGTATCAAAGGTGTTTTATCGGGAAAACATTATAATCGAAGTTAGAAGATTCATGAGTGTTTTGCTGAGGCGATTGGAAGATTGTTTTGCAAAACATTAGTTTGGCATTGTCCAGAGGAATTGGAGGCATTAATCAAGGAGATCATGACAGAAGTTGATTGCAAAGAGGTTATCAAAGAGCGTTCAGGACGTATGAGGAGTACATAAAGAAAAAATGGAATGTCTTCAAGGTGAGCACGAAAAACAGGGCAATTCTAGATGAGCTACTTGGATTTAGTTGACAGTGCTTCTCAGTTAACACGAATGATTTCCAATTGAGGCTTCACTGCTGGAGAGAGTTCATTTCCCTCTGTTTTTCCACGAAAAAGCAGAGCTATGCACGTTATGGCTCGTGCACGTTAGTCTTCAGTTTGAGGACTTAGAGCAGACCCATCCATGCAGGCGCGAAGGAAGAACTGCAAGACAAGGGATTGTCCGTATATCCGTGTTTCTATTAACTATGGTTTCATTAATCCCTTCAACATTGACTTTGAGCACGACAAACTGTACAACCTTGCCTCTGGTACCTCCTTGCCAGACAACGTATCTAAGATCCTTCTGACCGTTCAAGAGCGTGGAACATTATTGAGGGACATACATATTCTTTGAGCGAACCAACTCGAAGAGAGTTCAGGGAAAGATCTCCATGAAACGAATTCTATGAAAAAGTTTTACGGACGTTAGTGAGAGGGTGAAACTGTCTGCGAAAGATAAATCCAACGAAATCAGCGCTCAATGGGATATTCTTGGTCTTCTTGCTGCCAAGTCACAACAATAGAATGCTGCTATAAACATCGATAAAGATTTGTGTTACCCGCTTGCTCCAGTGCCATTATCGATGGCAACATGTGATGGAGTGAGAAGAAAACAGCCAAAAGCAAGCTGTTCGATTCGGCGTTAACTTCATTGATTGAAAACGAATCGCGACTGCCATTATTCGTACCATGGTTAAGATACCAAACACCTTTAAAGATCTTGCACTACGATTCCTTTCAGACCTCCCAATGCAATATAACGTTGTCTACATTGCATGCGATACGTACAAGGCTCGGTCAATCAAGAACAGTGAACGAGGCCTCAACAGTGAAGGAGATAGCAACAAGTTTGTTATTAGGAGCGATAATGTGCGATTGCGGCTGATTTTAAGAAGTTTTTTGCCAACGGTGGCAACAAAGAGCGACTGTTCGAGCTAATCGGAGAAGTGTGGGTTAAAAGTAGAAAACAACTAGGAGAGCGTGTTATATACTTTGCCAGGAGGAGTACCTGCCTCATAATAACACAAAACGGTTCTTCTCTTTCAACAGAACTTGCAACAGATCACAAAGAGGCTGATACCAAAATTGCGTATTTGGTTCAGCATGTAGCTAGGAGCAATGATGACCAATCAACAGTCTGTGTAGTACGTTCAAGTTCTGGGGATCTCGACATTTTACTTGGAATGGAACCCATCACGAGAATGGAGATCTACATCGATAACGGTTCTGGAAACTCTTCGCCTCAAATGCTCTTTCACCTCAATTCGTGTAGTCTTACCAGTCTGGAAAAGAAAGCATTGGTTGGACTCCATGCATGAATGATTATGTGGCAAGTTTTTTACGCAAAGGGAAGTCCTTCTGTTGGAAACAAATGAGCGCAAATGATTTGTTTTTAATATTTTCAGCAAGTTAAAGACGGAGACGCACGTGTCTGACGAAATGTTTGTAACAATAAAAACTATGTCTGCTTTGTGTATGGAGAAAAGCAAATCGAACACGTGAACGGAGCAAGAGCAGCTATTTTCTGGTGAAAATAAAGTGAAGATAACAAAGTTGTTGACATTTCTCTGTTACCGTCTTGTAGCAGCAGTTTACGAAAGCATACAGCCAGACCAAACTATGTGGCTTGAATTTGGAGAAAAGGGTGTCATCCAATCACTGCGCTGGGGAATCCACAGTCCCATGGTTAGCTTCCTAGTTTAAAGACCGATTGGATCGCGAAAGCGTATCTAAACGACGTTACCGAGTTGCTTGTCAAGCGTGACAGGGAAACTATCGATGAAAGCGAAGACGGAAGTGCATACGGCTTGAGTTCGGATGAAGAATAATAAAGTATGGTAACCGTAGTTGTAAGCGTAAAATTCTTAGTTCAAAATATAACTTAGCTTACGCGATGCACAACTCGAGCTGCGATCGGGAGAAACATTTGTTTATTCTCTATATTGTTTTGCATTTGCTATCACGCGTAATTATGCACAAGCGCGACGCCATCTTGTCCCAATTTTCTGGTGATGCTTTAGGTATATACAAATCTAAACCACTAAGTAATTTTAACTTTGGGACATCCGTCTTATATTTGTTGTTGTAATTCTCAGATTGAAAAATTCTTTCCAACATATTAGGGCCATTTATACGAGCGAAAATAAGCCGCGGCTTAAATAGGCCGCGGCTTAAATAAGTCGAGAACACAGCCTTTTATACGCCAGTTTTACTAAATTTATTAAAATAGCTTAAAACACTCGTATAAATAGACCATAACGAGGTCACCGCAGTTTTAAATACCCATTACCATGACAACAAAAGGAAAATGGCTCGCGTTAGAAAAAAAGCTACACGAAATTACTTTGGACTTGCCTTGGTTGCGAACGAAGCGTTTTTACGAGGTTTTCCCGCCTAAAATTGGCCGCGGCCAATTTAAGACGAGCCCCGACCCCCCTAAAATTAGCCGCGGCTTATTTTAGTCGCAAAGAATTTGTGCATTTATACAGACGTTCGCGACTTATTTAAGCCGCGGCCTATTTAAGCCGCGGCTTATTTTCGCTCGTATATGGCCCTATTGTTTCTAACTTATAGTTAACGCATTGCGAGATTCTTCAAATTATACCGTATATGAGCATAGAAACGAAATTACATTCATAATATCGCTCAATACCGCCTCAGCTATTAACTTGATGTAAAAAATACTTCGCTAGCCGAATTCTACATTGAAAACTAGTCTAGTACACCTTATTTGCTACGATTCTTAGTCATAATATTGAAAAGTAGCGATTCCGTACGAAAATGAGGTTACGTTGCGCTATATCAGGCCGTAACTCAAAAAGCAGCCAAATCAGCCTCAAAATCTACGTTAAAATTGGTCTAGGAAATCCAACACCCGTAAATTACCCGCATGCACAGGTGATCGATACCTCACTCTCCGCCCGGACTATACCACTACTCGTTTAAACGGGTTGCGGCATTGTACCAGGAAGCTTTATTAAAGAGCGGATACCAACATCAATTGAAATTCCAACTCCGACTACCCAAAACAAAAGCAGCTCGCGCACTCGTACCCCACATCACTTGGTATAACTCGTTATTCGGTCAAAATGCGCTACAAACATCGGTAAGACCTTTCTAAAAATTCTAGACGAAGAATTCCCTGTGGGACATATTTTACATAAAATATTCAACAGGAACACTGTAAAGATTAGCTACAGTTGTATGAGCAACATCAAGCAAAATATGGACGGCCACGACAAATCCATGTACTGAACTAAGTAAATATATCTGAGATCTAAAGCAAAGGGATATAAAGCGAAATCGTACGGCAATACATCTAAGAGATGCAACTTGTGTTTATGGGAGAACTTTTGTAAACCGCGGACATCTCTTCATTAACTGACGAAATGAACTTGTCTCTACTTGCAGACATGGAAGTAAATTCGTACTAAAAAACTTTAAATCTTGATTACTAATATAACATTTCATACTTTAGGTGTGAATTGATATGTAAGCAGATAATAGTCGTTTTACCGTTTCTAAATAATTTAGAAGTTTGTTAAGTAATCTTTCAAATCCGACTATGAGGACTGGACTAGATTTCAAGTCCGCGCAGTTTGATCCAGTCCAAGGTGAAGCAGAGGACTGGATCCAACTGCAAGGACTTGAAATCTAGTCCAGTCCTCATAGTCGGATTTGAAATGACATCTCAAAGTTAATTCATGCAATTATTAGTTATATCCAGCCCTTGGACTGAATTAATTTTGATCCAGTCCTAGGACTGGATCAACATACTTCGTCAAGTATCCAGTATCATCATGTGAGGAAAATAGACTAACATGAATTATTAATGAGTTTTAGATTCTGAAATACAATATATATTGAATCAACTTAAAAGATCCGACGAGAATTACAACTCAAACAATTTTGTTGCTCGATATTATCATGATTTCGTTCTCTTCAAAGATTAAAGCAAGTGGGTTTTGTGACCTAGGAATTAGTGATCATTCCATAATATACTGTATACTTAAACTAGGGGCCGATAAGCCACGACTGGAATGTAAGGATGCGGGGAGTTATAAAGACTATGACTCAGAGATTTTTAAGACCGAATTGTCTCAACTTCCGTTTCACGAAATTTATCATATAAACGATGTCAATGACAAAGTTGAGTTTTTTTAATCAATATTTATAAATACCTTGGAATCCGGGACTTTATCCCGGAAAATGATCACACCCCAATACAGGTGTTTTCGAACTGCACAACTCTGAAAAGATCAGGATGCTGGCCATGGACACTTTAGGAGTAAGTGGATTAGTGGAAAATGTCTACGTGCATCAGGTCATGAGATATGACATAGCATCAAAACAGCTCATTTGCTCAATATGCACAAAATATGTTCAACGTCAACGCACAAGCTGCATTCCTTTGAATGTTAAATAATTTTTCAATGGGAATAAACTTCATACATATTAGAACATGGCAACAAAAATTGCGCACGCTAATGCAGGAGGGCAATATTTTCAGGATGCTACCTTCCGGAGACAGCACCCAAGTTTATTTTCCTCTAAAAAAGCAGCGACAAACGCCAGCGTGTGCAATTTTTGTTGCTATGTTCTAATATGTTTGAAGTTTACTCCCATTGAAAAACTATTTAATATTGAAAGGAATGCAGCTTGTGCATTGACTTTGAACATACTGTATGTTCATATTGAGCAGATAAGTTGTTTTTAGTAGCACCTAGACATACACCTTGACATTTTTTGCTTTCTGAAGTGTCCATAGCAAGCATCCTAATCTTTTCAGAAAGTTCAGTGAGCATTTGATTGTGGAGTTAGGCATGCATGTTAGAAAACACCTGTATTGATATGTGGTTATTTTCGGCCATTATGGTCATTTTGCCCGTATAGCAGTTTGTACATTTGTAACTTGCACAAACGTTTCCAATGTAGGCAGCGCAGTGTTAAGTTCCTGAAGTTCATATGGTCGTATGTGTCGTAAGGTTGTCGTAACTGTCGTACTCACGGACAAATGGAAACACAAATTGCAACGGTTCACGACAACTTTGTGACCGTAATGACAGTGTTGTGAAGCTAGACTTAGATTTTATCTCTAACCCCGAAAGCATAAAGACATAGAAAGTTTATCAAAATACTTTTAGAACACATACAAGTAGGACAAAAGTGTGGCAAAATCAACTCCAAAATCCCTGCTGCTCTGCAAAATGCTTGTCGTAGTGGAAGTGGCTTCATTACGTGAAACTGATGAGAAAATGGAAAAAGAAATTAACCTACACATACACCTTCAACCCTGCCAGCTTCAGAATTCAAGAAGAATTCAATATTAGAGAAGCCACGAATAGGGATGACAAACTAAGAACACTAATGAATATTGTTCATAACCGTGGTCGGATCGATTGCCATATTAGAAGATTCGTGATGAGTTGTTGGTGATAGACGGAGTTATTTTGGAAGGCAACTGCATTGTAGTGCTTCAAAAAATACATCATGGTCACATGGGGATGGAGAAATTAAAGCGAAGAGCTCGAGATTCTCATCATTGCCCTTTAATGAATCACCACATGGCTGAAATGGTATCGATACGAACCACGTCTTGAGCACTGAAAGATATTTTGATTGAAGTTTTCAAGTTACCAGATACAAAGGGTGCATGGAATTTCTGCAGTGGTCGATAGTGGACCACAATACTCCTCTAAAGAATATCAGCAATTCGTCGAGAGCTGGGAATTCAAGCATAGAACATTTCGTCCTCTCAACCCACAAGCATTTTTTTAGCAGAAGGGACTGTACAAACTGTTAAAGATCTTTTGGTCAAATCGAAGAAAGATCAGCATGATCCATACCTGAGTTTATTGGAGTATCCAAAAACCCCTATCGACGATATCCGGCGCAGTTACTAATGAATACGCGTTTGCGTTCAAGAATCCATCTTATGACTTTGCATTTGAAACCTCGAAATCCAGCCTTTGCTCGCAATGCCGTGTCTAAATTTTTACTTTATCATTTGAGATAGCGAAAGAACTCAACCTATACCTTTCGTGTACTATGTTATCCTTTTCATATCCTCATTTTTTATATAGGTTTAACACCTAATCATGATGAAAAACTTCATATGTACAAAGACAGTCTTGGCCGTTTACCTGAAGTAAACAGAACTACATTAAAGGCTGTGATTAATCACTTAGTGAGGCGAGTATAATGTTTAGTTTCTCTTTCGTCTTACTGTTAAAAACGAACCCCATACAGTGAACCATAGCTATTTTCCTGAAATGGTATAAAGCGCTATTCAAGTTTACTTTCTTAATGTAATTACGATTCTTAATTTAATTATTAATTTCATATTGAATTTTTTTCGAATTCTTTTTCAACTCTCGTTAAGTGTATCAAAAACGGCTAATTTCAATGGACGTTCATGGTACCTATGAAAGAAAATATATATGGTTAGTTGCTTAGGCAATCCAGCCATAATACGATTTACATTAACATTTTATTCATTTCGCCCAAATTTTATCAATTCATAACCAGTTTATTCTATATTTATATTCAGGATATATACAATAATAAATATAGGGATAGGTACCATACACCTTTGCACCCATAAAAGAGAAATATTTTCTAGCATATTCTGTTCTAATTTTTCAATTATAATTGTGAAAGTTTGAGCAAATATCTTTATCGATACATTTACGTACGAGTTAACATTCTCTCTTATTGATCGAGTCAGTTACCGAAGGAAGCTTCATCTCAGATATAGATTACAATAAATTACAACCCGAAGATATAGTTTTGACTGCCCGATCATGGAAAGACAAAAGTTTTTTGTTCTGCGCTGTCGTTAGTTTAATCATAGATATCTCATATACACTAGATGGTGCATCCCACGCTGTGGGCAGGCGAAACCAGAAGCCAGATCGCAGGCGTTGGTCGTTCCCACGGAGTTGACATGGAGCATGATAATTTGTGTATTTTGTATTGCGGAAACGGACCAAGTTGACAATAAATCCTTTTTTATGCAGCTAAAAATTATTTTATACACAAATGCAGAAAAGTATAGTGTTTTCTTTAGCATCTTTTTTATGAGTGGGAACGACCAATATGGCCGCCGCCTATTGTTATTAGGGGATACCGCTGAGATTTTTGACTTCACTTTTTGATATCTAGTGTATATGAGATATCTATGCTTTTATTTGCAGTATGCCACAATAAGTGAGGGTCGGTAAGATCATAGAGGTATATTTAGCTTTAGCAGACTTGATATTAAGGCATTCTCTAAATCTACCGTATAGTCTCAGCCTTCTAAGTGCACGTTTAAAATATTTCTTAAAATGAGAATTTAAGTTTAGACGTGATTACTATCGATCTCCATCACCAGGCAATTACAATTTTCAGTTTCTAATATAATCTGACCTCGATAAGACAGTGAGAATGGTTGATTTAACTTGGCAGTTTTTTTGCCGTCGCATGGAGAAGAGAGCCGGTCTTTCCCTTTTTTAAGTTAAAGATCCATTCGTTCTCATCTAACCAGTCAGCAACATCATCAATAATAACCTTAAGTTCAGTTTGAATTGTATCCAAACCCTCATCAGCGACATAACTCACTGTATCATCTGCGTACTTGATAACCCATATCCTTGGATCCCAAATATATACAGGGTGTGTAAAAAAAAGTAGACAAATCTGAAATCGCTCTCTGTTTCGCGAAGCGCCTCAATGTGCGATGTTTTTTATTAAAATAGATGGTTTTGGTACTTATAATCTAGAGTAAACCAGAAACGTGAGAAATTTAAAGCTTCAATACCCGGGAGGTTCTGTCTTTTACGGCAATTTAAATGTGCCTTGCGCACGAAACTTAAATGCTTAAGAGTAATTTTAACTTAGTAGATGGAAAATTTGTAAAGTGTTGTATTGCTGTACAAAATTTTAGAAAATTTGCTTGAGTGTAAGCCGTTCAAAACGTCGCGCGAACTTCCATATTTTTAGCAAAATTAGCTTTGTGCATGTTTAATTTATGTATTTACTTAATTTGCATACAACTCTCAAGGGACATTTAATTAAAATTGGAACATTTCTTCAGAAAAACGATTCTTATTGAGAAAAATACACTGCGTGCCAAAATTATATGCAAATTGATATTTTTGCTCAAACTCGAATAGTTTTCAATAAAAATTTGCAAAACGTGGCACGTTATATGGCAACACTAACACATGCGCAGATCTAAAATTTTAAGCTGATCTGCACAATAGTAAACAAACGGCAGCCATTTTGATGATTTCTAGTCTGCTGCAACGTGCCAACTTTATATGCGAGATGGGACGTAGAGGTGCTTTGAGTCAAGCTGAGAAATCTAAAATTATTCAAAGGCTTCATGATAACATATCTACCTTAGAAATAAGCAAAGAATTGTACCCTGATCATCGTACCATTAAAAAATGTGTGACTAACCCTGAACATTGCAACGGACTTTCTAACAAAAGGGAAAATTCGTAAGAAAGCACCTGTTTCGCATCGAGCCATGAGTAGAATCAAGAGAGAAATCCGCCGTAACCCTCTTGGAACTAGCAAAGAGGTTTTTGAAAATGCCGACGTTCCTGATGTACCCAAATCAACTCGATGCCGTATCCTGAGGAATGTTGCAAAACGTGGAAAACCAGAGGTTCGCCCACTATTAAAGGATGCCCATAAGAAAAAGAGGATGGAGTGGGCAAAAAATCACATGAAAGTCAATTTTCAAACAGTTTTGTTCACCGGCGAGTGTCAAGCGACCCTTGATGGACCCGATGGATGCAGGAGAGGATGGTTTTGCAAGGAGGGTCCACGTCCCTACCGGATCAGGCGTCAGCAAGGAGGTGGTGGTGTGATGTTTTGGGCGCCAATCATTGGAAACGAGCTAGCAAGACCATTCAGAGTTGCAGATGGAGTGAAAATGACTGCCAAACTCTATATTGACTTCATTAAGGAACACATCGTACCCTGGCACAAGAAGAAGAATTTGTCATTCCGGAAAAAGATGGTATTCATGCATGATAATGCCCCGTCTCATGCTGCAAGGCTTACCAGCGAATATTTGCAGAGTGTTTTTGCGAGTCTTTTGCGATAATGGCCAGCCTGTTCTCCAGATTTGAATCCCATCGAAAATTTGTGGAGTATCCTGAAACGGAAGCTTTACTCCGGTGGGAGGCAGTACACTCCCAAGGACGACCTCTGGAATGCCTTTCTGACTGCTGCCAAAGACATTTCATCAGATGACATCGAAAGTTTGACATCTTCGATGGACAAAAGACTTTTTTCTCTGATCCATAAAAATGGCAATTATATAGAATATTGATTGTACTATGAAACCATATCGACGATGTTTGCTCTGTATTTTTGTACCAAAATAGCTGCCGTTTGTTTACTATTGCGCAGATTAGCTTAAAATTTTAGATCTGCGCATGTGTTAGTATTGCCATATAACGTGCCAAGTTTGACGAATTTTTATTAAAAACCGTCAGCGTTAGAGCAAAAATATCGATTTGCATATAATTTTGGCACGCAGTGTATACGTTCGCACGATGTTTGGAGCGGCTTAAACTCAATCAAATTTCTTGAAATTTTTGCACAGCAATAAAACACCTAACATATTTTCTACCTACCAACTCAAAATTACTTTTAAGCCTTTAAATTTCGTGCGCAAGCTATTTTTAATGTGTTTCAAAATACGCACACCCCTAGGTTTGAAACATTTAAATTTCAGAATATTTTCATTCATTCTACACCGTAAGTACCCAAGCAATGTATATTAATAAAAAACTTCATACTTCAAGCCGCTTCGCTAGGTTGAGAGCCGTTTCAAAATTGTCTACTTTTTTTATACACCCTTATATACTGTATATACTGTATATACTGTATATACTGTATATATATATATATATATATATATATATATATATATATATATATATATATATATATATATATATATATAATGTGCTAGTTTTGGTTAGCGAAATACAATGACATGTAGACAGAGCGAAATGTATAATATATATATATATATATATATATTTATTTATTTATTTCGTAGACCTGCTGTGCTACTCCGAGTTTCACGCTATAAAGCGATCGTCAGGCAACTGACAGATCTGGTGAAGTTGCTCTCTATTTACAGTTTGATACTAGGTATCGCGTTACATGTCTACACTTGGTAAATAGTTCGGCTCGTTTGTTCAATAAGGCATTATCTTTGTTTTTCATGATAGTAAGTTTTTCCTCAAGGCATAGGTTACATCTTCTAGAACCAGCTTTGTAGACGGGAACCTTCTTAAGCAATGACCATTTGATAGTGAATGGCTTTTTTGCTGCCTTCAGTTCCCATATATGTTTTGATAGCTCCGTTTCCTTTGAGTACTTTTTGTGAGCGAGTGACTTGACGTGGTTTCTAAATCTTGTTTTAAAGTCATCGGCGGTGACTCCGAACTATTTACCAAGTGTAGACATGTAACGCGATACCTAGTATCAAACTGTAAATAGAGAGCAACTTCACCAGATCTGTCAGTTGCCTGACGATCGCTTTATAGCGTGAAACTCGGAGTAGCACAGCAGGTCTACGAAATAAATAAATATATCCGCTCTACTAGTAATGGTATTGAGCGCTCTAAAATCATTGACAAGTCTCGTAACCATTCTGGTACAGTTAATTCCTGGTATATATATATATATATATATATATATATATATATATATATATATATATATATATATATATATATATATATATATATATATATATATATATATATGTATATATATATATGTATATATATGTATATTTATATATATATATATATATATATATATATATATATATATATATATATATATATATATATATATGTATATATATATATGTATATATATGTATATACATATACAAACAAACCCCTCTCCAAATAAGTTTAATAGCATTATCAATATAAATATATCACAAACTAAACTTTGTAAATTCAAAATATTTTTTATTATATTCACATCCCAACGTTTCGGGGCATGCCCCTTCTTCAAGGATGAATATACAAGAATCAATGGCCTAAGGTCCCTTATATATCAATTACTAACATAATTACCATACACATTAATCAAAATCCCTTACATTTAATCCCCTTGGTACAAACGTATCTAATTTGTATACCCAAAAAGCCTCCCTTTGTGTTGGTCTATCAACATTAGTTTTATCAATAATGATAACCCTAACATCACACAAACCTTTATGCCCATGGCTAAAAAAATGTGCGTACAAATGCTCCGCAGCCATTTTTCTACCCCCTTGTTCATACTTCCTCATAGAGCTCTTATGATTATTAAACCTCTTCCTAAATGTAGTTATAATACTCCCCACATAAATTTTGGAACAACTAATACATCTTATTACATAAATTACACCTTCTGAATCGCAATCAAAAGGATAATTTATCCAATACTTCCAAAATTTATGTGGGGAGTACTATAACTACATTTAGGAAGAGGTTTAATAATCATAAGAGCTCTATGAGGAAGTATGAACAAGGGGGTAGAAAAATTGCTGCGGAGCATTTGTACGCACATTTTTTTAGCCCTGGGCATAAAGGTTTGTGTGATGTTAGGTTTATCATTATTGATAAAACTAATGTTGATAGACCAACACAAAGGGAGGCTTTTTGGGTATACAAATTAGATACGTTTGTACCAAGGGGATTGAATGTAAGGGATTTTGATTAATGTGTATGGTAATTATGTTAGTAATTGATATGTAAGGGACCTTAGGCCATTGATTCTTGTATATTCATCTTTGAAGAAGGGGCATGCCCCGAAACGTTGGGATGTGAATATAATAAAAAATATTTTGAATTTACAAAGTTTAGTTTGTGATATATATATATATATATATATATATATATATATATATATATATATATATATATATATATATATATATATATATATATATATATATATATATATATATATATATATATATATATATATAAATTTAAAATCAGAAATTAAAACCTAACGTTCTTTATTAAAAAGTACTACAGTTCTGTTTCGAGAGGTTTGAGGTCCTCTCTCTTCAGGTACATTATATGATTAAACTAAAACTATCCCTTTTATACCGATCATTCGTAATGTCACTTGACCGTTTTTAATTAAAAATCTATTTGCATGCCTACATGCACTAGCCAGTTCGTTTCTTTGTTTAAGGAACAAGTTCCGGTTTGCAAATTATAAAATACTTTTCCATTATGCATAAATTACACTTCTTCCCCATGTTTGAATAAGTCTTTGCACGGCCCATTATCTTCCAGCATACGGTGTATTTGATGTTTTTGTCCTTTAGGGACCAGATATGCTTGCTTAACTCCGTTGAATTTCTCTTGCTGCTGTCACGGAATGAACACGTGTGGTTGTTGTATCGTGTTTTAAAGCGATCTCCCGTAAGGCCGATGTAGGTTTCTTTTGTGTCGCTGGTTTCCACTGTAGCTTGATAAATGACATTGGTAGTTAAGCATTCTCCTTCCAGCGGGCAATCAGGCTTCGATCTGCAATTGCACATCTTTTCTGGTTGTCGTGGTCTCTCTCGTGGGATACTCTTGTTGTGTGCATCGATTCTTTTTTCTAAATTTGGCATGCATGAGTAACTTATTTTTAAAGTGTTCTTGCTGAAGATTTTTTTCAATGGGTGCCCACTCTGGAAGCATTTATTCACAATATTTCTGAACTTGCGTCCTACGTTTGTGGCGACATTTTTGCTGAATGGGGGATTGTACCACGTAATATTCCTGCGTCTGGGTCTTTTCGGTCGGGTTTGCACACAACAAGAGTATCCTACGAGAGAGACCACGACAACCAGAAAAGATGTGCAATTGCAGATCGAAGCCTGATTGCCCGCTGAAAGGAGAATGCTTAACTATCAATGTCATTTATCAAGCTACAGTGGAAACCAGCGACACAAAAGAAACCTACATCGGCCTTACGGGAGATCGCTTTAAAACACGATACAACAACCACACGTGTTCATTCCGTGACAGCAGCAAGAGAAATTCAACGGAGTTAAGCAAGCATATCTGGTCCCTAAAGGACAAAAACATCAAATACACCGTATGCTGGAAGATAATGGGCCGTGCAAAGACTTATTCAAACATGGGGAAGAAGTGTAATTTATGCATAATGGAAAAGTATTTTATAATTTGCAAACCGGAAACTTGTTCCTTAAACAAAAGAAACGAACTGGCTAGTGCATGTAGGCATGCAAATAGCTTTTTAATTAAAAACGGTTAAGTGACATTACGAATGATCGGTATAAAAGGGATAGTTTTAGTTTAATCATATAATGTACCTGAAGAGAGAGGACCTCAAACCTCTCGAAACAGAACTGTAGTACTTTTTAATGAAGAACGTTAGGTTTTAATTTCTGATTTTAAATTTTTAACGTAGCTCCAATACATTGTATAGAGCACTATACGGCTGTAGGATAATCTAACCCACGCTATATATATATATATATATATATATATATATATATATATATATATATATATATATATATATATATATATATATATATATATATATATATATATATATATATATATATATATATATATATATATATAACCCACGCTAAATATATATATATATATATATATAACCACACGCTATATATATATATATATATATATATATATATATATATATATATATATATATATATATATATATAAACCACGCTATATATATATATATATATATATATATATATATATATATATATATATATATATATATATATATATATATATATATATATATATATATATATGTATGTATATGTATGTATGTATATATATATATGTATGTATGTATATATGTATATATATGTAATTTCAAAAGTGCTCAATACATTATGGTAGAGCAAAATTTATTAACAATTTACAAAAATAAAGTTTCAATTAGTTGTTACTCAGAGTTTCATGCCATTACAGGCAATCATCAGACAACTAAAGAATTGTTGACCGTTGCTTATTGTTTGCTCACGTCACGTAGGTTTCTTGCGTGCGCTGGTAGAATTCGCGCGGTTAAATTTTCCCGCGAAAAACCTTCTTCGGTGGATGCTACGCGAGAAAAGTTCACTTCTTTTGTTCAGGATTGACCCTTTTTCTGCCTTCAAGATGTATAGCTTCTCATTGCTACACAAGCTACATTGTTTCCCTCCTGACTTGTATGACGGCACTTGCTTTACAATGTCCCATTTGATGTTATATTCCTTGTTCTTCTCCTTTAAAGACCACACGTACTTTGATAGTGCCGTATTAGTTGCATACAAGGGGTTGGCGATGGATTTCTTGTGATTTCGAAACCGCTCCTTGAATGTCGTGGACGTGCTGCCGATGTAAACTTTCGTGTCGTTGCTGTTTTCTTCGGTGGCACTTGCCTTGTAAACGATGCTTTTTATAGGGCATTTATTTTCAAGGGGGCAAAGGTTGAAATTTCTGCAGTTACACATCTTTTCGCTTGGTGTTGGTGGCATTGGTTTTTGAGTTAGGATCTTGTTATTGTGGTTGGCAATCACACTTTTCACGTTTTTCAGGCAGCTAGAGCTCACTTTGACTGTGTTTCGGTTAAAGATTTTGCTGAGGGGAGATGATTTAGGGAAGTGAGTATCTAGGAGACGCAAGAATTCTCTACCGATCTTCGATTGCACGTTTTGGCTGAATGGTGGATTAAACCAGGTAATATTTCTACTTCTCTTTCTTTTCGGCATTTTAGGGTTATTCTTGCTCTGGTAGCTCAATTTGTGTTGATAGTTGCTCCGTCTCAGGGCGTCTTGATAAAGGTGTGCAGACGAGTCAAATGCGTCTTGGTCGGAAGAAAGTTGGGAGATTCTTTTGTTGATTGATTCGGGTAGGTGCTTGAGGATTGCGGGTGGATGGTTTGAGCGGCTACTGATATAGAGTGGGTTATTATTCGGTTTTCTATAAGGATGGTAACTGCTGTCAGCTAGGTTGAGGGTGATGTCTAGGAAATTAACAGATTGATTACTGACCTCTACCGTGATCTTTAATCCGAATTTGTCGAACGGTTGGTGTAACTTCTTCCTTGTAAGATCTGCTATCCGACCACTGTTGCTTTTAAGTAATAGCAAACCGTCGTCACGATACAGTCCGACATAATCTTTACCAAATAATAAGGATAACTCGTCCAGGATGTACAGGCCGACAAGTTCACAAATTTCAGCGCCGTCGAAACTCCCCATTGTCACATTGAACATCTGTTGATTGCTACGTTTAACCCATGGTATTCCTCCGTTAAATAATAAGGATTTACGCGCGTGTTTAATAATTGAGATATGTTGGCTAGAAATGGTAGCAAAGTTCTTAGCCCAGTTGATCGCTTTATCCAGAAGATCTTCAGAAATGGACGGATAAAATTCTGCGATGTCAAACGAGAGGAAGGGATAATTTCTTTTGTCGCTGATCTTTTCAAACCAATCAATTACAGACAGGGAGTTTTTCCATTGATGGAATTCAGTTGCATCTCTGATTCTTTCATTGATTTCGTCAAGAATAACTTTACTTACTTTTCCGAGCTCACTTTTAGCAGGATTAATTAGACGGTATTTTGGATTCGTTTCAAAGTTCTCTTTATGGTCTTTAACAGTGACAAATGCTTCTTTGCGTGCCATGGTTTCGATTCGGTCACTGATTGAGAGATCCGATGAAATTGTTTGTAGTTCACTGTTAATATCATCAATCATATTCTCACTTCCAATTTTGTATGTCTTGGTAACATTCTTTTTCAAGATCTTTTCATAATCTGTTGGTGTGCATTCATAAATATTACGCGATTTGTCCGCAAACATGAAGACATTAGGTGATGAATTTATTCTTTTCATGTCACTCTTCAGGGTAGTAAGGAATTCGTTGTTTGTCTTACGAAATTTGACGTTTTCTACCATTTTAATAAGATCATCTTCGAAATCTTTCATTTGAGCTATCGCTGGTGCTGATTTTCGTGACCTTAAGCCATACTTGTATTCTTCTTCTGCGACAGGGCCGTTTAAAAAGAAGTATGCCTTCCATCGCATTCGGTGTACAACATTTTCGATCTTTTCCATCGGCTTAATTGTATACCCGTCCTTTGTTGGCAAACCAATGTTTTTTAGTGAATAGTCAAACAGAATTCTCTGCATCTTGAATAGCTTTATTTCTTTTTATACGTATGAACGAGAGTGCACAACTGAAACAGGTGCTTACATAAAACTTTTTCAATTTTGATTGAACATCATATAATTTCAAAAGTGCTCAATACATTATGGTAGAGCAAAATTTATTAACAATTTACAAAAATAAAGTTTCAATTAGTTGTTACTCAGAGTTTCATGCCATTACAGGCAATCATCAGACAACTAAAGAATTGTTGACCGTTGCTTATTGTTTGCTCACGTCACGTAGGTTTCTTGCGTGCGCTGGTAGAATTCGCGCGGTTAAATTTTCCCGCGAGAAACCTTCTTCGGTGGATGCAACGCGAGAAAAGTTCACTTCTTTTGTTCAGGATTGACCCTTTTTCTGCCTTCAAGATGTATAGCTTCTCATTGCTACACAAGCTACATTGTTTCCCTCCTGACTTGTATGACGGCACTTGCTTTACAATGTCCCATTTGATGTTATATTCCTTGTTCTTCTCCTTTAAAGACCACACGTACTTTGATAGTGCCGTATTAGTTGCATACAAGGGGTTGGCGATGGATTTCTTGTGATTTCGAAACCGCTCCTTGAATGTCGTGGACGTGCTGCCGATGTAAACTTTCGTGTCGTTGCTGTTTTCTTCGGTGACACTTGCCTTGTAAACGATGCTTGGAGAAGAACAAGGGATATAACATCAAATGGGACATTGTAAAGCAAGTGCCGTCATACAAGTCAGGAAGGAAACAATGTAGCTTGTGTAGCAATGAGAAGCTATACATCTTGAAGGCAGAAAAAGGGTCAATCCTGAACAAAAGAAGTGAACTTTTCTCGCGTTGCATCCACCGAAGAAGGTTTCTCGCGGGAAAATTTAGCCGCGCGAATTCTACCAGCGCACGCAAGAAACCTACGTGACGTGAGCAAACAATAAGCAACGGTCAACAATTGTTTAGTTGTCTGATGATTGCCTGTAATGGCATGAAACTCTGAGTAACAACTAATTGAAACTTTATTTTTGTAAATTGTATATATATGTATATATATGTACATACATACACACATACATACATACATACATACATACATACATACATACATACATACATACATACATACATACATACATACATACATACATACATACATACATACATACATACATACATACATACATACATACATACATACATACATACATACATACATACATACATACATACATACATACATACATACATACATACATACATACATACATACATACATACATACATACATACATACATACATACATACATACATACATACATACATACATACATACATACATACATACATACATACATACATACATACCTACGTGTTTTTTTTTGTATTTCTCTGTCGCGTACGAGATTGGTTAAGATTACATTTGATTGAAAGCTTAACTTTTAAATTCTATAGCTAGCTAAGGTAAACATTCAAACAGCTCTCTTACACCAGCCACAAATTTATCCACAAATATATTACTCATTTTGAACCATTTTGAACTTTCTTAACTCTGAATTTTCAGGTGAAATACTAATGTAATATATCAGAATTTCAGTTAGTCTTCCTACTGCAATGCAAGTTAGATATACATAGATGTATATAGCTTCAGCCATATGGATGTGGATATAGATAGAGGTATAGATACGCCTCTGTTATTGAATGTGATCATTTTATGTATTTACAGAGTGTCTTCAAAATCGCAACAAAACAAAATGAAATTGGAAAATATATCTTTGATTTTCGGTCCAACTCTAATGTCAAACGATCAGGTGAGTAGCTATTAATATGACCAAACGCACAGCAAATTTAGCCTCTATATTGAGATTTCGATTCCGAGTTCTTTTGCGGCCTTAGGTTAGTTGTTACTTTTAAAACAATATGAAAGGAATAGTATCTGGACTGTGATTGGTCAATTTCAGTGCATTTAATTCCGAATAGGAGTGGAAAAATCTGTAACAACGGTGCAAAAATCTGTAACAACAGAAGAACCAATCAAATTTGACGTAGGAAAACGGGAGTGCAAATTTTCTTAACAAAAAACAAACAAACATGGCGGGTGAAATTTGAGAGCGATTACGGTCAAATTTGGCTGGGATTCTAACAGACTCTACTTATTTAAATAAAATACATCACTATTAGGAAGTTTCGACTGCATTACACGTATTTATCACAACGTTATGGGCGTAAATTTCAAAGTTTTTTATAGTCTGCGAAGCAGGCGCTCTCGGGCTTAAGGGGGGAAAGGCTAGTTGAGACGATTGTAGTTAATTAACAATGGGTATTATTTTTGTAACGCAATGGTTATTATTTTTGTAACACAATGGGTTTTATTTTTGTAAACACGTTTTCCCGCGAAATGTATAATAGTCTCGCCGGCCTAATGATAGAATGCGCTGTGATTGGTCAGTCGTTAAAAGGTTAGACATCATTAATAAATGGGCGTGTTTCAAATTACGGTAGGGTGGCGGCAGGCGCTCTTTCATTTCCCCCCCCCCCCCCTTAAGCCCGAGAGCGCGTGCTTCGCAAGCTAAGTTTTTAAGGAAAAAGTGAAGGTGAGCGATCGCGATACAAGTACAGTTGTATTGCGTGTATTCTTGTTTCGATATTTCCTTTTATATTATTTGCGGACTCGTGCAATTTTGGTGGCATTGAAAAGCCCACTCGTGTATGTTATTTCCAAATTGCACTCGAAACCATGCTGTTACTATGCTGATTTAAGACGTGAAATTTCCAAAGCAAAATCCGAAAAATCAGCTGGACTCGATAAAATTTCAAATAAGCTACTAAAAGCTGCCGAAGAAACCATTATCACCTCCCTACAACATATTTTTAATTTATCTATTGACACGGGAATTTTTCCTGACGAAATGAAACATACTAAAGTCACTCCAATTTACAAATCTGGAGACAAGAAAGACTGTGGTAATTACAGACCTATTTCTTTAACATCAGCAGTTTCCAAAATTTTGGAAAAACTAGTCTGCAAGCAACTTAATTTTTTTTTTACAATACAATGAGATAATTTCAATAAACCAATCTGGGTTCGTAGTCAGCATTCCACTGAAACAGCCCTCTTAGATTTAACAAATCAATGTCTTGTCAATATGGATAAAGGCCATATAAATGGCGTACTGTTCCTCGACCTTAAGAAAGCATTTGATACCGTAGATCATGAAATTCTTGTTTCAAAACTTGAACTTAACGGTGTAAGAGGAAATGCATTAAAATGGTTCTCATCGAACATAATTAGTGGAAGGAAGCAAGTTTGTAAAATTAACCTGGAATTATCTAATCCAATATTAAAACACTTGCGGAGTCCCCCAAGGGTCAAATCTAGGACCGTTGCTTTCCCAGATTTACATCAACGACTTGCCAAATTGCCTAAAATTCACAAAAGCGTCAATGTTTGCGGACGATACTAACATGCATTGCCAAGCGGACTCAACCTTAAGCGTCGAAAAACCCGACTACATGATCATTGGCTCGAGGCAACGGTTGAATCAAATCCTGACAAATCCAGATATTGTAATGGGAGACAACAAAATTAACAAAGTTTCGAATAAAACATTTCTGGAAGTGATTCTTGATGAGTAACTTAACTGGCATGACCATATCAACAAACAATGTACAAAAATCTCGAAAAACATAGCCCTCTTAAGAAGGGCAAAAAATTACATGACAGAAAATACCCTTAACACAATGTACAATGCATTAGTCTTGCCGCATTTCACATACTGCTCGACAGTATGGCACAACGGAAATCTCAAACACATTGACAAACTTAAAAGATTACAAAAACGAGCATCAGGCTATCATTACAAGCTCAGGCTACGAAACTAGATCAGCAGAAACGTTCAAAAAGCTTAATTGGGAACCTATTTCAAATACCATTGAACAACGTGAACAAGTGATGACTTACAAGGCAATACACGGACTGGCACCAGAATATCTTACTGACATGTTTACTCTCTGCCAAAATAATAAATATGCACTAAGAAGTAACGGACGTAAACTGAACTTACCAAAACCACATACTAACTTTCGTAAGAAAAGTTTCTCATACCGTGGAGCAGTAGCATGGAATAGACTTCCATGTGAAATTACGCAGCATGAGTACGTTTCCTTGAATCATTTAAAAAAGCTATTAAGTTTTATCAAGAATAACAAATTATTCCACTTTCTTTTGTTGTTTGTTTGATTGTTTTTTGCATTGAGATTCGCTTTATTTAATTATTTTTGTACATACTGAGATTAGAGGTAACTTAAATATTGCATGCACTAATTTTAGAATCTTTACAATCACGGCCCTTTGAAAATCAGGAAACTGAAAGGTTACCGTGACTAAATATTTTTAAATAATAAATAATAATAATAATAATTACTTACACAAAGAAGGCAGCAATGTAGGAAAATCGTGCATGATTCTTTTATGCGCGTTTAGATATTGATTGTCTGGCATACTTAATAAATTTATTTTGATCTATTTAAGATGGGGAGCATGGACACAAACACAATCAATCAAGAATTTACTGTCATTGGTGATTTTATTAATTACTATAAGTGGCTATTCGATGTAAGTAATTTTTGAGCAAAAATGTTTATACAATGTGTTTAAAGTTGTTATGCAAAACATATGACCTATTTTTTCATCATTCTGGGAAGTATGGTATGCAAAAATATGTTTTAACATTTGCTGCACAAAATAAGTAAAATCAATTGCCTGATTAGGTAACTCGGATTTTTCAAACAAGCGGTGATAAGGTGTTTAGTAATGGTAATTGCACTGAATGGGGTGCAATTTGGTCTAAATTCAAACGCATGGTTACAAAATCTTTTTGTAATCACAATTGTAACTACAATATAACTATAATAACTATAATTGTGACTATAATATTACACGACACGAGGTGCAATTTCCAGTTTATTTTATTCATTTCGAAATCAACAAAAGCGACAACGTTAAAAAAACACGCCTGAACTTGCCCAACTTTGTAACATCTGGTCTGTAGCAAATGTTTGGAACTTTTGTGCTTCGCTGTCATTGGTCAATTTGACGAATTCTGAAATCGACAAAGAAACATGAACGACAAAGTGAACGTGTAACACTTGTGTCTATTTAAAACAATATTTTTCGACTCAACCACTATTAAAACATGGTTTATTAAGCTTATCGGGGGAAAAGATCTTCAAAGTTACACCCATATCGATTTAAGCGAAATACGTGCGTTATTTAATGCATAAAATGTCGATATTGAAGCAGCAATTTGTAATTCTTCGTGGCACCACTGACATCAGTTAGCAACATGAAGTTGTGTATTACACTACTTTTTTCATCTTAAACGTCATTTTTATGTCTGAATTTCTATCCTATTCGGTGGATACCTTTTTGAAGACTATTGACTGTTAACTATATGGACTACAGTGGCTGGAGTTGAACAAAATAGGTACAAAACGAACAATGGTTGTATTAAACATTTGCCACAGACCGGTAACATAGCAACAAGAAAAGAAAATGGCCAACATTTGTCGCGATAGATTTAAACATAAAATTGATAAAGTAAATGAAGGAAAAAGCACAAGTAAGTTTAGACATATAGTCTCCTGCGCACTTTCGTAGAGAATTTTTGATGCGATAAATTTCCATTTAAGTCGCCGAATTCACATTGTGCTAATTATTGCTTTCAAGTTTATTTTCTTTGCCTTTTTTACAAGTAATAATTCTCTGTTGAAGTGTGCAATTCCTTCCTCACTATTTCCAAGATATTTCTTTAGTATTTTGTTTATATTCTTTAGTATTTTCTTCTCTGTTATTTTACGTCTTATTCTGTTATTTTGCCTCTTATTTTACGAAAAATATATGTGCATCAAATATTTATCAGATATAAATTTTATGGATATCAACTACGATGAAATTTGGCCTTTTGGCTGACGTATTTTGAAAAACTCGTGTGGCTGGCTAGCTCATATGATTATATAGTTGACTTTGCTGAGCACTCAAATACAATCGGTTTAGAAATAATGCGATTAATGATTGGGAAATAATCGCACTATTTTTAACCAATCAGATTGCTGGAAACGCCATTGATTTCAAAATGAATGTAATAGTTTTGAACTGCCATTTCATCGGTGAAATAGATAATGTAAGAATTTATTTTAGAACACGCTGAAAAATTCAAGATTAACAATCGCATAATAACTTTAGACATTGTGTACTTATATGTTAGTTGAAGAACAGAAATATTGTAGGAAGGAAATGCGAATAATTCCCAAGTTATTTCTTAAATTAATAGTTCTTTCAATCAATTTTCCTAGGTTGGTGATGATGAGGTTTTAAAAGACAAGGTATGTACTTTAATGTAACTATAAAATAGAATATTTCTTGAGATTTTTGGCGCAGTCGTGGCCTTATAGACATAAATAGTGGAGTTCCGCAGGGTACAGTTTTATATTTGGTAGTGATTAAATTTGCGGATGTTATGACTTTATGGGTTTCTGGTACAAGTGGAAGCAATAGAGACTTTTACGCCCAAAGGATAACCTTGGTATGGCAGAAGGTCATGGAAGTTTGAGCTCCTCGATATTTGTAAATGCTAGCCAAAACTCGGTGTATATGGCAGACTCTTTAATATACTTGATAGAAAACGATACTATGAAAATTACGGATGATCCAGATTTAATAAATGAACCAAGAAATACACCTGATAAGTCAGAACACCGAAGTAAAAGATATAGTCCTGCTGTGCAAATGTTCTCATGTTCATTGACTGCAAAAGCAATGAATTTCTTAAAAGTTGTAAAATAATAAATTTGCACGTGTCTCCCTATACAAACGCGTTATTTTTAGGTGTAGTTTGTAAATGAAACATCTCAGGTCTCAAAACAGCAAGCTCGAATGCTTTTCGTTTAAATTTCTATGTTCTGTTCGAAATATTTTTGGTTTATATACTATTTTTGGTTTTTAAACAAGTTCGCTCCGCAGTGGTGTAAACGTGGTCTTATAAGAGCCCGTTTACACGGTACCGGATACACTTGGTCACGACATCGATTTCGGGTAGTTTGCAGTCATGTACTCATATTTACTCTCACCACTTTTTTCTATGACTACACTGCGACTCACGATATTAGTGAGAATACAAATTCGTGTAACAATAAACGTTAGTAAGCGCTTTCATCTTCCCGAAGTAATGAATTTTTCAAGTGGAATACTGGAAGCATGTCCTCAATGTTTACATTCGCTAAGTCACGTGATTGCGGAATTATGGAGGCTTTCTATACAAAGGGCGGTTCACGATAATAGTTTTTCTAGTTGAGTATGACCATGGGACGCCGCACAGATCTCACCGACGATGAAAAACGAATAATTGTAAAAGAATTAGCAAATGCAACTACCCCTGAAATGATTGCAAGCAAAATCAATCGTCATGTCGTTACAGTGAACAAGTTTGTGAATGATCCTTTGAAGAAGAGGAAGATCCGCGCTGATTGCGGGGCCAGGAAGTCTGTTTCAAAGCGAGACTTAAATTCTTTGAAGAGAAAACTACGAAAACTACCAGAAGCAACTAGTGCCAGAATATTTAAAGAAGTTGGTGTACCAGACATTTCTAAAAGTACACGAAATAGAATTCTAGCAAAGATGGCCGAGACCAAATGTCCAAAGAAAATTCCTTTACTAACGAGAAGACATAGGACCTTGCGCATCGATTGGGCTAAAACATACATGAAAACAGATATGAAACATGTATTGTTTACAGATGAGTCAAGAGCAACATTAGATGGCCCTAATGGTTGGTCAAGAGGATGGGTCATCCGTGGCGACCAGTGTCCAACAAGAATCAGACGTCAACAGGGAGGAGGTGGAGTCATGCTATGGGCTGGTATTGTCGGGGATGAGCTTGTTGGCCCTTTTCGTGTAATAGAAGGTGTTAAACTAACATCACAAACTTACTGCCAGTTTCTTAAGTGCTTTCTTGAACCATGGCTTGAAGACGTCCCATTGTCACGTTTGAGAAACCTGATTTATATGCATGACAATGCTCCTTCTCATGCCGCTAAAGCAACAACTCAATACTTGGAGTCAATTGGTTTCAAGAACAAAACAATGATGATTTGGCCTCCTAACTCACCAGATCTAAACCCAAAAGAAAACTTATGGGCAATCGTTTAGCAACGAGTCTACGCGGTTGGAAAGCAATATTCTTCAAAAGATGCATTGTGGGAAGCCATAAAACAAGCAGCAGACTCTATACCAAGATCCTTGATAAGAAAACTTACAGAATCAGCGAATGAAAGATTGTTTGACATTATAAGACTTAATGGATCTCACGTTGGTAAATGACCTACTCTCCTTTGCTTAAGGCGCTGTTTTTTGTATTGAAAGTTGACTACATGTTAATAATGTTGTGAGAACGTTGTTAACTTCGAAGTATGTACCCATATAACGATTAATAATTGCGTTTGATAAGCAAATTTGTTTTTTTCCAATATACAAACTATTATTGTGGTTCAGGTAAAAATGAAGAAAATTAATAATTAAACTGTTTTGCATTATCTTGAATGCGTCACACGTTTTTTATTAATCTTAAGTACAGGTAGGCTCCCTGCATAGCCTCTGTATAATTCTCCCTACAATATTCAAATTCACGAGTTTTTTATCCCTAAGTTAGAATTTTCACTAATATCGTGAGTCGCACTGTACTTGTTGTTAAATTCTGCAACACTATCACATGCGCGAGAACCACACTTGTGGTGGAATTCAATTTGGTATCGAGACCATGCGGATCCGGTACTGTGTAAACGGAGTCTAAGAAGCTTTGTACGGGAATGATAACACAATTATTGAACTCGGTCCAGGCAAAATATCGTGATTTGTCGGTGGCTTGCAGATCAATTATTTGGGTCTGCCATTGGCGTTCGCAAATAATTGAACTTCTTGCCTCTGACAAATCACGATATTTTGTCCAATGATTGGTAATTATTGCATGTTAATATTTTTTTCGTTGTTAGAAAATTGCCGAGGCCATGAACAAATTGTCTCAATTGAATGCTTCTCAAGTAAGTCATTTGTGAGGCATGCGTGAGCTTGACCCGTCGTAGACTTTATGATTTTATGAAATAAATTGTATGTACTGCATGTTTAAACTAAATTTGTTGATGATCTCTTTTGCAGCCACTGTAGCCATCTAGCACGGCTCAATTTTACTCCATTTACTCGAAATTAACTCAATTATATCCCATTTATTATTAATCGAATAAGACACTTTGGTAATAAATGTTCGAATCATTTCTATAATATAGAGTAATTTACGTGAGGTCGAACATATGACGTTGGATATATACGCTTTCAGCATGGACAATGACTGCTCTCGAATTACCGTAAGTTTATTTTATATGCATGGTGCTTCCAACTTCTAGTCAAAAAATAGGTGAAATATGTCGTGCATAGCGAGATTATAATAATATGATCTGACAGCCGACGAGGTGCTTGGCACCGAGTTTGGCTATCAGTTTGTGTTCGACGATAGGGAGGGAATAGTATAATTATTTTGTAATTTCGTTCTAGAGCGGGTAATTCTGCAAAACAAAGGCGTTTATTTAAACACAATCCATGTCAAAACTTGTCACAAATGTTGTTTTTTGTGTTTTCGTTGTTCTGTGTTTCAAAATTTTCAGAAATTAATGTAAAGTTGCAGGTTTTTGAACTGTATTGCTTACAAAAAGATATCAATTAGTATAATTATCTGTAAGTTTTTTTTAAACCTTTTTGAACAGAATTCCTTGTTTTTCTATACGACTATTTCACCATATTCATATCTGAACACCCGCCCCCCCCCCCCCCATTTTTCGCGACCATTTCGGCACTAATTCCTTCAAAATAGTTTATTTTAAATCAGTTTCTATTTTTAAAAAGTGGTTGCTGACCTGTAAAGGATGTTTGGAGGTATTTTTCGTTGTTGTTTATCCTAATGTGTTATTATAAGTGGCTAAAATTCACATCAGTAAGTGAGCGAGTCATAGTGTAAACTCTTGAGGTGGTGCAAATTTCGAACAGGCTGCTTGAATGTCATCATTTTGATCACAATTTTGATCAAAATTGCCAGAATTAATTTACTAAAATTTTGTTTTATACCAGTATATGCTGTTGTTCGTATGTATAAAAATGATACGTAAATAAGCACCATGGCATCTAATGACACTAATAGTTGCATGTTTATATAAACACTTAAACAGTGTCCTCAAACACCCCCGGCGGAATTTCGATTATTATTGTTATAGTCTCAATATGTCTGTCTGTCGGTGTGGGTCGCAAACACGAGTGATATTTCTATGGCTAAAACACAATTTTAACCGGCGTTACGTAAGATATTTCAATCTAGTTTCAATTCACTTATATTTCAATTCGTTTGCTAATTGCTATGCATAAAAGGGATTTGCCCCCTTGAAAAGCACTAAAATCAACTCAGAATGTCAGAGTTCAAATCTAAACTGACGATCATAGTATGCACATTATATATTCACAACAATTTCGCTATGCCACGTCGTGTACTCTTCAAACTACAGCAAATGAATCGCGGAAGTTTCGTTTACATTTTGCTACCTACGAAATAATCAGCGAAATCTTTAATGTATTTATACCCGCTCTACTTATCCGGTATGAGCACGTTGTTTATATGATTCTGGATTTTTGTCCAAAATATTTTAAATATTTTTTGGCGTTCGATCGACCGGCATTGCCATGCTACACCGTATGTTCCTAAATGTACCATTTAATGAAGCGGTGTCGCTTTTTTTATATTTTTGCTAAGTCCCAAACCAAAGTAAAAGAATTGAACAAGATAAAAGGAAATTATTCGACATAGTCATCCGTTATAGTTTAGCGCAAGTAAAGTTTATACGTTATATGGACTGTACATTTGTTATAAAATACAATGATCATAAGCTAATCATTCGTGATACTGGTTGATTTGATGACGTTTGCTGTTTATTGCATTTGTGCTGAAACTATATTTACACGGGAGCTTGCGTAAGGTAGACTCGAACCCAGTCCTCATGTGAAAAGAGTATAGTCAACGCTCTGCCAAAAGTCGTGGATTTTCTCCGGGTACTCCGGTTTCCTCCCACAGGAAAAGTTGACAGAGTGGGATAGGTAATACGGGCCCACAGTAGTTGGCTCACGCTGTTGAGGTTACCACACCCTTGTGGCAAAGCTAAATAAAATTTTAAAACACATTTTTGGATGCATTATTTAAAGTGCACTTTTTGTATTTGTATATAAGTGTTCAACATTTTGCATCTAAAGGCATCTAAACCGCTGCATGCTGTCAGTTTCTTCGATTTTACACAACTATAACTTCTGAAACTTTGCACCATCCTTGGATCTCCAGTTCTTGCTAAAAGCACTCTTGCAGTTTACTCAATCAACCAATCAAATCGCAGAAAGGCTCATATACGGTGGGTGAATAAAAAAAGGGTAATCAAACTTTGGACTGCTCTAGAGCGCTTAATATTCAATATACAGAAATAATTCTTTCGCACACCGATAAACCAGGGTTTTAGCTTTTGAATGCCACCACTATTGTAAAATTTGAAGAATCAGATAAAAATTGCCGGTCGAAATCGCATTTTTTACCGTTGGGAAATTAGTGAAAGTCTCTTGAAATTTAATCCTGGGAAATACCGTTTAGGTTAGGTAGTAAAATTAATGTCTTATTAGCTGCGTTTATTGTTTCTTGTAACGGGTAAATGATTAATGGCATTTTCTTTTGTTCAGAAGTGAAAATACGCGATTTTGACCGGTTATATTCATTTGATTCATATTTGCACAATTTTTCTTCAAATTTCACAAAAATAATGACAATAGAAAGCTAAAAGCCTGGTCAAATTTTCCAGATATTTTTGGTTACTCAAATATTTGGTACTATCTTCAGCTAAGCTAACTGGATATGTAGTACAGTTAATAGCACACGAAAGGTATAGATTCTTTTACTACCTGATACGATGAAGTAAAAAATTGATATTTTGAGCCGAGATAAAGTTCGTTCACTATATTTAAAGGTGAAATTGTTTTCCGCTTTTAAGGTGTATAAAGATACAAAAGCTAGTGAAGTCTGTCAAGAATTGGCATCAAAGAGGGCACTGGCTCCAGATTTACACTGGGCGCTGTTTCAAAGCGTTAATAATGAACTGGGTAAGCAAACTTTGTGTGTTTTGTACTTTTGACGTTACAAGTATTTTTTATTACATGTTTACTCTTTTGTGTGTCGTAAACTAAAAAAAATGCTCTTCGTTTTCTTGTTTTTACGTTTTCTGTTGTTAGATCGACCGTTTCCTGCAGTGGAAAAAGTCCTGGTTACAGTAATGGAAACGGGCAAATACAGTCAACTTAGCAAAGACAGCGGTTTGGTAGTAAAGGAAAACTATATTGAACAAAAACTTCAAGCCCACGTAAGTGCTTTACATAGTGGTGTACATGAACCGACTGTTCATGGAAACGTAGGGGATAGAAACGTACAGTACTATAATGGGCGATGACCGCCATAATGTTGTTACCGATTGTCGATGCTGTTATCTATTTTACGGATGACTTATGGTCCAGCCGATTTTTTGTTGGCACAACGCCTGATCTTTTTTGATCAGTAGGTAGAACTGATTGATTAGCTTGAGCTGTAAGGCAGTTGCTGTGGCAGCTTCCCTTATTTGGTTGGCAGAGCCTTGGTTGAATTTCTTTAGCTTACCGAAGTTAGCTGTATAATATATAATATATATGAAATAGCTGTATAAAACACACTTGTATAATATATGAAATAGCTGTATAAAACACATTTGCGCTGTTTTGTTTTGAGAAAAGCGCGAAAGTACACCGCAGGTAGGGAGCTATTGGGATAAATGTGGATATGTGGTTACTGTAGAAAAATATTGGGATTACATTCAATTTCCTTTCAAAGTTACATTCTTCAACAAAATCAACATTCTTCAAAACAAAATAATATTCTTCGGAAATTTGCTTTTGGGGCCTAAAATGTGTTCAAAGTCAATCTAGGTATGGGCCAACGTCTTTGTTCTATCTTTTTGTTCGTGTTTATGCTGACTTGTGCACGGTGAAGACAATGAATTTTTGGTGAAATGAAACAGTCGACCTAATAGCGTTGCCTCGCCCAAGCACTCAACCGTACTATTGAAATATTAATCGGCAAAATTTCGAAAAATTTGTGCACGGTGATGCCAACTCATCATAAAATAGTAGCCCATAATAAACGCTTTGAACTTCGCTGGGTTTCCAGACCATGTCTAAATTAACTATGATGGGATGCAGAAGGAATAGAGTTGTATGTTGAAGTAAAAATGTCATACAAGGTGTGACAACAGAAACTCGACTTGACCCTTCGAAATTATTTTTGTCATTCTTGTAATATTTAGGGGATGTGCAGGTCATTTTTGCTATGGTTTAGCTCTACTGTTGAAACTGTCGAAGCTTATTTTCAGATTATTGCGCTGGAAACTTGCGCCATTTTGAAAAGCAAGCTGATCACAAATTATATCATATATACTGTTGTCATGAACTTTTGACTTTTTTTTAATAGACAAAATTGGAATTTCAAATAATATACACATGCATTTATTTCTGATAAAATAGGCACTTCAAAATGACGTATCGCAGAGTATTGCCGGATCGTATCAAACAATGAAAGAGACAAAAAAGAAAGAAAATTGGAAAAAGTTATTTTTTAAGCTCGAGAAAGGAACTTTAACAGTACATAAAACATTGAAGGTTAGTTTTGGGTTGAAATGATATGTAGTGCTTTTATTATTATATATTGTAGTGGGGTGAACATGAACAATTGTTGACACAGTCGCATTTCAAGATGGCAGACGGACACGCTTTGGCGATCTTTCCAAATTTTCAATCTTTTTAGATTATATTAAATACCAAAGCCATTAAATTGCTAAATGACCTAGATAAGACTGGCGAAAGCGCAGAAGAAACCAAGGAAAAGAAACAAGAATTGCTAGAACTTGAAACACAGTGTGAACAATTGTAAAAGGCACAAGAAGAATTAAAACAAAAGATGCCGCTATCAGAACTAGCACACAAACAATCCAGCTTGTCGAATGAGCCAGAAAATGAGGCAACTACCAGCACTGAAACTGGACTGTCTAATCTTAATGCCGGTATTTTTCGAAGGGAGTTTAAGGTACAAGGACAGACTGTCAAACAAACAGCAACAAAGGTGTCAAAACTGGAAGCCGAAGTTTTTTTGTTTTTTTTTAAGTTTATTATTAAAATGAACTGAAAGTCGAGGTAATCGTGAGAACCAGATTCTGGCCACACTCAAAGCCATACAGTTGGAACTGAACAGTGTTCAAACTGAAGTTGCAGGCCTGAAGAAGAAAGTTGATGATAAAGATTACCCTCGTGACTGCACTCCGACGAATAACGCCGAAACGAATGATGTAAGTAGAAAGGACGCCATGTATCGACCCAGGAATCCTTATCCCAGGCAGTGTAAAGTATGTACAGAAAACAACGATTTGGATTGCTCCCAATACTTAAAGTCTCGTGGACTCAATCATACGGCTCGTTACTGTCGCTCAGGAAACGGACAACGGCTAGCGCCGCGGGACAGGCAGTAGCCCATGGAGGAAAGAAAACGTCCCGCTGTAATTCTTGTTAAAAAGCAGAAAAAGATGTAAATTTTAAACGCTGTTCCGCCTGCAAATTGGTAGGTTATTGTTCGACTAAGTGTCAAAAGAGAAATTGGAATGAGCATCAGGTATTGTTTGTAAACGTATTCAGAACTTACCGAAACCACAGGGAGAACATGTCAAAGGGCTTGGGGATGGGTGTGATTCTAGTGTGTTCGAAAGTCACATAACCCACAAGCACCATTCGGCTGTTGCAAGATTGGTGGGCAGAAAATGTTCTGTCAACTGTTGCTTACGTGATGCAAAAGTGACTGCTCTGTGGGACACAGGAGCTCAAGTCTCCATAATAACTGAATGTTTCTTGAAACAACAATTACCTGACATGAATGTACGAGATATCAACAAAGTGCCAGGAACGGACGCTGACCTGGAATTTTACCGCCGCAAACGGAACTTCAATACCTTACAAAGGCTGGGTGGAAGTAACATTTCGATTGAACAGCGAAGAAGAAACGAAAGTGACTGTTCCTTTTTTAGTGGCGGAGGAATATGTAGACCAGCCAATCATCTGCTACAACGTCATATCATTGTTAGTCAAAAACAATAACAACGTCTCGGAGAACTCCACTTTGGTACAGAGTATAACCAGCAGCTTTGGGAATTTAGAAGAAAAGCATGCGAGACAACTAGTTAATCTGATCGAAACTAATCACTCGGACTATCTTTGCGAAGTCAAGTCAGTGAAACGGGACATAGTCATCCCAAAAGGCGCAACCACCAGAGTACCCTGTCGGGCGAACGCAGGAAGTGTGATCACAACGACGTCGGTTTGTTTGAGCCTGATCAACAATCACAGTGGCCTTCTGGTTAAGTTGTTCAAGAGACACTTACAACCAAAAAAAAGGGAAAATCGGCCATTCCTGAAATTCCAGTAGTTAACAACACGAATCACGGTATGAGGTTACATAAGCGGACAGTGTTAGGGCGAATTCAACTAGTACGTTCAGTTACTGCAGTTTATGTAGTATTGAAAGATAGTGTGGAGAACGAAGATGGAAACATGTTGAATGATTTGAAAGCGCTAACTACGAGAGAGGAACATAATGCTAATCATGAAGAAGGCATCACGCCGAATGTTGATCTTCATGAACTTTCAGCTGAATTACAACCTGCCGTTCGAAAAATGTTGTATGAAGAACGTGATGCCTTTGCCAGAAATGAAGACGACCGACGTTGGTTGCATTCCAGACCTGATGATGGATATCAACCTGACGTATACACGACCAGTGCAAAAGAACTACACAGCGATTCCACGCCCCCTGTATCCTGAGGTCAAGCATTACCTGGAATACCTGCTCAACAGAAACTTCAATCGTAATCCTTTAACGTATGTCCTTTCGACAGCCAAGCTCAATGCAACAGGACTACGATGGGTCGGAGAACGGTCGGTTTACAGCTTTGAAATTAAGTACAGACCTGGAAAAGTTAACATTGATGCGTATACCCTATCCAGAATCCCAGGAGATTTTCAAAAGTATATGGAATCGTGCACACAAACTGTCACGACTCACATTCGTTCGATCGATAACGGTAACACTGTATGGATAACCTCAATAACAGACCAACCAGATGTCCTGGAAACGGATAAATGTCACCTGCCGAACGGAGGAAATACCAGTCGAGTCAAATGGTGGACATTGCGAAAGCTCAACGCGAGGATCGGGTCATAAGTAAAGTATTATGGTATGTGAATACGAAGACTAAACCGGACCTCGAGCACCGACAACAGGAGTCGAAAGAAGTAAAAAATACCTCAGAGAGTTGAGTAAACTCCGGGTGGATAACGAGTCCTTGTATTGCGCTGAACAGATTGTATTACCTCTTGAGTTTAGACGAATGCTATACCGTGAATTTCATGAAGAAATGGGACACCTTGGAACAGAACGCGTGTTTTGTTTTGCAAAAGAACGATTTTTTGGCCCGGTGTGAGAACGGATATTGACCATTATGTCAACCGCTTTTGTCGTTGTTTGAAACAAAAGAAACCAAAACCAACAAAAGAAAATACTAGAGAACCGCAGCAGTCAATCACTACGACGGCTCCATGCGAATTAGTATCGGTGGACTTTGTACATCTGGGATCGGTTGTACGAAAACTGGATAGCACTATCCACCGGATAGTGATTTTTTTCAACTGCCGCAAAAGGGCATAAAAAGCAGTTACACTAAGAATATTGACCACACAAGAGATAGAAAGTGACTTTAACTTGAAATTGATGAACTTTAATGTAATTTTTACTGAATGTAAAAAATAACTTTAATGTAAAAGTTACTGAAAATGTTTAGAAAGTTGCAAAAAAATCACTATCCGGTTGATAGCGCTATTCACCTTTCGTACAACCGACCCCTGGACCGTAGTTGAGGAGGGTATGAGTATATACTTGTCATAGTCGACTACTTCACCCCAGGTATACTCAAGGGTATCCAACCCGAAATAAGTGAACCAAGCCTGAAATTTTCAAAACGAATTGGAAGGACCATGTTAACAAGCTAATCCATGCTTACACTGTACGAGACACGAGGCAACCGGGTATTTGTTCTTTTTGTTACGTTTCGGCAGAGCGCCGCGTCTCCCAATTGATCGCATGTTCAACATCCCAGAAAAAGCAAAAAGGAACGGGTTATCCAGCCTACGTGAGAGTTTTAGTGTGAATCTTTTTTGCATGCTTTGTTCGATGAAATTTTTAGATACAAGGTAGGAGTATATTGCATTTCGAATGCAAGATGTAAATACTTTCAGAGAGACAGATTCAAGTGTTATGGGACGAACATTTGAAGGATCATTAGTACTGCCGTTCTTGTGGATCAATATTGTGCATGCTCTTTTCTATTCGGTAGATACTGTTCCATATAGCCAAATATAAATTAAATCAGCTAGATATGGACATTGTTTAAAACATCTTATGGAAAGCCGATCAAGAGGGCAAGGTGTACCAGACGATTTCATTGTACGTATAATATTTGTAATTTGTTGATAAGTAGGGGGATCTCGGTTAAACTGAACTTTGGGATCAAACAGTCTATTTGGATTAATTTTGGTCAGTGAGTCAGCGAAATACGCAAAACAGTTTGCCATGTTGTTAAAAGGTGGAAGCACAGAGTCTTTTTTCAAAACCTTTTTAACAAGACCACAAAAGCTTCGCCCGAGATACTTGTCGTGATTGAATTATGTTGTACACGTTATATAGTCTTAACATAATTTTCCACATTAAATGTTGTTCATTAATTTCAGTGGCTTTATTACTCTTCCGTGAGGCAGCTTTTTCTGACACAAGTCAGACAACCCTTCCACCTTCTCATCCGAGACATACACCTCTCGGAGGCTTAGTTAAACCCATTTTGCTTAGTTAAACTCATTTTGTCTCAAATTTCAGGAAATGCTATTTCCGAGGTTCTGGATTTGTAAATTTTCTCGGAGGAGCGTGCTCCCGAAACCCACCCCCTGCCAAGTTGAGTCGAGACCATTATTGACGGGGCCATTATCAAAAGCTGGCCACGCCGCTGTTTGTCATACACTATTGCACAGATCAAATTTTCATTCATATATTACGTAAAATGTAAACAAAAACCCCCAAAACACAGGAGAGATCAACTACGGCCGGGAATTTGACTCACATGAAATACCACACCAGACTTGGATTCAGTGATTAGATAGGCAACGCGCTAAATGCTTGCGCCTCTCGAGCTTTCCTATAGATGCACGATCGTGTTAAATATGTGCTCATTGGTTTTTGCTTCTACATTTTTTTACAGAGCAAAGATGATATTGATAGTTGGCCTTTAGCGGAAACTACATTATATATTGGTGTGGACAGGGACAAAAAGCCACTCACTAGGTATGTTTTAGACTTTTAGTGGATTCAAGGAACGAGGAAATTTGCGTAATCTTTTACCTGAAACACAGGTGTTGTCGTCCAATCCAAAAAATAGCCACGCATCATGCGTGCATGCGCTTACGTTGTTATTATCAACGTGTGCAGCTGTACTGAATGTGTCAGTACAGTTTCAAAAGTATGTTTTAAAATTATGTTAGGTTTGGGGGCAATTTTCATGCGGTGAAAGCCGAGGAGTGACATATAACATACGCATTCATGAAGGAAACGCAATTGCGAAACGATCACTTGTCAAGATTAAAAATTACCGAGTACGTAACGAACTTATTCTGGCTCGAGCTAGCCACTTCTTCTGGGTCAAATAGCAAAAATGACAGTTTGTCTAAGGCATTGGGACAACCGGGACATATGTTTTAGTCCACTTCGCTCCTGTCAGTATCCTGTTTACAACGGACCAGTACGTAAATGTGTCGGTAGAGATGTCGTGAACATCACGAAAGCTGAAGATTGCTTAAGTTATATGGCGTTTTAGTTCACATGCATCTGGATCTCATGTATCTCAAGTATCATATTTCCCGATTATTTTTCAAAAATGGATATTGATTCCGATCAATTCGGCCTTGATCAAGTTTCAATATTCGTCATTGAAATAGTTGCAAAATTGAACTATGCTGTTGGGTTTTATTTATTATATTCTTCTCTAACTGGCCATAACAAAAAAGATTACAACATGTACATTTTACCAGAATGCGTATCGTGCATCAAGCAAAAACGACTGGAAAAGATCTGCCTAGAAAAGCACTTATGGACATGAAGAAAATGAAACATAAAAGAAAATAATGGAAAAAATAAAACGAAAAAATAAAGGAAATAACCACCTCTCTTCTCTAAAATAACATCCGATTTCCGACCTCATTGCATTCTTGTAAAATGTAAATCCACCATATTTTTTTCTTACGGTTAATTATTTACATTAGTCGTAATTGAAAGCAAATATAAAAGCAAAAGCAGCATACACAGTAAGCAAATAAACTCAGTTGCAAGTTATTAGCAAATAAACTAAGTGCACTAAGTAAGCAAGCAAGCAAGCAAACAAGCAAGCAAATAAAAAAGCAAACAGACAAAAAGGAAGCAAGCAAAAAAGCAAGAAAGTGAGTACTTTAAAGCAGAAGCTGAATGGTTTCCAAGGAAGGCATAGACAAAAAATCATTACATTCAAGCACAAATACATTGCAAATTTATATAAAACTATAAACTAGCAAGTAACAATTTACAAACACAAATTGCATTTACAATTGTTATGTATTATTTATTAAAATATACTTACAATTATCTAAGTGGCCAGATGTCGCACTCTTGAGTTAAAGTGATTGGGAGATTGTATATTTCTCTGCTCGTCTGAGACGCTATTCCACAATTGTTTTTACTTCTCTGTAACGGCAGATAGAGCTTTGTTGTAGAACTTCTTAAGTTTAGTCTAGGTCCTGTATAGGGTTTTGTATGCGTTTCATTTACCAGAGATAATCTCGACTGTTTTACGGTGAAATTACCATGGCGGACAAAATAGCATATGTGCCAAAACCCGAATCCGGGACGAAAGTCCTCAAAATGATCTCGTCCTGAAATGGCAGTGTCGAAACACCTCTAACTTCAGACCAATGCAAACAACGGTCTTTCTGAAGTGCCTATAGTGTTTAGAAAGGTTGCTCACAGGGGTGGTTATTGGAAGCAAAACATTGCCTAACTATAATATTAAACATAAAATCACTAAAATTGCTGAGAGAAATTAAATTTTTATATTTCCTAAAAAAATTATAACATGAAAAACCATGTTCAATTGTATCCAATTGTTGCAGATTTCATAAGGATTGACATTCTTGTTGATATACAAGGTATTGTATTTCACCCCCCCCCCTCCCCCGCAAAAACAGGATTTCAGCCATATTTTCTGTCTTGTTTGCTTTTTTTATCGCCTAGTAGCCGAAGTATCATACAAATCTTGTACTTTTCCATAATCGCAGATGACTAAAGAACAATTCAGCCCAATTTCGACTTGTTCTGAGACTGTGCCGTCTACTTTATTTCCGATTTTGTATTCTTGACAATTGACCAAAATTGCCGCCATTACGAAGTCATTGTGGCTTCTTCGTCTTTATATGTATTTATATTAAGTAATTCTGAAGGTCATTTTGTAAACTTCGAGCAAATTTCAATATAAAAATCCACCCACACAAAATCGAGCGTCAGAATTGAAAGTTCAAGCTTCGAAATAATTTAAAAGTCTCGCGCAATCGTCACGAAAATTCCTCGTGGGCAACGATACCGGGGGGAGTGAATATTTTCACGAATATGTTTGCTTTTTTATATTACCGTAATGTTTTGCCTAAGCCACTATTGGTGAAATAAAATGCCTTGTGTATTAACAAAGTAATGTCAATCCTTTTGAAATCTGCAATAATTGGATTCAATTGAACTTGGTTTTTCATGTTATAATAGTTTTTTTAAGAAATATGAAAATTTAATTTTTGCCCGCGATTTTAGTGATTTATGCATAATTAGCTGCTGACCTGGCATTTTGAGTACTGATTTTCTTGGAAAAGATTATAGTGCTGTTAGGCAATGTTTTGCTTCTAATAACAACCCCTGTGAGCAACCCTTCTAAACACTATAGGCACTTCAGAAAGGCTGTTGCTTGCATTGGTCTGAAGTTAAAGCTATGCCGACACTGCCGTTTCATGGCTGGGTCATTTTGAGGACTTTCGTCCCGGATTCGGCTTTTGGCACATATGCCATGTTGACCGCCATTTTACCCTACAACAGTTGAGATTATCCTTGGTAAATGAAACGCATAAAAAATCCTGTATAGGACATAGACTAATTATAATTATGAGACGACAGCGTTGTTTGAAATGTATCGATTTTCGGGGTGTGCTAGACTATGTGCTATCTTATACATAAATATTGCTGAAAATTGGTTTAGTTTTAGAGTCTTGAAATTTATTTTACTTGTTAAAGCGAGTTTAGATTGACCATGTTCACTATTAGTTATAGGTAGGCTTATTACCCTATTTTGTAATCTGATTGACACAAAAGTATTCCAAACTTCACAAAAATAATCAGTGTAGTAAAATGAGTGCATTATAAGCAAAAATTAGTGAATTTTGGTCCACGTATGATTTGAGCTTTCTGATCGCTCCAATTCCGGGTGAAACCTTTTTAGCAATTTTATAGATATGTTTATCCCATGATAAAAATTCATCAATACAGACTCCAGGAATATAAAGCGGTGCTAATTAGGCTATTATATTATAGCGGGCAATATCTGAGTTCTTGATTGCCGGGCCCGTGCAGACTGTTGCATGCTGTTTGTGAAGTAGCTTTTGCAGGGCATTTGTTCATGCTTTGAATTACACATTGCTTTTAAAACGTTTGGGTAGTTAAAAACTGAAACATACTTGCTAGCCTCTGCGAAAATGTTTGTAGCGTAACAAATTGATCACATTTTCTGTTATGTATATATATATAACCTTTACTTTCTTTCGTAGATTTGGTTTTACAATTGTGCGAACAGCAAAAGATGGGCATTGTATTTACAGGTAACGTCATGTTAGCATTTACACGAAAACACGGTGTGACAATATTGGTAATACTTCCTGTGTTTGATTTCTTGCATTGTCGCTAGGGTGATCGTATTCTGGATGATGCCCTGGTTGTTTTCATCACCATGAATGACGACCAAGCGTAACAAAATGATAATATTTGATTTTTGCCCTGCAGATTTTGTTAAAATCGCTATAATGATTTAATATTCAATTAGAAATAATCTAATAAAGTAAAAAAAGTAGGGTAACCAATTTCACTTTCAAGTTAAGTGTTATTTGATACACGAGAAGAAGCGTTTTGTCATATTTGGATACCCTGCACCTTTTTCCAATGAGGGATATAAAATTATGAATAATATCCTAATTAACACTTTATCTGGTTTTAAACCATCAAGAAGAAAACATTTTTTATTGAATTTAGTGTCAAAATAGTGTGAATTTATTGGTAGTGTGAATTTATTGTCAAAAAAGGTTAAATTTTTTATTAGTCTTACGCAGGTAAGGAAAAAATTAGGCGAATGTTATTGATTAATGTAATCAATGCACTTAGAAATGGAAAGAAGTGGGGAAAATTTTTCCATGTCCCTATTGAATTTATAATCTAGAGATACAATTGGAGAATGCGGGGGAAACAAGTGCTTCTATAACTGTATGGAAACACGTAAAATGTTTTTTACTACTTAAATGAAGTATCTCTCAAGCAACAGTAACTTTCAATATAGAAGTTATTCAATGTTTAAATTAGTTTCAAACACTCATCAATATTTCATACGATTATTGGCAAATCATTTCAATCATAATAGGTTATGTACAACGTACTGCTTGTATATTTAACAATTGTTTCTAGGGTTCATTATCGGTACCTTATAGGAATAGACAGGCGTAAAATGTTGTGATCTCCTGGATCAACTAGAAGTAAATCAAATTATTATATCTTTGAGTCTTTGTCACGTGTAGCATTCCGGGAGATTATCACGAGTAAATTTAATTCAAGTCATGTATAATTAATTAGCATTTTGACTAATAAGATCATCTCATTCATAATACTCTGCATCAAACAGTGGGGTTTTATCATCAAACACTAGTTTTTTTTCTGCTGATTCAGCAAAACACAAGAAACGATTGTTTATTAGTACACAATTATTTGCACACACCAATGGTCATTGTTCATTAACACAAAACAATTATTTGTTAAATTCATTTGAGAAACTATTTCGACAACTCGTTCTGCTTCTGCGTGTTCGGTCACGGTATCAAAACACTCAAAAGCAATGCACTTTCGGGGCTTCGCTCCGCGACATTCATTTCTTTCTGTGTTTTGGTACCAACATTTAATACTCTGTTCGACCATTACCCTCTCATTATGTCTGATAGTACTGTTGACAGCTGATTTTCATATAGTCCATAGTCCCTATTACATTGTAGATTGATTTACAGTTTCACGCTCGAAACGAACTCATGCTGCAACCAAACTCATGCTGCAACCAAACTAAAATTATTACTTCTGAGCTTTATACACTGCGCGTGTTTGAATGTTTCCATGCTTATACTGAGTTTTTTTTCTATTTTATACCGTGTGTTTCTCTTGTGCACAATACAAATATGTGGTCATTAGTCAAGCACAAATAAACTTTGCTCAGCAGCGTAGCCAGCCCGACGATTTACTCCCGCTATGCAAATATTTTCATGTTCATCGACTGTCAAAACAACAATTTCTAATAAAATGAATAATTATAATGCTTTTAAATTTGCATAGCGGGACCGAAACGGAATTGTCGGGCTGATTATACTTCATATGTAGTATACACGTACGAACTTGATCTCGCTTCGTTTGCTTTATCAAATAATTTCTATTAATTCAATAGAAATTGTTCCTTTAATTTTTTCTTCACTTAAAATTCGCTGCAGTAACAACTAAACCACTCACATCAATGTATTCTAGATATGTTTGCCTTGAAGACGAGAGAGATCTGTACAGATGGATCAATATATTTTTAAAACTAAAGGTAAGAAGAGATAAATTGCGCCTTTGGCTGTACGTTAATACAAATTAAATGGAAGTTTATTTTCGTCAACTGTTAAATATAGAGCAAACATGCTGTCATTACCACTTTATTTATCCTCATGGAGGGAAACAGTTAATTTAATATTCGCAACAGACAACCAGTTACTACGCAATGTTGCCACTATAACAGCCACAAAATTTGGCCAGTGGTATCGCTACATGCAAACCTACATTCCACATTGCATGAGTCGAGAACGAAGAGAAGACTACATGCAGTTCGCACACTTGATGTTTGATTGCTAATTATCGATTACTGGAAAGACGTTATTTTAGATGTTATCTGAATAAAAATAATTGTTTATACATTCAATTAATTGTGCGCCGATAGGGTAACTGTGTAATGATTTTTTTGACAAAGGACGTCAATAAAGTGCATTCGATTGTTGATGGCGTCGTTGTAGTTTATTTTGCAGATGTTGAACGTCCATAGGTCACGTAAATATAGTAAATAACGTTAATTAATTTATATTTTCCTTTCATGAACGTAAGTAAGGTATTAATGAATTATGAAAGTATGTTTACTCTATTGATTTAACAGTTGACGAAAATGAACTACAATATGGTGCCAATGGGCTAATATAATCACACGTGTTGACAGATGTTCAGCATTGCGATGAAGAGGCAGATAACCAAATATAACCAGTATAATATTTGCCTAAGGCTATCTGTAAAACAAGGAACGGGGAATCGGGGAACGGAACGAGGAACGAGAAAACCAGGAACATGAAAAGCCGGAATCTGTAAAACCAGGAACATGAAAAGCCGGAATCTGTAAAACCAGGAACATGAAAAGCCGGAATCTGTAAAACCGGGAACATGAAAAGCCGGAATCTGTAAAACCGGGAACATGAAAAGCCGGAATCTGTAAAACCAGGAACATGAAAAGCCGGAATCTGTAAAACCAGGAACATGAAAAGCCGGAATCTGTAAAACCAGGAACATGAAAAGCCGGAATCTGTAAAACCAGGAACATGAAAAGCCGGAATCTGTAAAACCAGGAACATGAAAAGCCGGAATTTGTAAAACCAGGAACGTGAAAAGCCGGAATCTGTAAAATAATAACTGCTCGTTGGGAGTAATTTTTATCACACTGTCTTAAACTTTAATCAATCCCCATTAACTTTAAGACCCAGCAATCCCCATTAACTTCAAAGGTCGCCTTAATAATCAATTTCGTGTAGCATGCTCTAAAATACCATAAAAACCCCCATATTTACGTAAGTTGTTGAGAAGATTCCGGCTTTTCATGTTCCTGGTTTTACAGATTCCGGCTTTTCATGTTCCTGGTTTTCTCGTTCCTCGTTCCTTTCCTTGTTCCGTTCCCCGATTCCCCGTTCCTTGTTTTACAGATAGCCATCCAAGCAAATCCTACCGTACAGTCGTTACTTGCTTTCAGAGATCTCATGAGACTTCACTGTTTCAGGTATATGTAAGCCTGGTCAGCGAAACTTTTAGACAGAATTACATCGAAATATATCCGAAAATGGCTCGAGCTTTTTTTCTTTGTCTGCAACTCTCAGCAACGTCTTACTTCCACAAAATAAATTTGGCCTAAACATTATCCTGTAGTGTTTAAATAGTTAATATTATTCAGTCACGTGGTTTAGCGGACTAACCCGGATGACCGCATGGAATCGGGGGTCCGCAAGCGTATGTAAATAGCATGGCAGTCCTTCATTAAATAAAGCATCGAGTAAAACACTACATATCCCACCATGTCTCATAAGGCTTATTCTTTCGCAATATTCTTGACAACTCCACATTGACGTTTGTTTGCATCAGCCTTCCAAAAAACTTTCTTAACTTCACCGTTCGCTGTATTCATAGCATACTTCCAACACGTAAAAATCTATTACATTGGGGACTATTCATCCACCTCTGATTGCTCAACCGAAACGTTATTCACGTAGTTGCTGGATGTAAGACATATTTAGACATGGCGACGCGATTTGAACTTCCTCGCGTCTTATGCAGACCACGAAGCGGGATGTGAAGCAGCAATTCACGCCACTAAGAAAATCACGTCATCAGATGAAACACGAACAGTGTTATTAGTGGATGCCAGCAATGCTTTTAATACAATCAATAGACAGGCTGCACGACATAACATTGGAGTAATATGTCCGTCCGTATCTACAGTTCGACTATTTGTGACGGGAGGGGGAGAAATAGAATCATCGACCATGTATGCTCTATGCTCTTGCTGTAATAAGGGGAACCAACTGTTAAACAAGTATGGTTTGCAGACGACTCGTCAGGAGTCAGCTGAGGAACGTACACCAATGTTGCAGTTGTGGAATATCCTTCTCGACAGACCACGCCATGATATGTCCGTTTGGTGGTCTACCAATAGCAAGGCACAACGAAATATAACAGCTCAGTGCAAAGAGAAGTGTGTGCTGATGTGGTAAAGGAGCCATCACTTCAACCACTCTCAGGTGAAATAGTAGTACCACGCACAGCGAACAAGCAAGATGATGCAAGGCTACACATCCGAGCGAGGGGATTCTGGAATATGCATGTTTGACGCAAGGGTTTTTTGACGCACCGAGCTACCGAAACACCAGCATATCCGCACTTTACCGGCAGCATGAGATGGTGAAGAAACGAGAATACGGTGATCGCGTAAGGGAAATAGAATATGCCGCTTTTACACCACTGGTTTCACTGCCATTGCGTATAAACATTTCAGGCGGGGTGCTGGCAGAGAAAAGAAAGACCCAGTATAGCATCCTTTCGCTTGGATGCGATGTACAGTATCATTTGCGTTAATGCACTCAGCGGTGATGGCAATACAGGAGAGTCGATCCCATGTTTGTCGAGAGCAAAACCGGGTATTGAACTAGGATGTAGAGAAAGCGGTCTAAGAGCTTGTCATATATTTTCATTTATATGTTTTAATTTTTACATTTTTAATGAACCGAACGTCTATTATACGTGATTTTTAAGTCCTTTTACAAACTTTTTATCATCAATTTATTCAATTTGTAAAGAATGCAGTTTTTAATAACGGATTTGTATTTAAAAAATATTATTTTTATTATTATTAAGTAGCTGACTGTAAATTACCTTTATAAAGTGAGATTTACTGTTGTAAATGTATAGAAAAATAAAAATGAAGTTCTCATTATTATTATTATTGAGCAGACGCGTGAAGACGTTGTCTGTACATGTCCTCTGTTTTAGTGAAACAATTATAACTTGAATTGCGAAATTTATTATACGATTAATCTGTTAGAGTTCTGTGGTAAGGAATTTAGCTATTTCGCTGGGTCTTCATACATGGCGCTGTAAAAATAAGCTCGATTTCAACCAAACAACAAAGCAGAATGAAGTTCCTATAGTTGAAATTTGCTGTCAAGAATGTTTACCAGCCAGTGCGTATAAAGCTGTCAAGTGTTGCTGGGATAAAGTAGGCGCTCGTTGTCTGAAGATGCATCAACGTACAGGGGTGACCAAAAAAATTAGCCATGCGTTCAAAAGAATAAGATATTTCAAAGCATGCTCTTATTTAATACTTTGTTGGCATCCCTTTCGCTTTTATGACAGGTTTGCATCGTCTTGGCATGTTTTCAATAAGACTATGAAAGCATTCTATGGATAATGACTCCCACTTTGAGAACTTCAAACAATTCAACTTCATTATTTGGCTTACGTTCCATAGTTATTCGATTGAACTGGGCCCAAAAATTTTCTATGGGGTTCAAGTTCGGAGATTGCATTCGCATTCGAGAGTCGCATTCGACGAAATATCTTACGAAAGTCCTGAGGAAATTAAAGAGCGAAAATGGCGATCTAAAAGAAATCAGATTTGTTGCAAGAAAGCTGCGTTGTCTTCTTAATTAATAAAAATTGGTACGCGTAGCGTACATGTGGGCAGCCGCGAAAAGATCGGCGAACTCAGAAATAAAAATCGGGCCAATGCCTTTCTTATGCCTTATAAAGCCTGTTTTCCACTTAACGACATTGTTTGCAGAATTCATTGTCGGAATATCTGAACTAAATTTAGATGAAATATTGAGGACTATTTTGCTGAAAAGTCCATTTATTTTGACCAACTAGAAGTCTATTTTCAACTGTTTACACAAACTCAGAAATTGTCGAAATAGCGATTCATTCAGTGGTATTTTGAGGAAGCTGCAATGAAGGATGCCGTGGATTTTCGCAGCGAAAAGTCAAAATAATTTTGTTAATTAATATTTTGTACGTAAACATCGTTACCGCGCTATAGTTTACATTTCGCTGTAATTTTTTAATTTGTAGTATTTTCGTATGAAACTTAGCTTAAAATGTAGAGAAAACTGTAGCGATTATTTCAGTGGCATTTTGAAAAATATACGATGTAAGATAGGTAAGTTATTGCTGTATATATTTTTTGCATACTAATTAACCATTATGTTCTGAAGTTTTCTGTGTTTGAAAAGCGTTTGATAGGAAAAAATCACATTTCTTGTTTAGTAAACTTATAAATAATGGGCTGGATGAAAGATATTGTAACACCGACTAAAATGGCGTTTTTTGTGTAAATAGCTTATATTAAACCGGAGATACGGCTTTGCAAAGTTATAGGTCACACATGATGACTTATTTTATTAAGGCCAGTCGGGACATAAAGTATTGGCCATTGATAATTGCATTACCGCAATGCAAATTACGTCATATTAGCGGCGCATGCGCCGTCTATCAGACATTGGGACATATAGCCAGCACAGTAACATAGTGGTTAGCCGCTGATCGCGCGCGTGCGGGCGGCTACCCACAAAAACTGCACCGACAACCTACAGCACGCTGTCATCAACTCGTCTGATCAGTCTGATGGAATTGATGACAATGGGGTTATGTTAAAAAAATTCTCAAGAAAAAATTGGAATCATTGCCAACATGTAATCTCGTCAAATGCACGGCATCGCTTTCTGCAGTTATTCCAAATAAAACATTCAATATTCCTAGCTGGATTCCTAAATTTAGTTACGCAACATCTCCATTTGATCTTGGACTCCCGACCTCTTGTGAGATTACAAATGTCATTCGAAAGATGAAACCGCCTGGCTCACCATGCCTGCTCGATCAAATTTCTGTTATTTGTCTTAAACGCTGTCCATATCTGCGCACTTATTTAACTAAAATTATCCACACTGCCTGGTGCCCTGGTCTTCTGGTATTGTTCCATCGGAATGGAAAAAAGCGTGCACAATATTGATCCACAAAAAGATAAGACAGACAATCCCGCAAACTTTCGACCAATAACTTTAGAATCTGTTCTACTTAAAGTGTTTACGTCATGTCTTCGTAATAACTTTTCTGTCTCAACATAATTACATAGCACATGACATCCAGAAAGGCTTTACACCGAATGTTTCAGGAACTATCGAAAATGCAGCTCATATGGCGCATATTATCAACACAGCACGTATAGAAAACAAAGGTAACTTGTAATAAATTTGCTTGATCTTAAGAATGCATTTGGTGAACACAACCTTATTTACGAAGTTCTTCAGTGTCATGATATACCTGATCCTATAAACACACTAATCAAGAGCCTTTATATTAACTTTGAAACATCGATTACATTACCCTTTCATTTACAGTCGACCGTGGTGTTTTACAAGGAGATTGTCTCAGTCCTCTCTTGTTCAACATGTCTTTTAATACCTTTATACAGCAATTTAAATCTGTATCATAAACACAACTCGGATTTTGGAAATTTAATAAAACTGGTATCCCATGTAATCCAATTCACGGGTTTCAGTTTGTAGACGACGCGGCTATCTTCAGTAGCCGAGAAAAAGAAAATCAAATCTTACTTAATCGCTTCTTAGTGTGGTTCCAATGGGCCAATATGATCATGCGTGTATAAAAGTGCTCTACATTTGGAATTAAAAAACACTCATCGAAGTCAATCCAATACCAACCCAAATTATTTATCAGCCATCTACTTGTACCCCGTATCGAAATTGACGAATGCTTCCGCTACCTCGGTCGTTATTTTGATTTTAATATGTCAAATAAAAAACACCAATCTGAGATATGTGACTTGTTCAGTGGTATTGTTTCAAACATCGATTAATTACCTTTACACCCCCAAAATAAAATCCTACTTAGTCTAGGACCTGTATAGGAGTTTGTATGCATTTCATTTGCCACAAGTAATCTTAACTGTCTTAGGGTAAAATGACCATGCCGGTCAACATGGCATATGTGCCAAAACCCGAATCCGGGGCGAAAGTTCTCAAAATGACCCCGCCTTGAAACGGCAGTGTCGACATAGCTCTAACTTCAGACCAATGCAAGCAACAGCCTTTCTAAAGTACTTACAGTGCTTAGAAGGGTTGCTTATAGGGGTGGTTATTAGAAGCAAAACATTGCCTTACTATAATATATTCCAAGAAAATGAAAGTATGAAATAACTAAGCGTCTAAGCCACTAAAAGCCACTATTAGCCCACTAAGATTTTAAAATTGAAACGTACGTATCTGCACTGGCATAGCCCTCAAAATAAACATGGGAGAAATGCATAACTGTCAGAGTTAAAGCTTAAAAACAAAATCATATACGCAAATATAAACATGTAAACGCATTCGTGAAAATATTCACTCCTCCCGGTATGGTCGCCCACGAGGAATTTTCGTGACGATTGCGCGTGACTTTCAAATTATTTTAAAGCTTGAAGACACTCGATTTTATGTGGGTGGATTTTTATATTGAAATTTTATCAAATTTAACAAAATGACCTTCAGAAATTCAATAGTATAAAGTACTGCTGGATTACGTAGTATAAATACACACAAAGACGAAGAAGCCTCATTTATCGGACAGAAAAGCGGTAAGACTTCGTAATGGCGGCAATTTTGGCTAATTGTCGAGGAGAAAAAATCGGAGATAAAGTAGATGGCACAGTCTCAGAACAAGTCGAAACTGGGCTGAATTGTTCTTTAGTCATCTGTGATTATGGGAAAGTACAAGAATTGTATGAGACTTCGGCTACTCGGCGATAAAAAAGCGAACAAGACGGAAAATATGGCTGAAATCGTGTTTTTGCGGGGGGTAAGTGAAATACAATGTCTTGTATATCAACAAAATAATGTCAATCCTTTTAAAATCTGTAAGAATTTGATTCAATTCAACATGGCTTTTGATGTTATTATAATTTTTTATAGGAAATATAAAAATTTAATTTCTGCCAGCAATTTTAGTGATTTCATGCATAATTAGCTGTTGACCTGGCATGTTGAGTGGTGATTTTCTTGGAATATATTATAGTTAGGCAATGTTTTGCTTCTAATAACCACCCCTATAAGCCACCCTTTTAAGCACTATAAGCACTTCAGAAAGGCTGTTGCTTGCATTGGTCTGAAGTTAGAGCTATGTCGACACTGCCGTTTCAAGGCGGGGTCATTTTGAGAACTTTCGCCCCGGATTTGGGTTTTGGCACATATGCCATGTTGACCGGCATGGTCATTTTACCCTAAAACAGTTGAGATTACTTGTGGCAAATGAAATGCATACAAACTCCTATACAGGTCCTAGACTAACTGTACAGCCGCTACTTGCTTTCAAAAATTTCATAGGATCTAACTATAAACCGTTATACTTGTTAAGCTTTGTGGAAACACCACGTAAATTTATTGATTTAAAAGTTAATTAAACGGTCAAATCAGCTACGTCATACAATCACGGCACTTTATGTATAAAAAGGGGCGTGTGAATTCAAATAGTCATATTATTATAGCACTGATGAAGATCCGAGCTTACGGATCGAAAGCTCTGCAATAATAAATTTACGTGGTGTTTCCACAAAGCTTAACAAGTATATTGTATTCACCATGCAAACGTACAAGAAACTTATAAACCGTTATATCCCCAATCTGGGTATGCGACACTCTGGATTGTATTGCCAAAAAATATTTCCAAAAATGGCTCGAACTGCCCATCGTTCTCCCAAAAAAAATTTGGTTTAAATGTTATCCTTCCATCGACGAAATTCATACAATGCCAAACTGCCTCACGCTCAGCTTTAAGATCATCAATAAACGAAAACGTACGTGAATTATGGTCTATAACAAGCTCCAAGAGGAACATTCAGTACATTATTTGTACAAACACAAAGGATGTTTTAAAGGCATTTAAGGAAAAGAACGGAGACTGCAAAATAACCTAATCTCCTCGCAAGGCTCTTTCTTTTCAAACATCGCCAAAAACTCCACGTTAGCATTCAACTCTTTATGGTCATCGGTTCATTCCAAACTTCCTAAAAATGCATTCACCTTCACTGTACGGTACATCAACAATTCCCTCCTACGCGAAAGAACCTTGTTAAATAAGGTCTGGCATAATCTGTCAACTGCTCCTTCTGCTGCTGCCCTGAATCGCTCTTACATGTAATCTCTGGATGTAAAACATAACTCGATGAAGAGAGATTTACGTGGAGACACAATTCAGTTTTGAAATTCATTGCATCCAGCCTACATGATGTTGAAAGACCCAAGCTGTATGTAGACCCACGTGGCTTTGTTGCCCTTCAGTTATCGCAGGTGATCAGTCACAACTAGACGTTCTCTTAGTAAATGAAGACAAAGAACTACATTTTAGAATTAACTTTTGGCTTTAAAACAAACCTTTAAACAAACTCAGACCGTAAACTGATCGATGCTTGACGCTCTCAGTTATCATCATGTACCTGATGATATTAAAATCCTAATTAAAAGCCTCTACACGAACTTTAAAACATCAGTTACCACACCCCAATTTAACACTTTATTTATTCTGGCCGCGGAGTCTTGCAAGGTGATTGTCTGAGTCCATTATTATTCAATATTTGCTTCGTTAATATTTTCGTTCAGCATATAAAATCCAATAAATATCGCCATTTTTGTTTTTCAAGCTCATTTCTTAACCCACTTCACTGTTTCCAATTTGCCGATGACGCAGCCGTAATTACAGGTCAAGATTTCGAAAATCATCACCTCTTAAACCGCTTTGCAATTTGGTGTCAATGGTCAGATATGATAAGTGGGATAGACAAATGCAGCACATTTGGCAGCACATCAAGAAAGCGTTCACTAAATCAATTCTAAATATTAATAGCAGTCTGCTTCCAGCCATTGAACGTGGGAAATCGTTTTGCTACTTAGGAAGATTTGATTTTGAATTGTCCAATAACGAACACAAATCAGAAGTAATCTTCAATCTAACCAAGCTAATGACTGATATTGATTGGAAGCTATTACCCAAAAAATAAAATCGTTCCTTACAGTCGTTATGTTTTATGAAAACTCCCCTGGCACACAATTGCAGACCTTTCCAAAATCTGGATTTCAGGGAACCTTGACCCAATCGTAAGTCAGCACATCCGTAAATGGTTTAAAATGCCAATATCGGCGACATCAAGCACCTGAACGTGTATTTAACTCGTAATAAATTTGGTTTTGATATCATTCAATGTCAGTCAACCATTTTAAATGCTCTGAAGTCACCCATAAATCAATCAATAACAAATCTACCCACAACCACACTAACATGCAATATGATCAATATAACTCAACAAAAAAAGTTCTTAACTCATTTCGTCAAGATCAAGAAGATAAACTTAACAACAAATTGTTGCATCAAGGATCATTCTTCTCAAGTATTTCCAAATTTTGACTTGCGAAAGAATTTTGAATTTAGATGTTGTATACGGCGAGGAAATCGAGGCAAAAGTTTTGTGATAATCCACTTGTGGTTTAAAATTCACATTCCTTTGTGTACTGCTCATGAATTATTGATTTTTTAAGTGTAAATAATGGACCTGTGTATTTGGCGAACTTTTGTCTAGCTGCTTGATTACCAGATTATGTAACTGCATATCAAAATATAATGCGATCAAATATAACGATTGTGCGGCCTAATATTGTTGTGAGGGTGCAGGTAAGATAAAAAGTGTTGACTGTTGTTAAAAAACAACAGTCCTGTCATTGGTCTAGAAAGAGTACATTTTCAACTTAGTAATTATGAAACGTGTCAGGATGTATGGCTCGTTGAAATTACCACTCCTTGTATCCATTGGACTTAATTTTCTTCCGAGTACCAATTGCCGAGTGAATGTTACTGGTATCCTTTTATAATTTGAGAAAGTAATAATCCCCATGCTACAGAAAAAGCACCTTTGTTTAGAGACTCGACAAAGAAGTGAATACATTTTTCCTGGTCCTCGCTGTTCCGCTGATGAACATCATGTCACATAGTTAAGGGTAGAAAACATGCAGAAAACTTTTAACCAGTTGATTACGTCATTGAGCAAGAGTGCAAGCAATTAAGTAAACAGAAGAAACTCTTAATTACTGACGCACCCAGAAGAGTTGCATGAAGGTAGCAAACAACGTTTGGATGGAGTAGAACGGAGATAGTTGGAGAAGTTTTTGACAGAATTCCAAGACGTATTAACACACGTCTCAAGTGATTTGGGGCATACAGGATAGACGTTGGTGATATTCAACCAATCAGACAACCAATTCTGTTACCAAAGAAAGTAGAAGCTGCAAAAATCACGAAACGTATTTGTAGATTTTTTTAAATTCGAATATGTCTTAACTTAGATATGGTATAACTGGATGTAGTTTTAAAAAAATTCACCGAAGGAAACAGCGGATAATCGAGGCTGAAATCAATAAAATCATTGCTAACGTGATAAAATTTCGACTCGACATACGAAAAACATTTCGGAAAGAGCTAAACGTAAAAGCTTACGAAAACGCGGTCGGAAAACAGAAACAAACAGTTGAAAACATACATACTGTTTACGTATCACAAATTTTTTATCATGTACAGAACACTTGGTGATTTCGCCGTAAAAAAACCTCAAAACACAGCTTTTCATGTGTCGTTCATTTCAAAACATTTGCCGGTCGGCGAAGCTCCACACTAATCTATATAGATCTGCCCTGCAACTGTAGGGAGCCACCTTAAATGGCTGATGATGCAACTTTGATAGGGCTTCTGTGTGTTTGGTGCAGCTGGACGACATTATCGTCCATGCCTATTTATTCGAAGAATAATTACCTCATTTGGATGTGTTCAATCGGTTGAGAGTCTAAAGCTCAGTCGCTTGGAAGTGCCACTTATTACCTGGAGTACATAGTGAACAGAGGAAATTGAAGTGAATCCTTCCAAGATAATTCAAAACTAATCGATTCTAACAAATATTTTCGAAATCGAGAGTTTCTTTGGATTCAACTTTGGATTCTAAAACTGCGTTTCTTTTGAATAAAATGACATCAGATTTGGACTAAACATTGCCAAATTGAATGGGAAACCCTTAAACATTCTCAGATCGCAGCACTAATTCTCGCCTATCCCTGCTCCAAAGGAAATTTTATTATAGACACAGGTTCATATTAGAAAGGAGTACGTTTTCCTATATTTCTTGAAACAGAAAGAAACAAGTGGTTACTCGTATGCTTCCTGTTGTAGCACTGTTGAACACTGTAATTATCTTCTTTGTGTACGACCCTTTATTGTAAGAACTGATCATTCTGAGTCGCAATGGACTATGTTTAAAATATCTAAGGACAGTTAGCACGTTGGCTGTATGGAAATGCAGTTAGAAATGGTATTAGCCCTGGTCTCCAGCACGGATGTCCAAATCAGGAACTTTTACTTCTAAACTGTAAATGTAGACTTCTGTCATAAATAATCAAAATAGTAGCGACCCCTTTGCGCTAAAATATTATTAGCATATTGTAGACACTGGGATGGACATTAGACTGGACCATAGGTTAGAGACTGGGGTTTTGAATTTCCTGTTCTGTAAGGGAATACAATGTAACGAAATGCAACGCAATGCAATGTATCACACAACTTGCAATTTACAATAACAATGTGAAAAACCAATATCATTGGCCAATGTTGTATTATCAAGGTGGCCGGGGAAGCACAAGTCATCTTTTGGAGGCAAAAGAACTTTCGTTGCCCGAGATAGTCTACGCTGATCTCCATTATTATCTTTGAAAAACTCTGCGTAAAACACTTTATGTGCCTTCTTGCACATCTGCGTAACTGATTTTTCATGTTTTTAAACGTAGCCAGATCTTCTAGTGACCTAATACGTCTCCAAGTACGCTCTACCTTTCGACGCTTCCTTTTCGTTTTTCCAATGTCAATATTATACCTGGGGACTTAGTCCTAACCTTCAATATTTTTGTTCTCAGTGGTGCATGGCAATCCAATACAGCTCTTAGTGTAGTGTTATAGTCGTTCAAAAGCATATCTAAGTCGTCGGGATTCGACAATTCATCATGTTTATCGCTACATAGGTCAGAGTAGGACAAGTCCCGCTTGAAACAATTCATATTTACATTCTTAATGTTTCTAAATGTTACCTTCTTGGCTTTCAATCTGGGTTTAGACATGGTGAGATTAAAATAAATAGCAGTATGATCAGAGAAAAAGCTGCCCGAGCGTGGTATAAAGTCAACTATTCTTTCTGTCTAACGCGTTATGACTAGATCAGGGGTGTGGCCACGAACATGGGTCAGCTCAGCGACATGCTGTTCAAGACCAAAAGAATCCAAAAGTTTGAGAAACTTAAAACTGTCTGGATCGTTTGAGATGTCTTCGTGAATGTTAAAATCACCTAAAATTAGTAACTGATTATAGTATAAATGAAATAAGAGAACTCACCAATAAATGTACTAATGGGTACCTGGTGATATTCCGGATAGAGTTGCCGATAGACAACAATTATTCTGACTTTACCGGAGCAACATGTACGAATAAGCAAATCTATATATTCAAACAACTCTTCAATAACATGCAAAATAAAACATATTCCGAAGAAGTACATCTTGTAAACTCGATACTCGAGCTAAAAACAAGAAACGGTTGAGACTGTAATATTACGGTTTTATTTCAAAATGATGATATTTCAAATTTTTATTTTGAAATAAAACCAAAATATTACAGTCTCAACCGCTTCTTGTTTTTAATATGAGTATTGATTTTAAAAGATGTATTTTTCGGAATATATTTTATTTTCTATGTTATTAAATTGTCGTCCGGTCAAGGTTTACAAACGACTCTTTTTCGCCCTATCCAGCCTTATTCACCCCGAAAGAGTAATTATATAGATATCCAATGCCCCCACTCCCACATGCACTACGAGAGGGGTCCACAAACTTATATCCTACGGGACATAGCTCGACTCTTATTGTATCATCTTTACTCTTTATCGATGTCTCAGTTATAGCAACAAGATCGTACTTATTTTCGCAAACGAAGTCTGCGAAAACAGCTGTTTTGTATAAAAAAAAGTTGACAGTCCAGTAGCCTATAATTCAGTTGACTGTGTGCAATACGCCTAAAATTACTACCCAGACTCTGCATGAGAGCCTGAATACCAGGACTTTCATGCATGTAATATTTACCAGTGTCTACCTAATCATCTCATGAATTCTTTTCACAAGACATTGATATAAAGCCACGTTGACTAGAATGACGTTGCTGGTTTTTAGTTTTTAACTATTTATTCAATTTTAGTATCCAGAAATAGACGACCTCTGGAAGGACCCTGGGTTACAGCCAATTGGATATTATGCAGAAGCCTTGGTAAGGATAACAAGGAATAATTAAACATGGTGTAACTCTATTTCATTTGTTATTGGGGCACGGTACTTGATGTTGAAAAATTTAATTGTAAAGGGTAAATGATACAAGTGCGATGCTCTGACCCCTACGCTACGTCAACAGTTTATCGGTCAGAGCATTGCTCCTGCATTGCAAAGGCGTAGGTTTGATGGTAATTATTTCCCACAATCAACTCTGATTATCATCGTTTTCATATGCATTCTTAATTCTGATTGGTTAATTTACCTGCAAATAACTGCGTACAAATAACACTCTGAACATCCGCATTTGTCAAAATCATGGCTGAGCTACAGATAGCACTCTGAGCATGCGGACTGCTTTCAAAAGTTGTGAACACTGGCTGCACGCTTTGCTGAACATTGAAGAGGTTTGGGTGAAATGCTTGTTGTTCCCAGTTATAAAGTCTTATAAGAAACTTTGTAAGGGAATGAGAGAATAATTGTTGTACTCGGTTCTCGCAAAATATTAAACAATTATTGAATGGGGTCGAGCAGGATATGAGGAATTATTAAGGCAGAGGTTTGTGTTTTCTGCAGAAGCCGAAGGCTGAAGCAGATAACAGAAACCGAGGCCTTAATAATTTTTCATATCCTGCGAGAACCGAACAAAATAATTGTTTTATTATTTTTTGAAAATATTTTAAACTCAGTTTAAATGCTTGCTTTTTAAGTAAGAAGACACCAAAAGTCGCATAATTTATAGCGTGACGTCGTCTTGTTTCAACATACGACGAAATGAGTCATAATGTCGTGTATATATATTTTCAACCCCAAATTTGGGCAACTACCAAGCGGATATTACGATTTCACCTTTAGCTCTTAACCAATCAAAACTCCTAAAATATTTTCAACAAATAATAGCGTGATTTGTCGGTGGCTTGCAGATCAATTATTTGCCTCTGCCTCGGGCATCAGCAAAATATTGATCTTCTCGCCACAGACAAATCAGGATATTGTGCTTGACCTGTTCCAATCTAGCTGATCTGACCGTGAGTAAAAGGCCTGGAACTAGCTACCAAATAGAAATCATTTCGCTGTTGTTAATCACTTATATCTTTTGTTTTCCTTTGTGGAACTTGTTGAAACTTAGTAACTGTCTTTAATAAAGAAAATTATAAGTCTACCAGAAATTTAGAAACAAAGTAAATTATATTTCATGAGAAATTTGATAATTTGGATCAAAAAATGGATTTCTATTTGACAACTAGTGCCAGTACTTCTCCGTGTTTTCAGATCATCTGGAATAATTGATAAATATTTGACAACACAGGGAAATATGATGCGTAATTCCAGGCGTTCGTGTTATACGAAAGTATACTTTCTTTCATTATGTGGAACGAGAAAGCAAATATCAACATTTCGAGTGAAAGTCCTTCGTCAGGAAGTTAGACCGAACATTGATTTTCACTTAATCGTTTAATGTATATTGAATGAACACCTTTCGTGTTCAATCAGCTGCACTAAACCTACACAGGCAACGGGTAATTTTGTGTTTTTTATATTGATGACAATAAAGTGCAAGATTTTCTCTGCTGACACCAGTTTTTGGGGCCCATTACATGTAGAGTTTTCAGGGTTGAGTTTCAGTCTGGTTTGCTAAGCTGAAATTTCATTCCGGCTAAAGACTAAAATCGTAGTAAAATGCAGCGAGCGATTACATGTCGAAAATTTTACCCCGGGCTGAGTTTCAACCCAGACTAAAATTTCAGCCCGTTTGAGCTATCCGGGCTGAAATTACAGCCCAGGCTTAGCTCGTCATCCAATCGACTCAGCCGGGGCTGAAATTATTGTTAAAACTTCGTTTTAATGTGTTTTCGTGTTTTAATTCTTCCAGTTTCAAAACACAACAGTCAGTCTCACACAAGTGCAACAAAGATCTGGGAAAATTTAAGCGGCGAAATAATGCAAAATAGCTCCATTTCCAGGCTTTATCGTTTTAGCTCCGGCGGAAATCTCCGCCCGGACTTGAAGTGGAATTTTAAACCCGCCCGGTCTGAACGCTGCCATGCAATCGTGTAGCTCGGTTAAGTGGGCTGAAAGCTCTCCATGTAATCTGCCCCTTAAAGGATGAACAAAGCGCGATCACCAAGGCAAAATATATAGTTGTTTTTGACATTTGAGCGCCATCGATGATTTGATATTAGAAACGTCACAACTAAAGAACCTGTCAAATTCGTAATATTCCGTTCTGTCACATGTCAAAAACAACTATTGCTGTCAAGCATCTCGCGTTAGGTGGCCGCATATCATTCAAACTGCTGAAACGTGTATTGAATGAGAGCCATTTTCAAGCTGATCAAAAAACAAATAATGAGCAGATCGAACAAGAACATCCAATAATTGTCGCAATAATCGCATAACACATCCGAAATTCATTATGCGTCAATAGCCTGGATTGGTAATGAACGTTAAATGATCATTTAATCAAGAGGGTCTATTATAGGGGGTACTCATCTCCGAAAAACTATTTCCTTATGCAACCTTTTCTCGCGTATCAAACTTGTTTGATGTGAAAGAAAGGGTGGCACCAGGCGCAAAACAAGCTATCGCCTGAACTAAACTCGTTAAAAAAACACTTCCATGCGCTTTCCTTCATGCTGTTATACAATATGAAAATTATATAATGCTTTTTACCACACCTGCGTATGTAACCTGGACTTCCATGATCAGCGTTTCAACGGGTCAACTAAATTAGTCAAATCCAAATAATAAAGCCTATACGTCTGTACTCTGCAGTGATTAGCCAACTCAATGGGCATATAAAAACCTAGAAGTGGGTGCTCGGCACTTGTCCTTTCGACAAAGGTGTTAGGTGCAAGCGACTTGTGAAACGAAATTCGATCTTTTTTGCATAAATTTAGTTGCGCGTGCTCAGCTGTTTTATTTATGGACAATGTTTTAATATAAGTGATTTAGCAATGGCGACGTGGCTGATAAGTTGCCATTAGTTCTGCGTTAAAAAACAACATCATATGAAACAACATCATATCCTTTTATTTAAAGTTTGTCTAAATCGTTCAGAAACTATTAATATCTATATCCCCCCGGTTCACCCAAGAAACAGTCTACAGTCCATAGTCCACAGTCCATAGTCCACAGTTTATAGTCCATGGTCCACAGTCCACAGTCCAGTCCAGGTTTTAGCACATGCCGTTAAATCGTATAGTTTTTATGCTAGTGTGATGATAAAAACATTATAAAGTCGTGCAGCACACGCGATGTTAAATCCCATACCATGCACACTTGCGACTATTATTTAAAAGGCATATTTTAAAAAGAATAATGTACATACCCACATATCCGTGACCTTTCGAAAGCTTATAGACAGTTTGATCACTACGCAATGATTTGTGTAGCAATTTTGTATTATTCTCATTTTTATCATTAGGCTCCCATCAAAGCACCTCCAAATCCCCGTCAGGTGAGCTGATTTGTCTAAACTATAAATTACTGTGGATTATGAAAACTTTTTGGTTGATTTTGTCCCTAATGTTACGTTAATAAAAAATTACATTCATATTATTATCATTAAAGTGCATCTGTCAAAATCACCATTTTTTCTTCAAACTTTCGTGGTGACAAGGCGATTCGAACGACGTATACAATTCTTCAAACGGATAAATAATGCCAGAGATATTTTTCTTTAAGCATCCTAAAAAAATGGCGGGGGGTTTTATTATGGCCGGGGAAAACAGGCTGTGTTGAATTAGCTCTGTGACGTCAAACCGAGAACAGGTCACATATAAAAAAAATACAAAAAAGTAATCATTTGCGAAGCGAAAAATTGCCAAAAATAATTACTTTTTCAGGATATTTGTTTGTATATGAACATTTTAGGCGACTGAAAACTGATCATTGTATCTTTGAAACTGAAGGAAATTGCTCAAATTTAGAGATTTAAAAGTGGTGATTTTGACTTATGCACTTTAAAACTTTCAAAGCGTCAAGCGTAAACATCACTTTTAACTTTTCTTTCATTGTGACCAATATTATACACCTGTTGCAACGTTTCCCCTTTTCATACTATGCAAACAAAATTGATGCGACCTTCTAAGCATTTATTAAGCACTTATTGTAAATTCATTTTCTCTTAAAGAAGTTTAACCTTAGTGTATAACGTTTTAAACATTCATTTCAGAGAACTCCTAGCAACAGGTCACAGGTTGGTGTGTCCGCCAATATTTTGAATGAACTTAAAGAAAAGCAATTAAGAAAATCAATCAGAAAATAAGGAATACGAATAACTGTGGTTGTAATTTGATCTCATTTTAATGAATTTATATATGCTTCAAAACATCGTATGTGTCAGTGTCCATCTAATCAATCGTTTTTACAACTTAGAATGACAGTGTAGTTAATACTTATTGATTTAGTGGCCTACAGGTTTTCAGGTATGATTATCTACACATACCAGGTGGCCCAATAAAGTAGTCTCTTTGATTTAATCTAATTGAAATTTATTGTAATTTAACATTACTAATACAAAAGTTGGGACAGTTATCACAGCTAAATCAATTGCATGTTATTTAGGAACTGCTAAGATGAATCCTAAAATAAGATTTTGAGGCTACTTTAGTGGAGATATTGCTATTTTTAGTCGAACCCTAAATATAATAAACAAGTATAATAAACAAGATGGACTTTTTCGACTTATGCTGAAGGATAAACCGTTTGATGTATTTTCTGTATCTGAAACTTGGCTTAATAGTGACATATCCGGTTGTGAATTTGCTATTGAAGGTTACTAGGAAAGATCGAATTGACCGCAGGGGGCTGTATCAGCGGAGGATCCAGAGGGTATCGAGCGTATTTGATGATACGGTCAGATTTTTCAGATATAGTACATGATTATATCGTTGTACGTATTATTTACAAAACAAGTTGGAAGGCTTTATCTGTCTAAAGACGCGAGCCGAAGGCGAGCGGCTTTCTACACCGATAAAGCGGATTAAAGCCCGATTAACGAGTTTTGTAAATGGCTTCAAAATCGTCAGTTCATTAGTATTGTATATAAACTAGCAAGCATTCCGTTGACAGTTGATGGCAATGAAAATAAGCGGCAGGTAAACTGATAATAATATTCTTTTGTATTTCCTCCATTTCACGCTTGACCTGATGAAAACCTTCAATGCATATTTGCATGTAGCTAGTATAAGTATTATTTTGCAATGTGAGCGAGAGAAACACGGGGTGCTGTGTCTGTGCCTCTGTGCAATAACGTTTATTGTAAACGTAGATTCGAAGAAGTAGGTTTACTTTTCAGGTTTAATTGTATTTTGGTGTGTAAAATTGACTGTATTTGGTGTGGAAACGACAGTGCAGTTGTGAAACGTTTACTGTAGATGAAATATAATGGTGTTCTATATCAGATTTAAAGACATTGATGTTTAATTAATAAGTGTTCTATCACATTTAAAGACACTGATGTTTTATTAATGAGAGTTCTATCAAACGGTAGAAACATCGATTAAGCATTAATTTCTTTTGTATTTTCCTCATGAGTTATTAATGAGTTTTTGAAATATTTTTACAACGCCTGACGTCTGTTCTATATAGTTTTAAACATTTGTAACTTGCACCAATACGATATTAAACTGTCCTTTTCTTGAGCCATTGTCAATGAAATTTCGCTACAAACAATAATATGTAGGAAATAGTTTCCATAATTGTGTTTACAGACTGAAATATAGCCGATTATTAGCCTCGTCCCCGGCGCTTTGATGTTTTATGGCGGATACACCATTGATCTGTATAATACTGGATCACGCATTCATAATTAAATTTTGAAGTCATCGCCGCCATCTTGGTACTCCAGGTCCAGTGTTCTTTGCGGGTGTAAGAGTAAGCTTTTAAGCAGCGTTTTCAATTTCCGTAAATTTCCTTAAAATAAGGAAGTTTATTTATCTATTGAAAATGCTGATTGTCCGCCATCTTGGTACTCCAAATTCTGACTTCACTTGATGTCACTGTATGCGTGATCCAGTGTTATAGAGATCAATGGGATACACACACCAAATCGCGCGCGCATGACTCGCGCCACGCACTGCCGTAGAATTAGCATCACAAGAACATTAAAGCGCAGGGGACGAGCCTGTCGGAACACTCTGATCAGGGTTGGTCACTTGGCTTTTTAAGGCCAAATAACTCGATTTTGGATTTTTTATTTCTTGTTTGGCCTTAAAAATTTTTTTGACCTTTTGGCTTTATTTTGGCTTTTTTATCGAGTGACAGGTGGTACGTTATGATCCTTTAGCTTTTGCACTTAGGGCTTTTCTTTATCACTATTTTTATAAATACGAAAAAATATAAATACGAACATAATCATTATTATTATTATTATTACTATTATATTATTATTATTATTATTATTTATTATTATTATTGTTATTATTATTATTATTATTATTATTATTTGGCCGTGGAGTGTTACAAGGAGATTGCTTAAGTCCATTGTTATTCAATCTCTGTTTTAATACTTTCATACAACACATCAAATCCGACCATTACCGCCAGTTTGGCTTTTCACATAAACTTCTAAATCCAATCCATTGGTTTCAATTTGCTGACGATGCTTCTGTAATCACTAGTCTTGAAACCGAAAACCAGCATCTTCTAAACCGATTTTCTTTATGGTGTCAGTGGTCAGACATGATTATTCGAGTGGATAAATGCCGCACTTTTGGTATAAAGAAAGCCGTAACGAAATCAATGCAATATTTACCAAAGCTTTTCATTAACAACAGTGTAAACCAACCACAAAATTGGGAGAGACGTTTTGCTACTTGGGAAGATACTTTGACTTTAGCATGTCTAACAATAAACACAAATCCGAACTAATCACTCTTATTAACGATCTGATGAGTGACATTGACCTCAAACCCTTGCACCCGAAAAATAAATTACATCTTTACAGTCGATATGTCCTGTCTAAATTATCTTGGCACCTAACTGTTGCACCCTTATCCAATGTATGGATTGTCGAGAACATTGATTCTATTGTGATTCAGTATATTCGCAAGTGGCTTGATGTACCAGTATCAGGAACTTTTAGTAACGTCTTCCTAAACTATAACAAATTTGGTCTTAATATTACTCCCCCATCGATAAAATTTACACAATGTCAATCAACCCTTCGAAATGCACTAAAGTCATCACCTAATGATTCCGTCAATCATCTGTGGAAATTAACAAGTAATCACACTAATATTCAATATGATACTTATAATTCTACAAAGGAAGTCATTAAAAAGTTTCGATCGAGTCAAGAAGATAAGCTTAAAAACCATTTAACATCCCATGGATCCTTCTTTTCCAGCGTGACAAAATTCTCCCTATCTCAAGTCAATATTATCTGGTCAGCCTGTCAATCAAAGCTTCTAAAAAACATTTTTAACTTCACGATCCGCTACATAAACAACACCCTTCCGACCCGCAGAAACCTTGCAAAATGGGGTTTATCTTCGACAGCTGATTGCTCTTTTTGTCTTAATCCTGAATCCTTGTTACATGTCGTAGCTGGTTGTAACTCATATTTGAATCGTTTCAGTACTTAACTTCATTGCCAATAATATTCTACAACCTCTACATTCCAAAAAGCTTTATGTTGACCTTCCTGGATTTCTCAACCCTTCAATTGTAACTGGTGACAAATATCGGCCTGATTTGCTCCTAACGACGAAAGACAACTGCTTGTATATTATTGAATTAACTGTGGGATATGAAACTAATCTTAGAAATAATAGTAAACGTAAACAGGCTAAATACATGAATGTTATTAAAGAGCAAAAGAAACATTTTAAATCCGTTCAATTCCTCAATCTTTCTATCAGTGCACTTGGAGTTTTTGACAAGGAATCTTCTACATTTTTGAAAATGCTCAATGACCTTGATGTTAGTGAAACTCAAACTAAACATTGTATAAAGAAAATTATTAACATCTGCATTAGAACATCTTACTATATCTTTTGCTGTCGCAACAAGGAATGGACAAATCCCGATTTTATGAAATTTTAAATATTTAATATCATTTGTGTATATATAGATTAGATTATTGTGTGTTATAGAGTATAATGGTGATTTCAAGTAGCCAATTGTAAGTTACCTGTAAAAGTGAGATTTACAATTGCTTGTACATATATATCAAAAAGTTCATAAAGTTTTCATTATTTTTATTATTATTATTATTATTACATCGAGCAGTGGCGTATACACGTTCTCTGTACATGTCCATGGTTTCACTGAAAAATTTTACTTGAATTGACATAGTTAAATCAGATTTTGGATTTTAAAATTACTTTTAATCAATTATGATTCGTGCAAACTTGCTTGCGTTATTTTCAACGCTAATAATACGTGGATTTTGTGGCAAGGAATTTGAATCATTAGGCCGTCACTCGTGGCGGTGTAAAAGTAAAGTTGGAAACGAACGAGAATCCACTGTAAATGTAAATCCTGTCATGGACATGCCTACACAAATGCGTCTACCTGTGAAGTCTTGCAAAGCAATCAAATGTTGCTGTGGTAAAGTCTGCAAAGGAGCTCGCGGTCTCAAAATGCACCAGCGAAGTTGTAAAGTCATTGACGACCTTGAAGACGAACTACAACAACAAATGACAGAAGCATTGAACAACGACAATCATGAGGATAACATAGATCCAGTTCACCCTGACATATCAACCTTAAACATCCAAGAAAACTTCCCTGATTTAAAAAGAGGAATTAAACTACCCAAATCGCCATTACAATGGTCAACTGCTAACGACTTTTTTAAGCTAACTTTTTCAAATCACCCAATAACACCAGTAGTATTATAAAGGCCGATCGACCCTTTTTCACAAAGGGATGTACAGAGGGGTGTGCAGAGATGTGCAGAGGGGTGTGCAGGGATGTGCAGAGGGGTGTGCATAAAGGGATGTGCAGAGGGGTGTGCACAATGCGTTACGTGCAGAGGGGTGTGCACAATGCGTTACGTACACAAGCCGTTACGTACGCCCCGTGACGTACGCTATAGTCGTGCTCTGATTGGTCGAAAAACGTACGTACACCCCATGACGTACACCCCGTGACGTACGCTATAGTCGCGCGCTCTGATTGGTTAATGGTTGGCGTACGTATGCCCAGTGACGTACACCCCGTGACGTACGCCATAGCTATGCTCTGATTGGTTAAAACAGCGTACGTGTATTTTGTCTGGTTATTTTGTAGCACTGTATTGTCGCACAGTATTGTTTACGATATCTTCGGATACTATTCAGAATATGTTTAGTACCGTAGTACAAAATTTAAAGAAAGAAATACAGGCGATATTTTGTGAGTAAGAATTTTATTTCGTCATAGAAGTATATACAACATTAGTAAGGTTTCTGTCTAACATTTCTAAGGTAATATCGTCCCAGTGTTTTTGGAGTTTGCTTATGTGCTGGTGGCATTTGTACATCAGCCTGCTCGAAATGTGGTTGCTCCAATTGTTCATCGCCAGAATCACCTTTGTCTGCGACTGATTCGTCATCGCTCACATCTGGAGAATTATTCTCGGTATTTGTGTCGTAAGTGTACCAGTGTTTTATTGGATGCTCAATTGTGTGTGGTGGTGTTACATAGTAAGGCATAGGTGAATGCCCTTCGTGCTCTTCCTCTCCCACGTCTATATTCGAATGCTCTGCTTCGCTCTCACTAGACTGTGCTGCGACGTCTGGATCACTGTCCTCGGCATCGGCCTGTACTATATCATCTTCATCACTATACTCCACGTCAGCGTGTAGTTGAGAAGACTGTGGTTTGTTCTTGGCTCCTCAATACTCTTTGTGGCTTTTTTTATGAAACCGGTCAGCTGATCTTCAAGACTTTGAAATTTACTTTGTAACTGATTTTTAAATGTTTGAAATCTATGATATTCATTAGAATAGAGTGTACTTTTCTCATCAGGAGTCATAGACGGGGCGCTTAAGATATTTTCCATTTCCTGTTCCGTATTGTACATGGCGTTAAGTATAGGAGGTTGTCGATACGATTGCTTTCTCATATATCCATTAAGTTGCTGTTGTAAACCATCTCTCTCCCCAGGCAATACATTTGTTTTTAGGCGGTGATGATCATGGGTAGTCGGTTTAAGGTCAAGCATAAGATAACCGTGAGGGTGACTTGTAGCTTTTTCATACGCATGCATGAACTCGGGAACCCGGCCTGGGTTGATTTGTCTTGCCAATGTTAATACTTGCTGCTTGTCACGAGGAGACTTAAACAATACAATATAATGTGTATTAAGGCTGATGTTTCTTGTTTCCGTTCCTTGATGAAATATATTTTGGACAATGTAGATAACTGATAGGTTTCTGTGATGGCTCCCTTTGGTAAATAAGTTGGCTATGCGTTTGTCGCCTCCTGACTGTGCCATAAGATCGTCAAGAACGATTATGTTACGTTTATTAACATCAAGAAAATCACGAGAGTCAATTTCAGAGGGTATGCCTTCGAAAAATTCAATACCCGGTATAGTGTCGATCATTTCTAAATACATGGGTTGCCATTGTCCATAGCACCAGATAATACGTTGAGGAGGTGGCCGTATAGTTTGTTGAGCATTCTCCAAAAGTGTTTTTACCCGTAGCGTCTTGCCACTTTGTGTACAGCCCGCGACAATACATGTAAAAGGGTGGTGAAGTGCCACTGGTCCGCTGACTAAAGGGGTGGGTTTAGTAAATGGGTCTTGCTTGTGCACATTTCTTTCATGACGTTGCATATTAAATAAAGTCGAGGATTGCATTCCGCAGGTATCACAAACATAGGACATGTTTCTTTAGTGAGACCCAAAAGGAGACTGTAGTCTCACCCGAGATTTATGCTGCCTCCTCCTCCTCCTCCTCCTCCTCCTCCTCCTCCTCCTCCTCCTCCTCCTCCTCCTCCTCCTCCTCCTCCTCCTCCTCCTCCTCCTCCTCCTCCTCCTCCTCCTCCTCCTCCTCCTCCTCCTCCTCCTCCTCCTCCTCCTCCTCCTCCTCCTCCTCCTCCTCCTCCTCCTCCTCCTCCTCCTCCTCCTCCTCCTCCTCCTCCTCCTCCTCCTCCTCCTCCTCCTCCTCCTCCTCCTCCTCCTCCTCCTCCTCCTCCTCCTCCTCCTCCTCCTCCTCCTCCTCCTCCTCCTCCTCCTCCTCCTCCTCCTCCTCCTCCTCCTCCTCCTCCCAAGTCGGTTTATGTTTGTGATACCTGCGAAATGCAATTCTCGACTTTATTTAATATGCAACGTCATGAAAGAAATGTGCACAAGCAAGACCCATTTACTAAACCCACCCCTTTAGTCAGCGGACCAGTGGCACTTCACCACCCTTTTACATGTATTGTCGCGGGCTGTACGCAAAGTGGCAAGACGCTACGGGTAAAAACACTTTTGGAGAATGCTCAACAAACTATACGGCCACCTCCTCAACGTATTATCTGGTACTATGGACAATGGCAACCCATGTATTTAGAAATGATCGACACTATACCGGGTATTGAATTTTTTGAAGGCATACCCTCTGAAATTGACTCTCGTGATTTTCTTGATGTTAATAAACGTAACATAATCGTTCTTGACTATCTTATGGCACAGTCAGGAGGCGACAAACGCATAGCCAACTTATTTACCAAAGGGAGCCATCACAGAAACCTATCAGTTATCTACATTGTCCAAAATATATTTCATCAAGGAACGGAAACAAGAAACATCAGCCTTAATACACATTATATTGTATTGTTCAAGTCTCCTCGTGACAAGCAGCAAGTATTAACCCTGGCAAGACAAATCAACCCAGGCCGGGTTCCCGAGTTCATGCATGCGTATGAAAAAGCTACAAGTCACCCTCACGGTTATCTTATGCTTGACCTTAAACCGACTATCCATGATCATCACCGCCTAAAAACAAATGTATTGCCTGGGGAGAGAGATGGTTTACAACAGCAACTTAATGGATATATGAGAAAGCAATCGTATCGACAACCTCCTATACTTAACGCCATGTACAATACGGAACAGGAAATGGAAAATATCTTAAGCGCCCCGTCTATGACTCCTGATGAGAAAAGTACACTCTATTCTAATGAATATCATAGATTTCAAACATTTAAAAATCAGTTACAAAGTAAATTTCAAAGTCTTGAAGATCAGCTGACCGGTTTCATAAAAAAAGCCACAAAGAGTATTGAGGAGGCCAAGAACAAACCACAGTCTTCTCAACTACACGCTGACGTGGAGTATAGTGATGAAGATGATATAGTACAGGCCGATGCCGAGGACAGTGATTCAGACGTCGCAGCACAGTCTAGTGAGAGCGAAGCAGAGCATTCGAATATAGACGTGGGAGAGGAAGAACACGAAGGGCATTCACCTATGCCTTACTATGTAACACCACCACACACAATTGAGCATCCAATAAAACACTGGTACACTTACGACACAAATACCGAGAATAATTCTCCAGATGTGAGCGATGACGAATCAGTCGCAGACAAAGGTGATTCTGGCAATGAACAATTGGAGCAACCACATTTCGAGCAGGCTGGTGTACAAATGCCACCAGCACATAAGCAAACTCCAAAAACACTGGGACGATATTACCTTAGAAATGTTGGACAGAAACCTTACTAATGTTGTATATACTTCTATGACGAAATAAAATTCTTACTCACAAAATATCGCCTGTATTTCTTTCTTTAAATTTTGTACTACGGTACTAAACATATTCTGAATAGTATCCGAAGATATCGTAAACAATACTGTGCGACAATACAGTGCTACAAAATAACCAGACAAAATACCCGTACGCTGTTTTAACCAATCAGAGCATAGCTATGGCGTACGTCACGGGGTGTACGTCACTGGGCATACGTACGCCAACCATTAACCAATCAGAGCGCGCGACTATAGCGTACGTCACGGGGTGTACGTCATGGGGTGTACGTACGTTTTTCGACCAATCAGAGCACGACTATAGCGTACGTCACGGGGCGTACGTAACGGCTTGTGTACGTAACGCATTGTGCACACCCCTCTGCACGTAACGCATTGTGCACACCCCTCTGCGCATCCCTTTGTGCACACCCCTCTGGACATCCCTGCACACCCCTCAGCATATCTCTGCACACCCCTCTGCACATCCCTTTGTGCACACCCCTTTGCACATCCCTGCACACCCCTAAAAAAAGGGTCGATCGGCCTTTATAATACTACTAACACCGGACGATCTTAATAACAACATCAATACCATGGTAACAGTCGTCTACAATTACTTTGGTGAGAATTTTGGATATGTTGACAATAATAACAGTGTAGAATTTGACAAAAAATACCAAACATTTTCACCAAAGGATTTGAAAAAAGCTTTAAAGAAATTAAAACTGGAAAACGGAGATGTATTAGAGATCAAATTTGTCGCGAAGAAACTGCGCAATCTCCTTGATAAGTCCAATAATACTGATCAACGTAACACTAATAACCACGATTCTGCGGAAATTGATCATGATCGCCAAATTAGTAAAAACTTTTGGGGTTACGTTAAAAACATTTTCCAAAAGAATACTAGCTCACTTTCATCATTTAATCTGAAACAATGTACATCCTATTTTGCTAAAATATTCACCTCGATTAACCCAAGTAAAACATTCAGCATCCCAAGTTGAATTCCAAAATTTGCTTCTCCTCAAAAGCCTTTCAATCTTGACCCCCCGACCTATCAAGAGATTACAAACGTCATCCGTAAAATGAAACCGTCTGGCTCATCATGTCCACTTGACCGGATATTTATAATCTCTTTTAAACGCTGTCCGTATTTCCTACTTGACCGAAATAATCCATGCAGCCTGGTCGTACGGTGTTGTACGTCCCATCTGAATGGAAAAAAGCATGTACAATACTGATTCACAAGAAAGGAGAAACAAACGACCCAGAAAAATTTTCGTCCAATCACTCTTGAATCCATCCCACTTAAAGTCTTCACATCATGTCTTCGTAATAAAACATTTGAATACCTCTTAAACAATAATTAAATAGAACAAAACATCCAGAAAGGTTTCACTCCGAAACTTTCAGGAACACTAGAGCATACTGCTCAGATGGCACATATGATTAACACAGCACGCACCAAGCAACGATCTATTGTTATTATATTACTCGATCTTAAAAATGCATTTGGCGAAGCCCATCATAATCTTATACACGAAGTCCTTGAATATCATCACGTTCCTAATCACATAAAGAACCTTATCGGCAGTCTTTACACTAATTTCCAAACTTCCATCTTAACTGAACAGTTTAACACCCCCGTCATTACAGTCGGTCGTGGCGTTCTTCAGGGCGATTGTCTTAGTCCTCTATTATTCAACATGGCATTCAATACTTTCATACAACATATAAAATCTGAAAAATACCGTCAGCTCGGATTTTGGAAATTAAGCGAAATTGGCATTCCATGCAATCCTATCCATTGGTTCCAGTTTGCAGACGACGCTGCTGTCATCAGTAGCCAAGAGAAAGAAAATCAAATGCTCCTTAATCGTTTTACAATCTGGTGTCAATGGGCTAGTATGATTATGCGCGTTGACAAATGTTCAAAATTTGGCATTAAAAAACAGTTAACGAAATCCATCCAGTATTTGCCCAAGCTTTTCGTGAATAACCATCTTGTACCCAGAATTGAAATGGGCAAATCCTTCCGTTACTTAGGTCGCTATTTTGATTACGATATGTCTGACGAGGAGCACAAGTCAGAATTAGTTAAAGTGTTTAATGACATCATGAACAAAATTGATGATCTACCCTTGCACCCGAAAAACAAAATTCTTTTATACAGTCGTTATTTGCTGTCAAAAATATCCTGGAATTTTACTGTTTCTGATATATCTAAGACATGGATCTGCGAAACGTTAGACGGTATTGCGTCCAAATATTTTCGAAAATGGCTAGAACTTCCTGTCTCTGCAACCCTTAGCAACGTGTTACTTCCACAAAATAAATTTGGTCTGAATATTATTCTCCCGTCGACAAAATTTATCCAATGTCAAACTGTTTCTCGGGTAGCACTAAGATCTTCACCGAACGTAGATATAAACAATTTATGGGCGGTTACGAGCACCAACAAGAACATACAGTATGAAATTTACAACGACACAAAAGATGTTCTTAAGGCGGTTAGAAAAAAGACTGATGAAGAGAGACTCCAAAACCAACTCATTTCGCAAGGTTCTTTCTTTTCCAGTATCCTTAATAATTCCACATCCACATTCAACTCCTTATGGTGATCCGTTCAAAGCAAACTTCCGAAAACATCTTTAACTTCTCTATCCGGTATATCAATAACACACTTCCGACAAGAAAAAACCTATCAAAATGTGGACTATCATCGACACCTTATATCTGTTTTTGCTCTTCACCCGAAACGCTGCTTCATATCGTTGCTGGATGTGAGACATACTTAAATGAAGGCTGGTTTACATGGCAGCACGATTCTGTTTTAAATTTCCTCGCATCCACTCTTACTGCTGTCCAGTTTTTAGGTTGACATACTTGGCTTTGTGAACCCATCTGTTCTCACCGGTGACAATTTACGACGACCTGTCCTACTTCTAGCGATTGAGAACGAATGCCTATACATTCTCGAGCTCACTGTTGGGTTTGAATCCAATCTACAAGTCAACGCCAATCGCAAACGCCAAAAGTACCTTGATTTAATTGAAGAGCAGAAAACGAATTATGATAAAGTCTAGTTTATTAACTTGTCCTTGAGTACACTTGGTTTTCAGTCGATCATCGGAAAATTTTGACGAAATGCTGAGAAGTCTAAAACTTGATGCTCAGTATAGTAAATATATAAAAAAGAAAATGGTGAATATGTGTATACGAACATTGTATTATATATTTTGTAGACGAAACAAGGAGTGGGATAACCCAAAAGTAATGACAATATAATCATTTTAAAATAATTGTTGAAATTATATATTGTAAAATGTCGTCAATTCATTTAGACATTGATAAGCTACCTGTAAAGCGAGGTTTATCGTTGTAGTTGTATAACATCTAATAATCAATAAATAAAGTGTCCATTATTATTATTATTATTATTGAAAATAATAATCATAATAATAATAATCTTTATTCATTTTAAAATTGATGTACAAAGTCTAGGTCGTTGCCCGTTAAAAAGTGTATTTTTGGTTCATGATATTAAAAGTATGTGTCCTTCTGGTCCATATTTATCAAATAATACTATTGATACTAATAATACTAAAAAAGACTCCCTAATGATATAATAAAACTAACGGTATTACTCGAATATATACAATAATACTTTTATTACCAATGACTATATTAAATATTAATATCTATCAAATATTAATGGGAAATAGCACTCTCTACGTTGTCAATATTAAAATCGATGTTCTTCATGTCATATATAATTTTCCTTGCTCTTGAACCTCTCAGACAGGTAAGTGCCGATCTCAGTAAAGCGAACGAAATTCTGGCTCTTATCCAACCCATGGTTATCGCATAATATTCGCCTTTCTTTATGGCTACCAACTCAACCAATCGTCAATGGTATCTCACACATTCTTTGCCCATACCGCCTGTGGTGGTGAAAACGAGTGGTGTAAATGTTCCTTGCTCTATTTCGAGGACTCTAGTTGCATAGAGGCGCTTCTTCTCGTTTCCGTGTATCTTGTAAACTTTGCGTAGTTCCAGGTCCTTCTATGAATCAGCATTGGGGTGAAATACCCCTACATCAAAAAAGGATGACCGTTGACTTTCCCAGAAACCACGTGCACGAATGTCAAGTCTAGCATCAGGTGCTCTCTTAGAACCTCCACTGAGTCGCTCTCCAGAAATGTTTTGTAGTACAGGCTCAACTTGAACATTACTACAAACAATATTGAGCAGTTCCACTTCCAGATCTCTTAACTAAATTACAAAGCCTCCAAGTTTACAGATCATAGCATGGTCAGTCGTGAAGGAATGGCCACATACACATATGGAGGGGATGTCGTCAATTGGCCAATCATAGCGCAATTTTACGGCGTCTCGAAATTCTTTCTTATTCAAATCGAATCCCTGTTCTTTTAGACGAAGTACTGTGAGCCACACAGGTGATCCTTTTTCCGAAGCCACACCCATTATACGCTGAATTTTTGGTGTTGCACTTTCTCTAACACGTTCTGCCCTGTTCTCGCATTCTTTAACTCCTTCTTTTCTAACTGCTGTTTTGGCTGACGTTCGAGTAACAAGATTTAGGTAAAAATGTCAATGCCATAGACACATTCGTGTAAATACGCGTTATTTTATGCGTGTGTTCAATATAAAATTGCAGCATTTTTTGTGGAGTTGAAGACTTTGGAACTTAAATTTAGAAAACTAGAAATTAGCTGGAACGAATCTGATTGATACCATGTCAAAACATTGATAAAATTTGGTTCTTTTTGGCTTTTTTGGAAAAAAATAAAATTTGGTCTTATTTTTATAAATTTGGCCTTTTTTAAAACTTCATTTGGCTTTGTGCATGCGCAAAAGCCTACCAACCCTGGTAGGTATACTAATTGTAATATAAGCTATTTAGTATTCATAAGGATCATTTAGTATTCATGAGGACTTTTAGTATTCATGAAATTAATTAGTTGTGCTTTTAACCAATTGTAACGGCGATACACTGACCAATAAGAAAACTCAAAATAGGCAATTAGAATGTAGAAGCTGGGAGCGCTGTTTTCGCAGAGGTCCGCAGCAAATATAATTAATATAAATCAATTCGATCAGGCCTCAAGCACTCGGACAAACAGAGTTTAAAAGATAGTTTTCGTTAATCGTGTTTATGGCGTCGATTCCGTCGAAATGGAAGGGAGGCTACGATAATGCAAGGAAATACAGTAAAGCGTGGGAAAGTAAATTTAGTTGGGTAACAAAAGCTTTGGACGGCAGTAATGATGCTTTTTGTAAGCTGTGTCATTCAACCGTGAAACTAAAACTGTGCAATTTAACCAAACACGAAGGAAGTGTCAAACATATGCAGCACGTTAAGCTCTCTACTGCCATGAAGCCCATTCAAGTTACACGTGTACCGAAAGCTGCGGACGAAGTAAAGATTGCAGAGATCGAGCTGGCTGTCACGATGGCATGCCATTCTGCGATGATGACAATGGACCATCTCGGGGAGGTAATCGTCCGGAATGCGAATGGGAGCAAACTCGAGAATCTCAAAATGCATAGAAAAAAGTGCACAAAAATTCTGACGGACGTTGTTAGCCCAGCAATGAAGGAAGAGATGATCGCGGACGTGCAGGGAAAAAGATTTTCCTTGATTGTCGATGAATCAACTGACGTTTCAACTACGAAACTGTTCTGCGTTATTATACGGTACTTCAGCCAAGTTGAAAAGACGATCCTCACCGCATTTGTTGATTTAATTCCCGTTGTGCACACTACCGCAGACGACCTTTTCAATGCTATCAGAAATTGCCTGAACGAAATTAATCTTGATTTGGCGAACTGTGTTGGCTGCGCGAGTGACGGTGCTTCAGTGATGGTCGGTGAACACGATTCGGTGTGGACAAGAATAGCTGCTGTTTCTTCGCATTGCATCAAGATGATGTGCATTTGTCATTCATTGTCCTTGTGTGTGATGCATGCGCTTGAGAAGTTACCATCCAGTCTTGGGTTCCTTTTAGCAGAAGTTCCTAAATGGTTTTCTACGAGCTCAGTAAGAAGAGAGGCGTATAAGGAACTCTTCGAGGTCATGTGTCCCGATGAATGTCGAAAGGCACCGTTTGAGAAGTATTCGACAACAAGGTGGCTAGTGAGAGGAAAGGTGATCTACCGAATTCTTGTAAATTGGAATGAATTGAAAGCTTACTTTCTGGTGGCACAACCAGCAAGTACGCAGGCGGCTCGCTACAAGGCGCGTCTTCTACTGGACATGCTTAAAGATCCAATCACCTACCTATATTTCCACTTCGTGTCCCCTCTTGTAACAGAATTCGACAGGGTTAACGCGTTTTTCCAGGCAACCGATGGTGATCCAGAAGAGATGTATACCGACTTAAGTTCCCATTACAAAAGTCTGCGTGCGAGAGTTTTCGACCCGGAAGAAAGACCACTTCCCATCGAGAAGGTTGATTTTGGCGGAAAGTTTCTGTTCGAAGTATGCATCTGTCCAACATGATAAAGCGGCTGCTCAGGCTAAAGTTCTCGAAGTCAAGAAACGTTGTTTAGACTTTCTGCTCGAAGCTGTTCGTCAAGTGGAAAAGCGTTTACCTGCTGCCCACAACATCTTCAAAGGACTAAGCGCCCTTCACCCATCCAAAGTCCTCAATGGAAGGACAAGAGTTCCGTTCAGTCAGTTACCGCTTCCTCATTTACAACAAGAGAACAGCAACGAGATTGAGGAGCAATACCGAAAGATTCTGCACCGCGATTAGAAAGACGATCCAATCTTCAATGGCACCATTCCTGAAACAACGGTGACATTCTGGTCTCAGATTATACAGTTCCAAACTTCTCTCGGCGACAAACCGTTCGAAAAGTTAGCAACGTATTCCCTGGATTGTTTGACCAATCCAGTAAGCAATGCTGTGGTTGAAAGAGCTTTTTCTTTGGTGACAGCGGTGAAAACAAAACAAAGAAATCGGATGGGATTAGAGTTACTGAATGCGATCATTCGAATTCGCTGTAAGCTTCAGTTCTCGGATAACTGCTGCATAAACTTTGTTACGACTAAGCGAATGCTTGAGTTGTTCAATACTAAAAACATGTACGATTGCGAGAAGGAGAATTAAGATTAAAACAGTATATCTATTAATGCATGAAACATTATTTCTAAATTTCATTTACATTGGGTCGGACAGACAGAGATAGCTCGAGTCTATGCTCGCATATAGTAGCATTATCAGATATAATTAGCTACGCAGCACTCTAGTCATCGCACTAGTTGTAAAATAAAAACTGAACAGTGTCAATACCCAAAACTATTATGAGTGAGTTTGGCCTTTTTAGCATTTATTTGGCCGCGTTAGAAAAATTGTAATTTGGCCTCTTTTGGTAGATTTTGGCTTCTTTTCCATAGCTATTTGGCTCCAAGCATGCGCAAGACCTACCAACCCTGGTTACAATGCCTCCTCGAGAGTTATTTATAATCTCTATGTATCAACCAAGGTATCAACTACAGGTATAGGAAAGTTAAAGGAAACCTACAATCCTGGACAAAACATTGACGACACTTTTCCTAATATCGTCATTTTCTTAGCTCATTGTTATTACATAGAAGAAACCTCACCTTTCCGGCCACACCGATCAATGTTGTTTTCATTTCTTACAGATTCAACACTGTTTTGGGGGCGACGGGGTAAATTGAGGGGCCTATTCTGATGTTTTATTAGGTACGTACATGTTAAGCAAATAATTTGAGTGTAGTCAAATGCAATAGTTTTGTCCAGGATTGCAGTTCCAGGCGTTTTATTCACGATCATATCAGCTGGATGATTATGCTGATATATTTCGTGATGCGTGTCATGGAATAATTAGCGAAATCATAAAATTTCAATTTGAGAATTTTGGAAATTATGTGTGTTGAGTAGAACTTTAGAGTAAAAAAATTGCACTGAAATATTATGCAGTCGCAAGATGATGCAGTTATAGCAACGAATGACGATGCGTCTATTTGTAAAAGGTATTCTCAACAATTTTGTATCAAAAATTAGTTGACAAATTTTAAGAATATTATGGCATGTTTAATGATTAATAATGGTAACATAGAAACATTTAGAAACATGTGTTACTGGTTCTTGGGTTTGGGTTTTACTTGAAATTTATTTTGTAAAACACATCTTAAGACCAATTTTATTATGAGTGATGACTTATTTGGTCATTTGGATGAAGTTTCTAGTGATTTCGAGACATGTCAACGAACCCAAGATACCAATACGATTAGATGAAACTTTTCAAACTTATTAAAATTAGTTTTTAGTCACCAAGCTATTTTTTGCAAAGAAGAATTATTCAGTTATTAAATTATTTCAGGACACCATGTGATGTATATCACGTTATAGACTTGGCCCAAGTTTTCGGCAACTGTTCAGGGAACACAGGGATAATTGTATTGGGGACAGGACAGAGTTAATTAGGGAGGGGTATACACTCATATATTTGCATCCCAACTTACGAATGTCTTTTGAAGTCAACTCTAATAACAACAGATTTCAAATGACATTTGTTTGGGCAGAACATGGTATGAATATACACCCCTCTGCCAATAACATTCTACAGGGTGAATGAAAAAGCCTGAACAAATCTGAATAAACAGAAAAATTAGGAAATTCACAACTTCAAAGCCTGGAGTCTTACAGCAAGTTAAATATGGCTTGTGTGCAAAATTTTAATGATTAAAAGTAATGTTGTGCACAAGCCATTTTTATATACACCTATGTTTGAATACACCCCCCCCCCCTGGGATATAAACATTTAAATTTTAGATTTTTTTGTTCATTCTAAAACAAAAGTACCCAAACAATCTAATTTCTAAAAAACTTCATATGTCAAGCTCTTTTTGGGACATTCAGAGCGATTTCAAATTTGTTCAGTTTTTTTATCAGCCTGGAGCTGTGCCCCTGATTGTGGAAACTCTGAAGAAAATAAAGGAAAATTTGTTTGCGTCATGTTACCAGAATGAGTCAAGATCCCTCCTCCATTGTCCCCTTGGTTAGATTTTCTGTATAATTTTCGGTAAAAATTTCAACATGGGACTTGGGTCTGTAACATGCATAGCCAATAATGTGCGCATGTAGCAAGAGCGAGCCGGACCAGACAAATTCAATTCAATTTTTAATACAATTGCCGTTGAATATCCTGTAGCATAAAGTAAACAAGAAAAGATTGAAAAACCGCTTTCTATAGGAACCAACAATTATATAAAAGACATTTATACGAATTTTCCATATTTCTGATGTTGTTTTACCTTTTTATCTCGCTCAGGAAAGAGGGCGTATATTTAAATTACCATTTTATTATATGCCACCCCATGCGTGGGGGGGGGGGGGCAATAGATTCAATTGATCCCATATTTGTACATATGAAATACTTGATTTGACCTGATAGTGTAGCTCAGTTCAGTTAATAGGCACAGCATTATTAGGCTAGCATTCTAAATGTTAGATGTCAGCTGTTTTTGCCAATATTTTTCAGCTTGGCCAGTGTGGATATAGACTCATAGTCACATCACAAACATAATTTCAAAGGGAGTTTGTAACATTTTAACCTTATTCAAAGTGTTTGTGAGGAAACAGTACCATTGTTGAAGGAATTAACACTGGAACTGCAATTGTGAAAGCAAAATTAAGCCATCCAACATTCAAGGTGAGGTATTGGAGTACTATTAAATTAAATTTATATATTATAATTTCATAGCAAAGACAGGATCTGTTAGCAATGCACTAATACTATAGCTTGAAGTACTTTGCATGGGCTGCTACAGAGGTCTAGAAGACTGGCACATAGCCAGAACTTTTAAAGGGGGGGGGGGGGGGGTGGAGCTAGGTGGAAACTAATAATTATGATTATCATAGTCTTGAATTCAGCATTGTCTTATAGCTGCATGTATTGGTGTCGATGATGAGAAACAAATGACTTGCTAAATTGAAACAGACTGTTGAATTACCCCAGAGATCGTATCTCTGTAATTGATAAAGTTTTGTTCATTTCTTCTACAGAATATTATGATTGAAACAAAATTTCCCAACGATGATTTCTTTGTCACTCACTTGTCGCGCAATGGATCGTATCATCTTGCTAAAACTCTAAAGAGTGGAAAAACTATTCTGCATGCAGTGCTGACCAGCTTCAAGGTGAGATTACCGTTTCTCTCTGTTTATCCCCCCGGTGGTTTATTATTCATTTCAGGACCTTTTGGGGGGGGGGGCTTATTGGAGAGGGGATTAATTGAGAGGGGGCTTATTTATTCATCAAAAAAAAACAGCGATGGAGATTATCTCTTTGAACTGCAATAAACTCAAAATCATTACACAGTATATATCATATAACAACAACATTTATATTAACGATATAACAACATATAATATATATGGTAACAACAACATAATATATAATATAACAAAATATAATTTATATATTTATATTATTGGGGGCTTATTAGAGAGGGAGGGCTTATTTCATTTTTCCACTCAAAAGGGGGGGGGGGGGGCTTATGAGAGAGAGGGGCTTATTTGAGAGGGGGGCTAAATAGAGAGATTATGGTATGTGCTCATTTTTGTTCTTACCAAGTTTGCTCCTAAAAGACACTCCTTCTTAACACTTTCATTTTGTTTCTCAGTTATTGACAACGTGTGAAGTGGTGACTTTAAATCCGCCTGTGCTAGGTGAACAGGGAGTCGTGTTATACGACCCAGTTGGGACCTTACGATTTACAGAACGACAACGTGACGGCAACGTCCTAAGACAAACAGTCAATTGAAAAGAAGTGAATAATTATGGTTGTGAACAATGCATTAGAATATTTGAAAAGCGGCTCTCGTATTGTTGTCGACGGCAAATTTAAATTCGATCTAGTTAAGAACTTAATGAATCTATAGACGTTCTCTGGTTTAAATATTGTTTATTAACAAGCTTTCGGCTGCCAGTCTGCAGCCTTCAACGGGTTATATTAAAATGGATATGAACAGACGCCTAAAGATACTATTACATATATATATACGGTGTAAAATTACATATAGAAGGGAAAAAAATCATCGTTAAGTTACGTCTATTTCAACTACAGAAATATCCGAAAGTTATTATTATAACAAGAATCTGTATTGTTCTGGCAAATGTTTGGCATTATTATCTGCATTGATGGTAATGGCAGTGTGCCATGATTCCAATGTTCCTCTGTGCCGAATATTTGCCCGGTCAATGATTTTGCAATTGGCAAAGTCGATTGCGTGGTCGTTATCCCACGCGTGTTTAGCTATGTTAGAGCCTACTTTGCATTTTTTAACGTTTCTAATATGTTCTGTCTTCCTTGTTTCTAATGATCTGCCCGTTTCTCCAATGTATTTCCATGAGCAGTCAGCACAATTAATTTGATAAATAACGTTCGTTTGTTTTTCTTCGGATGGTCGGTCTTTGGGTGACGGAAGCATTTGGTTGAGTGTGCGTAGACGTTTTGAAATGACTTTGATGCCGTAATGTTTGAGTAGTCGTTTGAGAGGTTCTGTTAAGCCTCTAATGTACGGTAGAACGGCATATTCTTTCGTGCTTGGCTCTACGCTTTCAAAGAACACTCGAACCAATTCTTCTTGTGATGGTGTTACGTCTTGTGTCAACATTCGTTTCCTTTCAACCTTTCGTATAAAATTTCTTGGATAGCCATTTGTAACTAAGGCATCAATAACGTGCTTGCTTTCCGCTTGTTTTCCTTCGTTTGTGTTTGGTAATGTCGCTGCCCGATGTAAAAGGGATAATGCTGTGCTGGCCTTATGATTTTTGTCATGATGTGAAGTGTAATCTAGATATTTGTCAGTCTGTGTTGGCTTCCTGTAAACGTTAGTGATAAGAAATCCATTGTCGTGTGTAACTAATGTGTCCAGAAAAGAAAATTGTCCGTTATGTTCTTCTTCAACAGTAAATTTTATGTGAGGATCAATAGAGTTGAGTAATCCATGGAAAGCGGTTAATGCATGTTTTTTGATGATAGAATAGACATCATCGACAAAGCGAAACCATGTTTTTGGCGGTATAACAGCTTGGGCGAGGGCTAGCTCCTCAATAACCTCTAAGCAAAGGTTTGCCACAATAGGGCTAACAGGGCTGCCCATAGCACAACCGTGAACTTGTCTGTTCGTTTTGTTATTGTAATTGAAGTAGCTGTTGGAAAGAGTGAAGCGTAAAAGAGCAACTATATCGTTGACAGATAGTTTAGTACGTTGTTGTAAAGTCTTGTCTTTTAAAAGCTTGTTGCGAATATGTTCACACGTTTTGTCAACAGGTATGGCAGTGAATAAAGAGACAACGTCAACAGAAACCATAATTTCGTCATCGTCAACGGTAGTGTTGGCTATTTAACGTACAAATTCAGCGGAATTTGTGATTGAGTACCCGTTGTGATAATGGCGACAGAATTTCTGCTAGGTGCTTCGAAGTGTTATAAAGAGCCGTTTCTCTACAAGTCGGATATTTCTGTAGTTGTTAGTTGATATAGACGTAACTTAGCGATGATTTTTTTCCCTTCTATATGTAATTTTACACCGTATAGATATGTAATAGTATCTTTAGGCGTCTGTTCATATCCATTTTAATATAACCCGTTGAAGGCTGCAGACTGGCAGCCGAAAGCTTGTTAATAAGTAATATTTATTATATACTGAATGTCAAAGTTCATTTATTCCTGTTTCTTATTGGTTAAGAACGTATCACGTGATAGTGGAGAAATTCTACTGTCTCCCTGGCAACGTAGCTTAGCGGTGGCGGAGCCATGTCAGGTAAAAGGTAATCCTTTTTACACATGTTTGATTGATTTGTGGTACTTTTCTTCTCTTTTGACACTCAGTATATAATAAAATACTTATTGACTGAGACCTCGGGAAAGCAGTATGTTTTGTGGACCCTCGACTGTCGATGTTTCCCTCGGCTTCGCCTGGGGAAACATCGACAGTCTCTGGTCCACAAAACATACTGTTTCCCTCGGTCTCAGTCAATAAGTGTTAATTAAACCAGAGAACGTCTATAGATTCATTATGTTTAATCCTGGTTACGCATTTAGCATTTTAAATAGTTAAGAACTCTTCTCAAACATGTAGCTCATGTCTTCAACCAAAATGTTGTAACATGTGTCAACTCAACTTATGCGATTGATGATAAACAGCTTCTATGCTTTACCAAGCCACATCATAAAGTGTTTTCTCGCCGTTGTCGTCGCGTTGCCGTCTTATAAATCGTAAGGTCCCTAGTTTATGTAGTGCCTGCGATCCTTGTGTTCCCATGGATACCAGTTAGCGGCGAATACGACAAATACCAGCTCAAAGTATGTTTGAAGAAATGTGCTAGTTATACCGTTTGACAATAATTGTTTAAAATGCGGTACGAAAAGGTTCGAGGGAATGCCCCTAACAGAACACCCCCGCACCATATCTGTCCCTCACCTGCATTAGTTAAATATGTACCAAGTTACGTACCAAATATGTACCAAGTTACAAGTGAGCTCAATCTCACGACCAACATATCTCTGACTTTAGAATATTTTTTCGTTGCGAGCCTTCGGCTATCAGACTATGGCCTTTGATGGGTAATCAGTAGTGAAGCCTATTATAATTTATTATTGATAAATAATAATAGTAATTTAGATAGTTATAATTTATTTTAATGCTGTAGTCTGACAGCCGAAAGCCCGTATCAAAGTGAATATTTCAAAATGGGAGAGCGTTCTTCAATTTGAATCTGTTAAATAAATGTTGTTTTATATTTTGTGCTGGAAAAAATATAGAACATTTCCAATTTCCACTAGTGTTGATATAACTGTATACCAACACGGAGAATGTTTTGTATTTGTTAAGTATAATTTTCTATTGCATGTTATTTATTACAGGCCACAGGAGGCAGCGGTCAGTACAGTTGGACTTCTGATGTTACCACAGTGGCAACAGTTAATGCTCGAGGATTGTTAACGACTACCCCGGACACAGGAATGACTGAAGTGAAGGCTCATGACTTGGAGAATCCCATGCATTTTGGCATTGCACAGGTACATCCCATATCAATTAAGGCTCTCTAAAGCGGGCGTTTGTGCGAGAGTTTATGTGAGATTACATTGATATTGCACAAACTAGACTCTGAAGTCTTACGGTACAAGTTTCGTTGGTGGTGCAAGTTTATAAATAAGCGAAATTCTAAGTTCAACTGATTATATCCTGTGAGGAACATTAATTAGAATAATCACGCAAACACGCTGTCAAGTCATCTTCAATAAACTGCAATTTCTGACCTACCCGCCTCATAGCTCAGTTAACAGATCATTGCGCTAGCATTGTGTACACCACAGGTGCTATTCCCAACGAACTTCGGTGTATTATTCAGCTCGCTTGGTCTGGATATAAAGAGAATGCCTTGAAACAATATCTCTCTAAATCACCGTATTTGGACTTTTTCAGGTGTATGTCTTGCCTCCAGATAATTTAAAATTGGTTCCTTCAAAAGTTGAAGTGGAAACTGGCCCAAAATTAAAGTTACCCTTGGCAGCGGCCGCTTATTTGACTGCAGGTAACATGCATGTTGAAAAATAGAAACGTTAAAGTTGCCGTTCACGCCAAGCGGAAGGAAATTCGTTGTAATAAAATCGAAATCTTTAACTGTTTACGACACACGACTTACTAAAGGAATCTACTACCAAGACACTGTGCATGTTGACACAAAGTCATTGAACATCAATTATTTCACAATCTATGATTTTGTTCTTATCGCAAATAAAGTATCTGAGGTTTAGCGTTGTTAGTGTTAAGGTCTCTAATGAAACTTACCATGTGTACAAGATTATACCTACTTTCAAATGCTCCTGTTTGGTGTTTACTTTATTCTATAGCAACGAATTGAAATTCTTTGATGATTGCCGCAAGATGAATTTAAGTGTGACTGTTTCAGATCCTTCAATTTTTGAAGTGCTTGGAACTTCAGGTAATATTGATAATACTTTGTAACCTGGTTAGTGTCGTATTCTGTTCTCGTATTATCTTTTGTTAAAACTCTCTACAAATCAGACTTTATAAGCTTACTTTAATCTAATGTCCCTTTATATATCGCCATGAGCACATGCTCTATCTCTGTCCATCTTCGGAGGTTGGCCCTAGTCACATGATCACTACAGTTAGCAGACCACATAATATTGTTGCGCTAAGCAATATGTTACATTACGCCATTGTGTACTGAGTCAAGGTTGATGCAAATGATATTAAAGTTGCTGGGCTTTTTTGTACCACACACAAGGACAACATATCTACGAACCTTTAATTCAGTCGGATGATCCTATGTAGATTTAAGGTTGTTGCCCAATTTATCAGATGCTGCGTGGTCAGAACAAATTACTGAGCAGATCTTGGGTCGGTTGTACGAAAGGCGAATAGCGCTATCCTCCGGATAGTGACTTTCTCAAACTTCCTAAACTGCTAAAAGTGTTCACAACCAGGCACCTGAGATATCGGACAGCTTGGGCTTGTTTTTTTTCATGACATTGCTTTGTTTAGATAAAAACGATGATCTGGTTGCTCCAGGATGTACTTCAGTGTATTTAAAAGCATTACGTCAAGGATATGTGATTGTAACAGCGCGGTACAAGTATAAAGATATCAATATTAAAGCTACCGTGACTGTCGCTGCTTATATTCCTCTTAAGGTCAGTTGAAATGCCTTTTTTGAAACATTAGGTTGAGTTTGAACGGCTCCGTGAAGTGTCTGTAATACTGTAATAAATTTCTGATATTTCGTTTTTCAGACTTTAGATCCAGAAGATACGGTCTTGGTTCAGCAAAAAATCTAATTCTTCAAGGGGGACCTCAACCCTGGGTGCATGACCGCGCTACACATTATGAAGAAGGTAATGTTAGTTCGTGTTAAGGTAAGGTAACAGTCTGTGTCAACTGTACACAAAAGGTGTAAGTTCGCAGTGACTGCTGGTTCTTGTTGCCGTAGTTAATTCTAAAGCTAATAAGTTCCTTGTATGTTTGCATGGTGAATATCAAATTAAAATATAATTTTGTGGAAACACCACGTAAGTTTACTATCGCAGAGCTTTCGATCCGTAAGCTCGGATCTTTATTATTATTAACACTGATGAAGATCCGAGCTTACGGATCGAAAGCTCTGCGATGACAAACTTACGTGGTGTTTCCACAAAATTATATTTAAATAAATCTCTAGCTCCCTATTATGAGCTTTTGAATCGCGCTATTTTTGACTGTGCAACGCTTCCCCTTTTAGTTCGTGCTAAGGACAAAGATTTAATATCCATCAGGACAGATATTATTCCAGAGCACCCTTTTGGTGATAAACGATCCTTGCATTTTTATCAAGTGACATGCAAGGCTCTCGGTGAACAAAATCTTGTGGTTACTATTGGTAACAAACCTTCAGATACGAATCAATATCCAGCAAGCTCTAATGTGACGATAAAATTTGCCTGCATTTTGCCCGCTAGCCTCACGCTTAAACCAGATGTGCAACTCTCTGAAATATTTGAGCGCAGGCTCAGTCTCCAAGACTGTCAGAGCCCCAATAAGAAGGTATGTTGCACGACTACGAAGAAGAGTTTAGAGTTATCCAGTATAAATAAAGTTAGTTTAGTTTAGGTTTCCTCCTGTAGTAACACTGGATCAATGAGAGATTATCCCTTTTGGACCTCCAGGAAGAACAGTTTAGAACTAATAGAGCTATCCAGTATAAACACAGTTAGTTTAGTTTAGGTTTGCTCCTGTAGTAACACTGGATCAATAAGAGACGATCCTTACTGGACCTCTAGGAAGAACAGTTTAGAACTGATAGAGCTATCTAGTATAAATAAAGTTAGTTTAGTTTAGGTTTCCTTCTGTAGTAACACTGGATATATAAGAGATGATGCTTACTGGACCTCCAGGAAGAACAGTTTAGAACTGATAGAGCTACAGCTATCAAGTCTAAATAAATATCGTTTGCATTATTTCTTTCAGTTTCATGTGCGAAGTCCCCAGGCTCTGAAAATACGACTAATACTTAGAGACAAGAATCGTTTGTTTCATAACTTTACATCAATGGATGTGAGTTGGTCGATCAGTAACTTTGACATGGCTTTGTTTGACGTCAGTAATTCTGGTATCCAGATGGAATACCAAGAGGATATATTCAGTCAACATCATGTGAAGTCAATATGTAAGTGGAGGGTATAGAATAGCCGTTGTGGGCTCACATCGAGATTATGTTTGACTGCAGTATATGCTGTGTCATTTCTTTAGCTTATCAAGTGTGTAATCTTAAACTGAAACAAGGTTCTGTAACGATCAAAGCCGCGGTCACCAAGTATAGAGTTAAAATTTTAAGAAATGCTGGAGTTGGCGACAAGGTCAGTGGATTATCATAGCATTGCCAGGGTAGTTTTTGTCGAAGATACAATATGATTGTAATGCTACGCTCTATGTCTTTTATCTTTGGGGCTCAAGCGGTGTACAGTATTTTTACTTTACGGAAACGTTAAAGAAAGCTCTGACTGCCTCACTTCGGTTATCTTTGACAAGTGATATCCGTATTGAACCAACACAAGCGTCCATATTTAATCATCCATTGAACAAGGTTTAAACATATTCTTGAAATACATAGCATTTCAGACAAGATAAAAATTGCGTTATGTTGGTTTTGAACTTTCTTACAATGTTCATCGTTCCCTTTAAGTGACTTCATCTTCAATATCTTTAGGTTCATCGCAACATTTATGGAGGATCGGGAAGATTTCTGGTCAAAGGAAGTGACGATGATATCGCTGATGTATCTGCCACTAAATCTATTGTAAAAGTAAGCTATTAAACAATCACTACACTCTACAATGATATTGTACCGTAATATCGGTAATAATTTCTGGAAGACAACTCTGTCGCAACTTGTCAAGAGGCGTGTTTCAAGCTTATCGTTATAGGCCGTCTGCCGTGGCGTGATATTGTTTAATTTCATTTCACATGTCTGGGGACTAAAAAATTTTTACACCTCTTACCTCTTTTAATTGTCCCAAATCCAAATCCGAAAAGTTCCCGCTCTTTCCAGCTGCAGTTTTTGTGGGAAATCCATTTGTATTTTGACTCCTTCGAAGCTGTTTTGAAACTTAGGTGCCATTTTGAAAATCCGAAATTCTTAAATACCATCACTCAGCATGTTGATTTGTTTGCTATCACTTCCGGTTTTTATGACAGATTGTCTTTGTGGTTGATGGCTTTCATAAGTTGCAAAGTGTATGTAAATCTGGGTTATTTAAATTTAAATTTTAGTAAATTAAAACTTTAAATTTAAACTTAAATAAAATGATTGAAATGGAAGTCTGCCAATGGAGGAGAAATTAAGAGTTTTACCAACGAAACATTGGCCAAAATGTTGGATGTACGACATGTTGAGTGAAGGCCTAAGAATTTGAGATGTTGAGGGAAGGCCTAAGAATTTGAGATGTTGAGTGAAGGCCCAAGAATTTGAGATGTTGAGTGAAGGCCTAAGAATTTGAGATGTTGAGTGAAGGCCTCTTGTCGGCAAACCGAAACTGTTTCGATGAAGGATTGCTGTTTGAATTCTGTTTATATTGCATCAGATAGTGAAAGGTCCTATGTGTACTTTTGACTGCACTGCCAACAAGTTGAAACTTTTGCTTGCAAATGCTTGTGCGCTTACTAAAGTTTAAAAATGCTTCATAAAGACGTAAACTGGCAGTTATTTCATAATACTCAGCATTTGTAACTATTCAGCATGGGAATTCAAAATCCTTATCAAACTCATGTTAGGAACTAATCTTTTAAAACAATACAAACACAAAATGTGTAGTAAGTGGTAATGACATTTATTCCTCATTGTATTGTTCTACATATAGGTAAATTTTGAAGATTTCAAGGAGGGTTTTGTCATAGTATTGTCAAATGCAATTGATGACCTTACTTTGTCCAGTGGAGAGGAACCAATACAAGGTAACTTAGCCCCTCAAGCCAAGTTTCAAGTGATTTTGAGACATCATGTCTTGTCTCAAGATTTAATTAGAGATACCACATGGTATGGCACAGTGACTATTAGTGAAATTTTGAAAAGTAGTTACAAGAAAACCTATTCAAGACATCATGTCAATTACCAAATTATTTTATCCTAGGTGGCTGCTAGTAGACATAATTTTGACAATGTGATTTTTCCCTTAATTAATGTCATTCATATAGAAGTTGAAGAGCCACCTAAAATGATAGTGAATGAAAAGCGTTATGGCAGGAGATCACGTCCATTTGATGGAAGGTTTTCGGACAATGATGTATCTACTGATGAGGGTGATGTTGAGAGCACTAGTGGTTGTCGGCCTAGCAGTCCTGATGTAAAGCCTTCCTTAGAAAAACAACGTAAAGTCCAAACAGGAGATGAGGAGAAACACAAGATGAACTCAAAAGAAAGACGATTGAGTCAAGGTAACAGCCCCAAGTTACGGAAACGAGAATCTTTAAGAAAACGAGACTCATTGAGACGACAAGAATCATTGAGGAAGAGAAGTTCAGTTCATACAAACAAAGAAGACATTCTAGAAGCAAGTTGACAAATAAGCAACAATAAGTGGAGTCCACATCAATCTCTTGATAATCCAGGTAATTGTAGACAGCTAAAGGGTGTCCATTAGTAGTGACCTGTAAGAAATATTTGAAGAAGTTCTCCTCTTGTTGATAGTTCCTTACAACTTCTTCAAAATGTAAACTTTAGACTTCAAAACTTTACCTATTCAAAATTGACCACGGTAACTGTAAGTATGCTTGTAAACAAGGCCCAAAGAGCTGTGTGTCATTATGTAGCTTTGTTCGTTTCAGCTGTAACATCTCCTACAGAAGAGCAACAGTTGAAACAGATTTGGAGTGAAGTGAATGTTGGAGCAAATGGATTTCTTGATAAGAATGAACTGTCTGTTTGTTTGTTTGTGAACATATTGGCATGGAAGGAATGGATGAAGATGTAAGTGTATTTGACTCTTGATCATGTTGTTCTCTGAGTACCTCTAGTTATGTTCTCTAGTTATGTCAGTGCAGTTAGGTGCAGAGAATAACATAGGATTGTTCACTACCTGAACAATATGAAGTACAATTTAATGTTTTTGAGCTCAAGTAGGGAAAGATACTATATTTTTGTGCCAATTGTGCAAAGCTGGGTCATCAAACTAGCCCAGGGTTAATAAAGTTTAACCCAGCCTGTTTTAGTTTGTGTATTTCTACACAAAAACATCAGAAAGCAAAACTACTATTGATTCAAACAAGAAGTAATGGTGGTTTTTGACATTTGAGCACAGTTGTTAATTCAGCTATAGGGGCATGGTTTCTCCCCATCTTGGTAAAAAAGAATTGTTTCTTAACCGTTTCTGATATTTAATTATCAACAGCACTCAATTGTCAAAGACAACTGTTGCTGTCAAGCATTTTCTGTTGGGCGCTTGTCTATCACTCAAAACTGATGCAAGAAATTGGGCCTTTTACAGTGAGAGTTTTTAAGAGCTTGTATGTGATATGTGAAACTATGATCAAGCTTGATTAATAAACAAAGTCAATGCCTGTGTAGGAGCTGCCGCTTCTCTTTGATGAACTGGATGATGATCATGATGGCCAAGTTAGTTTTGAGGAATTTCTCCATGGTCTGTTTATGGCAAGAGATAAAGGTCAAGAATCTGACCCGCCATCATATTCAGATGGCTTGTTCAATAGTTTGGAAGTAAGAAATATTCTTCAGACGAATATTCACTGCAGTTCAATAGGAATATTAGCTATATGCCTTGCTTCTTGTTCCCAGCTCAACAGAATTGTGGTCTCGATCCCAGCTGTCTTTTCCTCTCTGTTTTTGACTGGAATATAATGGTTGTTTATCAACTTTGTAGAGTCCTAGAGATGCAAGACCAGCAAGCAGGACTCCTGCAGAGCAACCAATGACATCAACAATGTCAAGAACTGTGAGAACAATTGTAGGAAGTATGGCATTATTCTGGGTTTCTTTTTCTTATATATTAGCATCAGTGGCATTGCCAGCACGACAATTTAGTCCCGCCATGCAACTTTCAAGTTATAATCATTTTTGATTTCTTTAGAAATTGATTGTTTTCGCAGTCAATGAACATGAGTATATTTGCATAGCGGGACTCAATCCTCGGCCTGGCTACGTTACTAGTGCTATAAAACGTGTAACCAATTTTCTAATGTACGCGTGCTTATTCGTTTACATCTTATTCAAATGTTAGATCCTGGAAACACAGGGTAAGCATGTTTTGAATGAGTCCTTTAAACTTGAGATAAGTTGTAATCTTGACTTCAAATCGTACACATGTCATAACTCAAAGCAGGAACAGATGAGATAAATTGATCGACTATATGTTCTATAGCAGAAATTGAACCTGCACATTTGCAATGCCAATGTCCTGCCAAGATTGTGTGTATGGTTAATGAACTACCTGGGAGTTGGTTTGAAAAATTCCTTGTCTCCGGATCATCGTCTTGTACGCTAGGATCATCGTCTTTTGAGCAAGCGGCAATCTATCAACCCTATCATGATGCGAGTTCGCATCCTGCTGGAGACAATTAATTTTTGCGTTGTTCTTTGCAATGTCAGATTAATATGAATCTAGATAGTTTTTCAGGCGAATATGACCGGCAATTTTTGCTAATATAGTAATCTCCTTCACAGTTTAGCAGAAGTCGAAGACATCAAAGATCTTTGGCAAGCTCAAGAAAATACTGCAGCCTTGGAGTTATTGAAAGTACGAGGATATTTTAATAAAATTTTGTCATTCTACAATACGTGTGAAAAATTTTACATTTTGATTTTGTTGTTTTAACATGCAGAAGTTGACAGCGAGGGCAAAGTGAGTCTATCTCAGCTCACAGCAGTCTTGGAGTCTGTCATTTATGAGAAAAGTGATGGTACGACACAGTGATTACTTGCATTTTATTTTTCATTTCTTTGCTCTAAAACTTCTATTTTTTCTTTAGCGGTTTGTCAAGTTGTTGTCAGTATATTTAAACACGAACTCACATACATGAGGTTAGTATAATAATATCATGTTTGCATGAAATTGTATTTTTCTATTGTGCTGTATTAATAACTAATTCACTCTTCTACTCAAGTGATTAAAGTTAACTGTGATTAGTAGAAACGTTAACCAATCACTATTTAACTACAAAACAATGATTAAAATAATGATAGTTTTGTACAACCGGCCCCAGGTCGTATTAGAGCTAGTACGACCTCACTTGACGTCACTACGGGTCGTATCAGTATTACCACATCACCTGCAAACTTTGAGCAAAATTTTAACAAAATTATGCACTGGCGACAAGCACGTCTTATAACGCTCCGCCGATATCATTGACAGTGTCTGAATACTGATTTGAGTGAAATTCACACAAAAATAATATTACAAAGTAATATCATGAAATGAGGAGTGTTAGTCATTGAACCGCGCCCTTGACTCGGGTCATTTAATAATTGAACCTTGTCGAGCGGGTGGTTTAATGACTAATACTCCTCATTTCATGATATTACTTACAATTACTGCGAACACCTCGCTTTTTCTGACAGCTCGCTATTAACGCTACTTTCTAAATCCCGCGGGCCGAAATTTTTATGAACTGTAATGCAATACGTCTCACTATTACGCTCTTTCGTTTCATGTACCCGTAATAATATTGCGGGCGCCTTATGCAGTCCCAAAAAAAGTTTTTCACATTTTTATTAATCTACCAACGGACACCTTGAAAGTATTTTTCTCTGTATGTAGCATGAAGTAAATTACTTTTCTGACTTATAGTTTGTGTTTATCAGCTGAAGTATTTATCACGCAGACTTCAACTGGAGGGAGAGTACTGTGGACTTTCACTGTTACGGGTCAGAATGATGGTGTCCATAGTATCACCTATAACGAGACTTGACTGTAAAAAAACCGTTTTAATAATGCTTTGATGTAGAAACCAAGTTGAATCTTGCAATGTTGAGAAAGAAAAGTTATTAGAAAATGCAAGCAATGTTATGAACGAAAAGTCAGCTTTGATAAGAGAAAGTGAAGAGAGTACGAGACAACTGGAACATCAACACGAGATTAAAATCAAGTAGGTTGAGTTGAGTCAATACAATTTTCCGGGAAAATGTGGCAGTGACTGGCCAATCAGCGTAGGTGATTACCTACTTATCACGGATGTTATATTTTCTTTCGTAGAAAACACGAGGAGGCATTCACCGCGAAACTACAACAGGCTCAACAACGTGCAGCGGCCGATCTTGAAAAGGCAACTACGACATTCTCGAAGAAAGTTCTGGAACTAGAACGAGAGATCGAGCGATATAAAGCCGAGCAATGCCGAGCGAGACAGGAGATTGGGGAGAGAGATGATGGGACAGGGAGACTGGACTCTACATTGAACGAAACACAAGAAACATTGGAGGAAAGTGAACGAGTTCGTGCGAGACTGGAGAAAGAGTTAGGGAATGCCAATGCCGCTGGTCTCTCGAAGAAGGTAATGCTGTCTCTTGATCAGTGTAGACTGTACAGCAGGGCGCTTATATACCATGCGGGGGAATGTTGAAAAGTGATTGATATTTTTATAGATACTTGATAAATGTTGACGGTACACTTTTAATCGGTTATTGTAACCACACGATGCATCAAAACAGACGAAGATACAGCGAAAATGTTACACGAATTCAGATCAAAGCAACCGAAAAACATCAACTCCGATTTCTATGAGTATCTCCATATACAAACAGACAATAATAAGCTCGACATACCTGAAATACTATTACGTGGGGCAGCATTTTGGCTTGTATTTCCTTGTTGAATATCTTGTCTCCTGTTATACCCATACTTTTCAAGTTATTTATCTACAACAGAACAAAGCAAGAACAGTCCAATGAACGCAATAAAGCTCTCAAACGTGAAGGAAACATTGTCTCGAAACTTTAAGTTAAGAATTTCTTAAGACTTCTCCTAAGACCGGAGTAAAAAACGCACAAAGACAAAGCTACAAAATCACGCTCCTTCCGAATTCGTTCAAAAAATACGCTCGCACCAGTTCCCTGCCGCATCACACATCGATCAGCGCTTTGTGAGCGCGTTTCCCCGCCCGGTATATAAACGCTCCACTGTAGAGCTATGATCTTGTCTGGTGTGTAGAGTTTTCTATCTCATAGAATATGTAATATGTTGCTATTTCAATTCTTCAGCTTGCCGAAGTTGTATCTGAACGGGACGTTTTGAAACAACAATAAAGTCAACATACTGACAAAGGATTAAGAGAATTAGAAAAGCTGAACAGAGTAAGTTTACAAAAACATTTGGATCTTGCGCAACATGAAACGATACAGCACGAGCAGAATTCGACGTTACGAGGGAAGGTCCTTCCTCGCAAAGTTTGCAGTAGTACTTGAATTCTTAAACAAAGAAGGCTTAAAGGCCCTGTCACACGGTGCAATTTTTCTTGTAACATGCAACGCAATTCTACCCTTGAGGAATGTAAATTTGTGACAAATGTGTGGTATGTTAAAAATAGATTTGCAAACTGTGATGGAAACATGTATTTGCCAATTTTACATCTCCCTAGAGTAGAATTGCTTTGCAAGTTGCAAGTAAAATTTAAAAATTAAACGAAACTTACCTTAAGTCAGCCTTCAACTCTGCGAGTGATTTCAACAGTAAAAAACATCCAGGGTGGGACAAAGAAACAATGAAACTGAGACTTTGGGTGGGTGGCTCCTTAGTTTCCTTGTCCAATAACTCCTAGAATTACAATCAAACTTCAACTTAAGGTAAGTTTCGTTTAATTTTTAAATTCTATTTCGTCATTGGACTACGTCACTAAGGAGTCATGTGAGATTTTCAAAGTGTTGTAATCACGAGCTTAATTTCGATAACATCCAAACAGAAGTTTATTTAAAAAACAATATGTACATTTCCAGATCTAACAGTTCTGCGGAAGAGAATCTAACAAATCTCTGCCAAAATTGTTCTTAACTTGAACTGGCTTGTTATAAAACTTATTAAATGTTGTGGCGTTAGACCATCCAGCGGCTTGCAAAATTGTTGCAAGATCTACATTTGGTCTTTTTGCCGCAGACGATGATGCAGCTCTTGTACTGTGTCCAGTATAATTGTCAATTCCAGCTGGCTGCAGTACTTCTTTAAGCCACCGGGATATTTTGTGTCAGTTTTTACTCCTCTGTGTGGCTGTTGATAACTAATTTACAATTGATTGTCCTGTCCTCTAATACTTTTCGTTCTTTTAACGTACTCTTTTAGGACTTTAATAGGGCAGATCTGTTCCTTTGGAGCAAAGGCTTTCAGTACCAAAGGACTTTGGTGTTTTCCCAGTTTGGATGTTTTTAACAATTTTGTAAAATAAAAAATACACTCCTCTTCATTAAGTCTCATATTATCAAGAGATATTGCTTGCAATGTTTGGCATCTTTGTGCTGAAGTAAGTGCTAGAAGCATGGTGAGTTTAAGTGTCAAATTCTTTAGGGTTAATCCCTCAACTGGGTGCATAGTATGTAGAAATTCAAGAACTATGCTGACATCCCAAATTTCTTGATGTTTTTGGCAAAACTGGTCTCATTTCATACACTCCCTTCATAAACCAACAAACAGAAGGATGATTTCCAAAAGATACATTGTTTGGTAATATGATGATAGATGACATAGCACTCCTAGCTGTGTTTAGTCCACTGTATCCAATGCCTTGATCATACAAACCTCCAAGAAAATTTATCCCTTCTTCTACAGTTGGGAGAAACGGATTAACTTTTCCTTCACTACAGTATAATTTCCACTTTGACAAGGTAGATTCGTACTGTTTCCGTGTTCCAAATCTCCATGACGCTTCCATGATTCTGGTAGCTGTTGGAGAAAATCCTCGGTCCTGGAGGTGTTTCCTGATAAGTGACACATTAGTAACGTCATTTTCTGGTAGAGAGGATGTCTTTCGTCTGGGTTGTTTGGCAGATATAATGTTAACTGGTCCGTTGGTAGCGCCACTGGCCTTTGAACCAGCATCTTCATTGCAACTGGCCACCAAGTCTGGGTGGGCCACTTGGGGAGCAGTACCAGTCCTTCTGACCTTTCCTTTTGTATCTTCTGCAATACCTGCCTTATTATGCTAAATGGAGGGAAAGCATAAAACTTATAATTCCTCCATGACATATGAAAAGCATTTACTGCATGGGCCTCCGGGTCTGGATGGTATGAAATAAATGGCTTTAATTGATAGTTGATTTGTGAAGCAAACAGATCAATGTTTGGTGTAAAATCAAGTTTTTTGCATGCTTTTCGAAACAGCTTTTTATTAAGCGACCACTCAGTATTACGTCTACACTTTCTGGATTCAAAATCAGCCTCAACGTTTTCTTTCCCAGGAATACGGGCAACTGTGAGACAAATGCGGTTTGGGATACACCAGTCCCAAATAGTCTTAACAAGAGTATTTAAGCTGGGAGAATGGCTAGTTCCCATTTTATTAAGTGTGACCTGAACTGTGGTGTTATCAACAAGAACTTTTACATGCTTGTCTAATACTAGCTGTTTGTGTGCTTGTAAGCTGAATAATACCGCTAACATTTCAAGATAATTTATATGGTTTTCCTTTTCTGATGCTGTCCACAGTCCTCCTGTGGTTAGATCATCTATTGCATAGCCCCATCCTTGTGTAGAGGCATCTGTGCGAATTATAATTTGAGGTTCAGGTCTATTTATTTCATTGACAGCAGTGTCAATAGAGTTGACCCACCATTGGAGCTCGTTTCTAGCTTGTGGTGTTAAACTCATAGTGGCATCAAAATCTCCAGCCTTTTGCTTTAGGGCTTCAGACTTCTCATGTTCAGTCACACGAAAATGTAGTGGGCCATACATAACGCCTGGGAAACTGGATATAATAAGACCTATGACTTGTGCGATCTCCCGAATGGTGGGTCTTTCACATGAAAGGACACACCAAACTTCTGATTTCAACTTACTTGCTTTTTCTGGAGTAAGTGACACTGTCATATCAATTGAGTTCAACCGAAATCCCAAAAACACTAGGATTTGTGTTGGAATAAAAACTGACTTGTTTGGATGAGGTACAAAAGCTAAGGTGTCTAACAGTGTGACTGTGTCGATTACATTCAAGGCACATTCATTATAACTATCCCCCAGTAAAATGGAGTCATCTATATATGGGGATGAGGTGTGCCCTTGTTGTCTTAAGTAAGAGAACACTGGCTTCATTAATTTAGTAAACTTCGTTGGGCATAATGCTAGACCATTAGGTAAGCATGTAAATTTATACACTGTACCATTCCAAAGAAATTTTAGATATTTTTGGTGTTTGGGGGACACCCTGACTGAGTAATAGGCATCCTTTAAGTCAATTGATGCCATATAACAATTTGGCTTCATTAAGCTAATGGCAGTAATGGCAGTCCAAATGGAGTCCATTTTGAAGTGCCTATAAACAACATTTTCATTTAACTTTTTTAAATTTAGTATTAACCTGTGTGACCCATCTGGTTTGGGCCTGAGGAATATAGGGGAAATAAACTCATCTTGTTCATGACTAGACTCAACAATAACCTCTTTGCCTAATAACTGTTGGATTTCCAAATCAATTATTCCATTTTCTTTTTCCGAAAACTGATTAATTTTATAACTAATCTGCTGTGGCAGGGAAGTAAACTCTATATTTTCCCCTGCAACAGTACATAGCACTTCTGCATCAGAAGTAATCTTCCGCCATTCAGGCAGTTTAAGCGAAATCTGACCTGCTTTAAAGGTTTCTGTTTTCAGCTGGCAATAACTGACTAGGGCTGGCATCAACTCTGCTAAAGTGCTCACCTGTAAATTATTTAAAACAGAATTTTGTACTGTATTCACTGCCACTGGGCATTCTTTGTTTGTGAGTCTTTCTTCGACTGGAAGGGTGATTTTGGCGGGTGCTGTTTCCAGTGGCGACCCTTGGATAAAAAATGAGGTCCTTTTCGCTGTCTGTTATCGGTACCAGTGTTAGAACGACCACGGCCTTTTGCGTGTTTAAATCGTTCCGGGATTGTGGTTTTAAGTGTGTACTTTCATATAGAGATCAGTGCGCACGAAACACACTGCGCACGAAACACACTGCGCACGAAACACACTTCGTAGCAGGGCGCTTATATCACTGAGCTTTATTACATCCATTGAACTATAATAGATCTGGAACGATAAGTCAGGGGGGGAAATTGAAGCCGACTTTGTGTTCACTTTGCAGGTAGACCCAGTCCTTTTTAAGAATTTCGTGAAAAAACTATCATTTTTGTATCCGTAAAATTCTTTATTTAAATTTACTAACAGATCTCTAAGATTCAGAAATATTTAAACAATGACAGTTGAATTTATATTATATGTTATAAAATTTGACAAAAATCGTACTATCACGGAAAAATGTTGAAGCAAAGGCGAAAATTACGAAAAATCTGCCAGATTTTGGCTACTTTTTCTGAGTTTTTGAAAGTTCAAGTAAGAACTAAGACGTGAAACCACATGAAATATTTACTTCCATGCAAAATACATCCGTATGCGAAGTTTTAGGAAGATTGAACGTTTTAGGGTCGAAAAAAATGCATTTAAAAAATATTGTTTACGAAAAATACATGAAAAACGTCAATTTCTCCATCTTTTGGAAGGGTTAACGCAAGGATTAAAAGTTCAGGAAAAAGAGGAGTACCTGGCGTTCACTGCAAAATAAGTTTGGGACTGTCTAAAGGTTTCATTATATATTTTTTATCAGCTCAAGAGCAAAGTTTTCTATGACACGTACAAACATTTGTAATTTTTTTAAAATATTAAAGTCAAAATGCTCACTTTTTGCTGCAGTTAGGTGTAAGACAGTAGGAACTAAACAGGAAACCTGGTCTGAATCCAAAACAATGATGTCTTTCGACAAAAACAGTGTATTTCTTGCCAATTTTTGCTCGAAAAACAAAAATTCTCACTCCTCGAAAACCAAATCCGACCTCTCCCCAGTCTTTTTGAATGTTGATTTTCCAGCGCGCCGGCTTCAGCCAATCATAGGCTCAAAACACTGAAGTTATCGTTCCAGATCTATTACAGTTCAATGATTACATCTGGAGAAAGCACGCGCCGCCATCTTTGAAGCCATTTTAATGGCGGCGATTTGCAAAATTTGTTCCCGATTGGTTCCCGGCTACAGGTAGCTACCACCACAGAGTACTATACAGAGGGCTCACTCGACGAAAAAAGCGTAACGCGGATTGGTAGTTGTCAGGGGGGTGAATGCCTCGATGCACTTGCTGGGAATTTTATCCCAGCAAGTGCATAGAGGCATTCACCCCCCTGACAATCTCAAAATGGCTCTGATATGAAAGGAGTCCAAATTGACAAAATAAAAACCAACTAAAAATACCTCTGTTGTCTGCATAAAATAATGCTCGCACATAATCAAATTTGGCTACTCCAAATGCCACTGTCCTACCAGAAAATGAGTCAACGGATACAGTTTTCGAAAGTTATTTAATATTCTCTTTTGGTGTCATCGTTCAAGGAGTTGAGATGCAGACAAAGCCGTGGCTTCAAGTTCAAGCGTTTTCTGTGAACATGCCATTTTTTATGCCACAAAATTATACTTTGAGCATGTCATTTCGCGTTGGATGCCAAAACCAAAAGACAGCAATCCGATAGAGAAAAAGAAATCTTATAAATATTGGGAAAACGGTCAAGGGAAGGATTAACTATTTCAAATCATTCAAGACCTTTTTTAGATTATAAAGAACTTTCAGTTGGGCAAGTGAAAATGACTTCATATTTACGTGGTTCTAGTGACAAGAACTGGACATGAGAACTAAAGGAAAGATAGCATAACATATAGAGTTGGATAGCAATGTAGATATTCATTTTATTAATATATTAATGTATAGTTTTGGCATGAAAACATCAGCTTCTTTTGCTGGGATTTATGTATAGTAAATCCTTCCTACTTTTATTGGCAATTGAATTAACCAAGGGGGCAAATGTAGGTTAGACAGCCAAAAATGCACAAGTTAAAGCAAGTTATAAGACTTTCACAGGGAAATTTTGCAAGAACCATGAATGGAAGTTGATATGGGAAATATACAATTTCCCATGTCGAACTCACACATGGGAAAGTTGCACAAATCTCATTAAAAAAGTGATATTTACCATTTATTTACAATATATCCAAACCTCAACCCCCTGTGCTGTTGTGCACCAGTCATGCTTGTTACATTTTAAACTCTTAAAATATTACAATTAGCCTGTTGAATACATAGCATAACCCAGGCAACCAATCATGCTAATACTCAAATACGCCTGAGGAGTGTAACATTCTGCCTGTTACATGAAACAAATTTGTCGTGAATTAAAATGTAGATGTAGTATTTAATGGTTTGTTCTTATAGCCTATTTGTTAAAAATACTTTATAAGATAGAAAGATCTTAGGGACATGGTAGAGATTTTAACAAGGGGAAGGGTAGAAAACACGAAGAGGGTCATTTCAAGACCCTAGAAATGGGAGGGTCAAGATAAAATGAGCTGCTTAAAGGGGAGGGTCATTCTAGTTTATGCTTAAGGGGTGGTAGCTGTTGGTACACAGTATACTTAAAACAGATATTAATGGTGCTATATATTTGGTTCAACTACCAATTTAGGGTCTTTTCTTTTAAGACCCTAAATTGGTAGTTGAACCAAATATATAGCACCATTAAAAAAAGTAACATAACTTTATCATAACTTTTTTAAAAAAGTTATGATGCTACCCATGTTTCCACCCCTCCCTCCCCTTTTAATTTCTGACCTGTCCCTTATAAAAGAAATTGCTACAATAAAGGAAATACCACAATAAAGAGAATAATCAGTAGGACCACATGGCAGTGAAACGTATCCTTCATGTTGTAATTATACAGTTCATATTGTAACAGTTGACACATGTTAATTATACACTAGAATGGCTACAGACACCAGACTGAGGTGTCAATGTTACCTTGCAAGGCAAATCCTGAACTGGATATCATTGATCTGGATTAGCCCCAATATCATGAATGATTTAGCTGATTTAATTTTTTTTCAACTTCAACAAAAAAGCTTACAAGTCGGTTATTGTGCATAAAATATACCTTTATTATATACTTCAACAAGGTGTCATAAATCCCATCATCTGGTACTAATTCTACTTAATCTGGTAGTCATTGGGCATCTGTTCTGGATATTTCAGGGGATTATCTTCCTTTAAATGCTATTCCATCAATTCAAGTATATCATATTTCACTGGCACATATAATTGTTGTCTTCATGATAGTGAAAAACATTGAAGTCTACCAGACTTTCATAGGAACAGAGCTTTGTGTTCTAACATCCTCACACATCTTGACATGGTAAGCCTGGAACTGCTCACTAAAACAAAGTGTTTCCAATGGCATATACTCAATATAGATAAAGTTGCTGATTATTCAAAGCACACATATGGTTCCAGAGTTCCGTTCAGAAGAGAACAATGGGTGTGATTGTGGAGCCAGGAGCCTCGTCAACATCAGAAAAATTTCCACATCCTTTAAGCTGACAGCGTTCAGCCAAAGATTTTGTGAGGTTTTTAAAGTTTCGTTTCCGTGCTAGTTCCTTAAAGTACAAGGCAGAACGACAGTTTGGATTTCCCACTCAAATGATATATAGCAGCCTGGTCGCAACTAGCTGCTAGCAAACTTTAAAGAACAAGGCTTGCATAAAATCGCTATAAAAACATTTCCCATGGCTTGCAATTTGGACATAGATGTAAAATATATTACTTTCGAGTTTTTCAAAAAATAATATGTACTGTGTACGCATCTTTGCTTTATCTTTGTTAAGATCTTTCTATACCGCCGTCTTTCCGCTCCTAAACATCGCCGCCATGTTGAATTTTTCAGGGGGGTGACGACCTCTCTTCAGCGCACTTGCTATCAAAAGGCCGTTACGCAAAAATCATAGGAAAAGTGATGAAGTGAGCCCTCTGTATAGTACTCTGTGACTGAGCCAAAATGCGATGCTATACGTCCGGCAAAGCTCTTCGCCCCCCTGGTTTTTAACAAAAAATTGTTTACGAGATAGCGAGAAAAGGGAAATAATCTTAAAATATTTTGGTTTCTTTGAATATATTTTTATACTACATTTGCTTAACGGTGAAAAAAGGTGTTTGCCTTACTTGTCGGAGCAAGAATCTACTATAAATGCAGGGGAATTCCTCTTTCAGGTATGTTTCACACAGCATACACTTTGTATTTTGCATACAATATTAATACAGACACGGCAACACGCTTCGATGTTTGTCCTGTTTGATAATAAAGTGTTTTTAGATCACACAAACCCTTAGGTCTTATATACAAATGGTTAAAGATTATTGACATAGTTTTTCTTCTTCTGAGCATTGTATTTTTATTGCTAGCTTCGTTTTGTTTTGCTGAAGGCTGTTGCATTACTTGCATATGTTAGCCTAACATTCCTGGACTCAGCAGCATCTTTATGCAACTCTTTCCAGCTAAGCTGCTTATGTAGAAAGTAGATACTACCAGAAGATTTAAAGAAAGTACACACTCGCTTTGTTTTAGGTTTGTACCTGCCAGTATATGCGCAAATCCAATACCTGAGAAAAAAGTCAGCTGTAAAAAAAGGAAAATATCCAGGACATGGCATAAGAGGTTTTGTTTTCCAAATGCACCAAGGTAACTCACACTTTACATTAACAATCAGAAGAAATTTAGAAGTGACAGGGTCCAGAAAACTGCATGTTTTCATTGTTAAGTTTTGTATTAGCCATTGATGCCTTTTAAAGATACAATTATAGTTGACTGCATGTGCATAGAAAATTAGACATTTCAAGACCAAATACAGGGGCCCAGTGTTGAATGGGGTCACTCTGTAAAAATAAAATTGTGTAATTATAATTGTAAAGTATCATTGACTTATCAATATTTAAGAGAGTCCTTGATAGTTCAACCCTTATAGAATAAAGGCATTTGCTTTTCTTTGTGTATCCTTGTGTTGTAAAGGCAAAAATGTGCTACAATATACTAATATACTTGTTAATGTTTTCTTATTTTGTAGGACCTATCTACTGTAAGAACCTCACCTCAACATGGCATAAAGCATACATATGTAAAACAACAGAGGCAGAAATTTTATCATGTCATATCTATGATATGATGAATAATTTAATAAAATGTCAAATTCTATATTGTACAGTAGTCACTACTATTCTTAAAGTTACATTGTTAATGTTAAGCTAGTAATGACACATGTAAAAAGCCAAATTAAAAAAGTTCAAAATTAGTCCTGCATTAATGCTGTCTCCAATTTCCAACATATACTTTGCATGTATTTTAGACATTCTCCTAGAATACAAAAACAACAGGTAAGAGTCTGCACAAACCAGGTGTCAACTTTACAATGTTTACCAGAAACAAAAACATAACATTGACAAGAAAGGATGTGAAATGATACACATTGGCATCACCTAGGGGATGGTGGTTGGATATAGGATTCATGCAATCAGCAGAAAATTGTATTAGGAAAATGATGACTTTGACTCCCCTTCCTTAAAAAGGCATAGGACCCACAAATCAGGGTGAGATGTGTTTTTTTTGCAGACTTATGTGTCAATTTGTGCCAGAGTAGAAAATGTATGTATTTTACTGTCTGATTGCATACAGGGTGGTTAACTTTACAAACTGTGTGTCAATGTACCTGAATAAAAGAGCTAATTTGGCAGAAATATGGAATTTTTAGAGGGTCCTGAAAAGGGTAAACTGGGAGCTGGGAATTGCATATTTTTGCTGGGATAATAGAATTCCATGCACTGGGACTTCCCACAAAACAATAGAAAATTTTGTGCACTTGGACAACGGGATTAGTAGCCCTTCAGGACCCTGTTTTTATAATTCAAAGATATAAAATATACCAGAAGGCAATTTCAACTTCCTACATTCAACTGATCCAAGTTATACATAACATAAATCTGTACATTCAATGTAAGACTGTAGAGTATATTCAGGCGCCAAGCTTACAAATTTTATATAGAACAACATTGAACATGAAAATTGAAAAAATAAACTTAAAAGAAAGAAACTCTAATTTTCAAATACCTGTTATTAAAATACAAAACTTCAAATAGTTCAGGCTGGTGTTCCTCATCAAAAATCTTGCAATTGTCGACATTTTCAAGACTTCATTAATTTTCCATTCCTTTACAAGGCCAAGTATATAATGAATAACTTGTACATCTTTGAATAAATCGTAAAAGTCCCAAAAAATTGATCAAAACCATTCTCATGGACAAAAAAATTCACTGCGAAAAAGATCAACATCACATCCAGGGGGGTGTGAAAACCGCCGCGGGCTCAAAATTGAGCCTGGCTAGCGGTTAGTACCTTTAGCCGTTGCCATAGATATGGCGTCAAATGGCGTGAGATGGCGTCAAATGGCGTGATGATTCGTCAGAAATCCGCCATGTTTTTGGCTTCAACTGTTTGACTGAACAGAGATTGGCGTGCTCTCTCCAGATATAATAGAACTCAATGGCTTATATATAGGGCGGTGCAACCATAGAAATAATAGATATAGAATGCGTGCTTGGTAACCTAGCCTGTGCCTAAAGTTTAAAATAATTTGCCCTTATAAATCCGCCATATTGAATTTGGCCTGGAGTTAAACGTCGGAGTCTGTAAAACAAAGCAGTTCCTGATAAAAAATTGTTTTTTGTCGAATTTACAGTTTAATTACAGTTCTCTTGAAATAATGAAATAAAGACAGTGACACACTGATGGTAAATAATAGTTGTGTATTATAATACAAAGACGGTTTTAGTTCTGCGTAAACATGATTTACTTTGAAAATGCTTTGCATGCATATAACTAAACATTTCGTTAAAAAAGTGACCAAATTGTCGCTTTTTTCACTGACTTTTAAAGCTAAATCAGAAGACATTAAGATAACAGAAGTTATGTAAACTACAATATTTAACAGTGCACGAACAAGGTGATTGTTTGTAAATATCGATTGCTTAATATTCTCAAAAACTGCCTTTCAAAACTAAGATCAGTAAGGAACTCCGACTAAAACAACAAAGGTACCATTTGAGCTTTTAGAATAGTGTTAAACATTACATAATTATGTGTATTTTCAAACGCTAAAAGTCTAAAACATACCTGTGAGTTTTTATTATTTTTTTAGTCTTGTCACAGCAAACTTGAAAACTCCGCAAACAATTTCTTGTATTTTCTGCTCTTATCATTTGCATTATCGCACTCTCCTGTTTCTTTGTGCCATCTTTCACGTAAAAAGTCTCAGAAAATCTGTTTTCCTTTATTCGAAACGTTTTATAAACCTTTTTTTCCATTCAAAGTCTCGAATTTATGTCTTTTTTGTAAACTCTGGTCTCTGGTTGACAAAAACAAATCGCACTCCTTGCGACCGCGCGAAATTCTCTCTTGCAGGAGTCTGGAACTAGTCAAATGCCCTTATAAATCCGCCATTTTGTGGCGACAAGTTTTTCACAGAGAAAAGATAGGAGTACGCATTCTATATCTATTATTTCTATGGGTGCAACCATTGACATATATACATCTGGACTGCCAGCTCGGCTTTGAAAAGCGTTATCAAAGATGGCCGAAATATGAGAGTGTTTGCTCATGAAGTTGACTGCTGACCAGTATTTTTTATATTATTTAAGAGCCAGCGATGTTCAGTCACTCTCATATTCGTCATTTTTCGTCAATATTCGTCAGCCTTCGTGATTTTGAACTGATAACGCAAAATTCAAGCGAAAATATTACGAGCAGGCAGTCCAGATATATTTATGTCAATGGGTGCAACCAGCAACCAATCTCGTTCCCCGAGCCTGCGATCCCTTGGGAAGGAAACGGAGGCTCTGGAGCATTGAGTTCTATTATATCTGGAGAGAGCACGCCAATCTCTGTTCAGTCAAACAGTTGAAGCCAAAAACATGGCGGATTTCTGACGAATCATCACGCCATTTGACGCCATCTCACGCCATTTGACGCCATATCTATGGCAACGGCTAAAGGTAGTAACCGCTAGCCAGGCTCAGTTTTGAGCCCGCGGCAGTTTTCACACTCCCCTGGATGTGATGTTGATCTTTTTCGCAGTAAATTTTGTTTTTGTCAATGAGAATGATTTTGATGAATTTTTTGGGACTTTTACGATTTTTTCAAAGATGTACAAGTTATTCATTATATACTTGGCCTTGTAAAGGAATGGAAAATTAATGAAGTCTTGAAAATGTCGACAATTGCAAGATTTTTGATGAGGAACACCAGCCTGAACTATTTGGAGTTTTGTATTTTAATAACAGGTATTTGAAAATTAGAGTTTCCTTCTTTTAAGTTTATTTTTTCAATTTTCATGTTCAATGTTATTCTATATAAAATTTGTAAGTCTGAAATTAGATAAAATTTGTAAGCTTGACGCCTGAATATACTCTACAGTCTTACATTGAATGTACAGATTTATGCTACATGAAAGGCTACTAATCCCGTTGTCCAAGTGCACAAAGTTTTCTAATGTTTTGTGGGAAGTCCCAGTGCATGGAATCCTATTTTCCCAGCAAAAATATGCAATTCCCAGCTCCCAGTTTACCTTTTCACAGGGTTGGATATAAGAGCATTTTTCAAAAATGTAATTTTCTTATTTCTTATATTAATATAAGAACATTTTTTGTAATATAAGAACATTTTCAAAAACCTTGGCATCCAAAATCAAAAACCTACAAGCTGGTTGCATTACTCCATTAGGTACAATGGGCTTTCAATGTTATAAAAATAGTTATTACTGCAGTATTGACACAACTCTTATTTGTATATCTTATTTTAAAGATGATTCTCAAATAGTGGAGGTTTACAACCTTGAAGTAAAATAATTAATGAGAATAATATAAGAAAATGTAAGAACATTTTTGCCTCCACAAAAATTTTTCTTATATAATATAAGAACATACAAGAACAACTAATATAAGAACATTTGCCAACCCTGCTTTTTGAGGACCCTCTAAAAATCTCATATTTCTGCCAAATTAGCTCTTATATTCAGGTACATTGACACACAGTTTGTAAAATTAACCACCCTGTATGCAATCAGACAGTAGAATACATAGAAGTTTATTTAGACATAAAAGTGTATATCTTCTCTACACTGGCACAAATTGACACATATGTCTGCAAAAAACACATCTCACCTTGATTTGTGGGTCCTATGCCTTTTTAAGGAAGGGGAGTCAAAGTCATCATTTTCCTAATGCAATTTTCTACTGATTTCAATGAATCCTATGTCCAACCACCATCCCCTGGGTGGTGCCAATGTGTATCATCTCACATCCTTTTTTTTCAAAGTTATGTTTTGTTTCTAGTGAACACTGTAAATTTGACACCTGGTTTGTACAGACTCTTACCTGTTGTTTTTGTATTCTAGGGGAATGTCAAAAATACATGCAAAATGTGTCTTGAAGGTAGCATTTATGGAAGAAATTGAAGATAGCATTAATGCAAGACTAATTTTGGACTTTTTTAATTTGCCTTTTTACATGTATGATTACTAGCTTAACATTAACAATGTAACTTTAAGAATAGAAGTGACTACTGTATAATATAGAATTTGACATTTTATTAAAACATTCATCATATCATAGATATGACATGATAAAATTTCTGTCTCTGTTGTTTTACATGTGTATGCTTTATGCCATGTTGAGGTGAGGTTCTTACAGTAGATAGGTCCTACAAAATAAGAAAACATCAACAAGTATATTAGTATATTGTAGTACATTTTTGCCTTTACAACAGAAGGATACACAAAGAAAAGCAAATGCCTTTATTCTATAAGGGTGGAACTATCAAGGACTCTCTTAAATATTGATAAGTCAATGATATTTACAATTATAATTACACAATTTTATTTTTACAGAGTGACCCCATTCAGTACTGGGCCCCTGTATTTGGTCTTGAAATGTCTAATTTTCTGTGCACATGCAATCAACTATTGTATCTTTAAAAGGCATCAATGGCTAATACAAAACTTAACAATGAAAACATGCAGTTTTCTGGACCCTGTCACTTTTAAATTTCTTCTGATTGTTAATATAAAGTGTGAGTTACCTTGGTGCAGTTGGAAAACAAAACCTCTTATGCCATGTCCTGGATATTTTCCCTTTTCTGTAGCTGACTTTTTTCTTAGGTAATGGGTTTGCACATACTGGCAGGTACAACCCTAAAACAAAGCGAGTGTGTACTTTGTTTAAATCTTCTGGTAGTATCTACTTTCTACATAAGCAGCTTAGCCGAAAAGAGTTGCATAAAGATGCCGCTGAGTGCTGGAAAGTCTGGCTAACATATGCAAGTAATGCAACAGCCTTCACTCTTCAGCAAAACAAAGCGAAGCTACCAATAAAAATACAATGCTCAGAAGAAGAAAACCTATGTCAATAACCTTTAACCGTTTGTATATAAGATCTAACGGTTTGTGCGATCTAAAAACACTTTATTATCAAACAGGACAAACATCGAAGCGTGTTGCCGTGTCTGTATTAATATTGTACGCAAAACACAAATTGTATGTTGTGTGAAACATACCTGAAAGAGGAATTCCCCAGCATTTATAGTAGATTCTTGCTCCGACAAGTAAGGCAAGCACCTTTTTTCACCGTTAAGCAAATGTAGTATAAAAAATATATTCAAAGAAATCAAAATATTTTAAGATTATTTCCTTTTTCTCGCTATCTCGTAAACAATTTTTTGTTAAAAACCAGGGGGGCGAAGAGCTTTGTTGGACGTATAGCATCGCATTCTGGGTCAGTGGTAGCTACCTGTAGCCGGGAACCAATCGGGAACATTGACATATATACATCTGAGATATATTTATGTCAATGATCGGGAACCAATTTTGCAAATCGCCGCCATTAAAATGGCTTCAAAGATGGCGGCGCGTGCTTTCTCCAGATGTAATAAAGCTCAGTGCTCTGGAGCAGCTGAACAGGTGGGAATTTTGTCTGAGCATGCGCGAAATAATATTTGCGTGGGTCAACGTGGGTCACGCGCGGGAAAAGTTATATGGATTTTCCCCGAGAGGCGCGGGAAAATTTAAATGCTCTAAAAATTTAAAACCCAAACAAACAAAATGAACATAAAGAAAAAATTCGCCTTCTCTGTTGTGCTATTCGTTGTGTTTCTTCAGCTCTTCTTTACCTTATCAATTTTTGCCGGTAAAGAAAAGAGCAAAGAACCACAGTGCTGTATTTGCGGTCGAAAGCACTCGCACGGAAAGAAAACGTCGGAAAGATTCTACGAAGTAAACTCAAGCAGCTTGGATTTTTCAAATTGTTTTGGACAAGTTGACAACCCCAACGGCGTGCTGTGCAATACTTGTAACCGAGCTTTAAGTAGATACAAAATATCAAGGAAAACGTCAACCAGAGTGAGTAAACAAAACTTAACTGGAAGCATTCGTATTTTCGAAATTTTATTAAAACAAGGTCAAGGTATATTTTTTCAATATTTTAGTCTACAAGTTGTAGTTTAAGACCGCCTGGACGGCCAAAGAAACGCCGTGGACTTCAACCGAAGCGAGTAAACTCGGACACAAATGAACGCCAAATAGACCAAGACGAATGGCATGAGGAGACAACTAGGTTTGGTAACATTCTTCGTGGACAACAAGGGGTTCTTTTACCAGCGAATATGTGGCAGGAAATTGAACAAGACATGAACAGGCTGTTTCAGAGTGAGTCCCAGTGTTTCCCAGGCAAATTATACAGTATATAGTGTGTTTTCTACAATCATACTTATTTACAGTGCAAGTTTTTTTTGCATTTCCAAATATACTATATCACCCCACTGAAATGCTGCATGAGCTAGTATAACACATACATTACAAATGTAAATACAGTTCTATCGAAACACAAGGAGGGTTAGGGGCTGACTGGATGGAGCAAAACTTTTGGCATGAGGTTGCCGTTGGGGCCCATGCCACAGATTCCCCCCACCTGTTGGCTGCTGTGTACTGTATACAATTATTACTTGTGAGTTATTAATTAACACTTATTGACTGAGACCGAGGGAAACAGTATGTTTTGTGGACCAGAGACTGTCGATGTTTCCCGAGGCGAAGCCGAGGGAAACATCGACAGTCGAGGGTCCACAAAACATACTGCTTTCCCGAGGTTTCAGTCAATAAGTATTTTATTATATATTGAGTGTCAAAAGAGAAGAAAAGTACCACAAATCAATCAAACATGTATAAAAAGGATTACCTTTTACCTGACAAGGCTCCGTGAGGCTCTGTGGATTTGTTGTTTACTGGTGAATAAAAGTAATGTCCACCGCTTGGCTACGTTGCCAGGGAGACAGTAGAATTTCTCTACTATCACGTGATACGTTCTTAACCAATAAGAAACAGGAGTAAATGAACTTTGACACTCAGTATATAATAATTATAATTATCTTTCTTACAATTTAGGATGTGATATTAAATCTGAGCTGGTAGTCATCAAAGAAGCAATGTACCAAACATTTATTGTTGGAAAACAACCACCTATTTACGAACCACACAAGTTTAGAAACTTTTGCTTCTCATCTGGTGCCCCAACATTATTTGATACAATCCTTGCTGCAGTTACCAGTTCCAGACATTCCCAGAAGCGAGTTCAGCTGAATGAAAAGAGAGTTGTAAATTTCATTTATAAAATGTGTTATTGTTTAAGTCAGCAATGTAATACCATTCAAGTTGACCATGCCTTGTACCTGCACAGTAATCGCATAAACCAAGAGGGAATTGACACTGAGAATCGTATGGGAAATACCTGTTGTCGACGAACCATGGACGCCACCCTTAATTTGCTAGCTAAACAAAGCTTACAGCGACTAAATAGTTTTCTCCTGGAGGCTTTACAAAATGAATGGTTGTTGGTATTAATAATTGATGATTACACCAATGTCCACACACACAGGAGACCAAAAGGTAACCATCCATCAAGTGCTGTTAGCATGTGTACAATTGTTGTAAAGGCTTTTAAGAATGTCAATGCAATAAGGTGTCCATCCAATATAGTCAACCTTCATGATGAGGGGGGTGTGGATATAAGTTCCTGTAAACAAGGCATCTGTTCCGATAATCAATTGTATCGAATTGCAAATACATATGCATCGACAATGCCAGACTGGATGGTGACAGAATTTTTTCAACCTGAATCAGAACGCCAGCGACTTTCTGTCCACGAATATTGCGAGAGTACATCTGTTCGTACCATGAGGAGAATGGATAACTTGCACCTGGTCGACTTTGTTGAACTTCAACTGAAATCAAAAGAAAATTTCAAACAAGCATTTGACATTGTACTTAACACTAATTTGAAATTATACATGGAAAAGTTTATATTACTACAACCAGGTGATTGGCCATGTCAATTTTTCAGTAGACAATTGGTATATGAACATGTCACTCATTACATTCAGTTGATGACAACAATTGAGCAACAACAAAACATGGAAATTGCAAATGGCAAAAGCACTCATGACCAACATTGCCTCACATTAAATCCACCAATGTCATATCAAATCACCAGTGTCCCACCAATGGCCTCTGTCATTCCTATAATTGGTCCCCTCCATATATCGCTAAATAGTAAGGAGCATGTACTACTCTCCTTCCACCCATTCTTCAAAAATGCCTACCAATATCTCTTTCCATCTAGCAAGTTTCCTGAGAAACCCAAACCCTGGTGCATTAGTCTTCTATTAGAACTTCTTTATGGTGGATGGACACTTATTAGGGACACCACAAGAGAGGTATATGCTGAATGCAAAGACCTTCAATATGGGACACTCTTGAATCTCCTGGACAATTATATTCCTTTGGTATTGTCAATTTACCCAGTCACATTTAAATCGAACAGCTTTACTGAATATTTCAATGGAATTATCAGAATTTGGATCATGTTTACATGTTTAAAAAGGAGGCATTATAACAAGGCAACATTAGTTTGGATTGCCAACATTTTACACTGGAAGAGAAGTTACCCAGATTTATACAATTTCTTCAAGAATTGGCTCACAGTATCAGATGAATATCCAGTGGAAAATACTCACAGTGTCATTAGGGCCCAAACTAAACATTCAGATACTGCTGCAATACTCACACGAAAAGTAAAAAGCATTTTCCAGTCCAAAGCAAAGCAAGTGAATTTCCGGTCCATATTTACACCTCCAAAGCAATTCTCATTCTCCCATGGCCAACTGAAGTATCTTAAACTGAAGTGTTCCGGATTCTTAGCAAATGTACTTTCAGGAATTAGAAACAACCCATCCAACACAACTTTTCATCTGTCTAAGAAAAAAAATCAAAGAAAATTAACAGTCACAATGCCTGAAGTGTTTGGAAAGAAGCAAATGAATGAGATTGTATTACCCCTTGGTTACCATGGAGAAAGACCCCCTGATGAAGATATGAAGTGTGATCTACCATCCTGTAAAGTAAAAAGTGGTGAATCCTCAATTCTACAAGGTTGCTGGCACTCGTTCCATGATGAGTGCTTAGGAGGTCTCACTCACTGTCCATTGTGCAAGAAAACATTGGAAAAAAAGATAGAAGAACTTGGCAAAGTTGCAAAGGATGGCATATTCAATGGCAAATCAAATGTTGTTAACGACAGAGAAGAGATGCCAGACACTGAACAAGATGATGACGAAGACAACGACAGTGGAGGTTTGAATGATGTGCCAAATGTAGACGAACAATACATCAAAGAGGCTATCACATCAATCAACAGGACAATAAATAGTTTGAAGAGAAGTGTCCCAGTTGGTACAAACAGCTTGAGCCATGCAGAGGATGAATGCCACACAGCAAACCATCAATCTAAAACTCCTGGAATAGTTGATACCAATAACAATGCATTGGATAAATGCAACACAGGCACAGCAAACAATCACTCTACAACTCCAGTTATGCAGCCTCTAAATGGTAAAGCCCCCAAGGAAAGTTTAACCACACCAAATTATCAGGTCCCAGTGCAAAATAATCCATATACCTCATGCTCTGATAGTTCTCAGCAACTAACAATCAGCAAATCGATGGAATAACTGTGTTAAAAAAAAATTATCCTGGAGTTATTGAATGGATCTTACCAAGCAATATATCCCAGTCACAAATCTTTGATGCATTTCATGGAAGTAATGCCTGCACCATTATTTCAGTTCTAGGAGCAATGAAGCTGGCAAGTGGCATGATATTCCCCACAGACAGTAATAAGCTTTCTGCTACCATCACCAATTTCATAAGGTCGATGAAAGAAGGAAATGCACTTTATGACGAATTTGACATTGATCCACATCAACCTAAACTAGAAGTCAGAGATGTTGTTGAAAGAATGAGATTATTGAATCATCGTATACGGATAACAGAAGATTTAGGATTTTTTACAGCTGAAGAATTTCATCAAAAATTAGAAAGGCTGGCCAAATGTTGCAGAGAGTTTACTGGAATTTTAATTGTACCACCAGACAAATCAATGTTGGTTTTCATGAAAGATGGCAACTTAGGTTTGATGGACAGCCATGCGCACGGCACAAATGGAGCCATCATTGTCACCTCTTCTACAAGCAGTATCGTTAACTTTGTTGACTACGTATGTGGCATGGTGCATCGCTATTGGAACACATCACTTGCAGGGTCTAATTTTGCCATAATCCAACCAGAAGTTGAAGAATGAATATTAGACGGTACAATTGGGTAAAAGAGCAGACTACCTCTAATTGCATCCACAATTGTTCTTAAAGATAATAAATAATATTCATTACCATAGGGATGATAAACAACATTCATTATGGACATTATAAATAACATTCATATCTAAAGACAATCCTGATTTAAAGTGCCCTGCAAGTAAAGTCCTCTTGTATTGCTTCTCTGCCATGGCACAAAGAAGCGAGAGAGATTCTGCAGAACATGTGTGTAGCTGACAATTCAAAAGCTAAGATAATTATGCATGATTTCATGTTTGATTATGGTTTTGATGCACGCGTCTGTTTTCAAACCACCAAACTGGATCAAACCACTAATTGAATCAGTTTCTGGGAATTAGGCTGTTGCTTAGAATAGCAACCTTTGCATATTCTGAAATAATAATAGATAAAAGTTCTGCAGACTCTCTCCAACTCTCTCCCTACTCTCATAGCCTCTCCCATGGCTGAGAAAATATACAAGAGGTCTTTGCTTGCAGGGTATATTTAAAGGAAAAGTTATCATTGTAAATACTTGTAAATACTCAATTTGTTAATGATATTGAATAATATTTGTAAATATTTGTACTGAATAGGTAACCAATCTATTGTTATACAATTTAGCCACAGAAAGACAAAATATTATATAGTTGAGTGAATACTGTGCTGAATTTGGTACCAATTTGCAACAACCAATTGAAAGAGCAATCACGCATCATTGAAAATTAAGTTGCCAGGCAATTTTGATATAAACGTTCAGAATTTTGAATCAAACAACTGAGAATTATGAAACAAATTGCATGCATATTTGAATTAGTATATACGAACACAACTTCTACATCGTCGGCCGGCACTCGGACTATGATCGTTAGACATTCGTAAAGTTTTCAACGTGGTTTCATGCATGATCATATTTCGTGTTAACATTATTGAAACTGTTCATGTTTGAACGCCAAAACCTCTATGAACGCGAATTTTAAAGCCAATAAACAAGATGCACATGTGAACTATAAAAAACAAAGATTCTTTTTATGCCTGTTTCGTTTTGAAGCACTCGACTAGATTTTAAGATATTTAACTTTTTGTTCAAGCGACGCTTCAGAATATGATCCGCAAAAAATAGTTATTTTCACACCTATCAAGCACACTAATAAACATACGGAACTTTTGTAATAATGCTTTTGAACACTTCTATGGTAATGAAAGAAAGTACTAAATATGATTTGAAAGCCATCAAAACAAAATAAAAGTAATTTCAAACGGAATTTGAAGAGGTACAAATATTGACAATATTACACCCAGGCCAACAAATGTGGCGAAATCCATATCAGCGCGAATTTTGACGACTAAAAATGTTTTAAAATTGGAAAGTTTATGAAATGAGGACTCTTTTACACCCGGTTTCGTTTTGAAGCACTCGACTAGATTTTTCACAATTCTGTGTTGAAAATGACCCAAAACCGTACCTAACACATAAATAGTCGAATTTCCACGGGCGATCAGGCCGTGTTTGCCAATCCAACTTAAAATGTTAAAACATTTTCTGAAAGACAAAGATATAAAGAATATTTAGTCACTTACTCGTGTTTGTATGAAGAGTTTTCTTTGTTTCGTGGTCCTCTGGATATGTGCTAATATTTAGGAAACTCATTCTCTCCCATGTTCCGACTCGTAAAACTTGTACATAGCTACCTTCGCACCCAATTAAATTTAAGAAGTGTACACACTTTAGTCTCAACTATAAAATATAGTACCTGCTGAAGAACAATTCCTATAAAAGACTGTTGATTTGCCATGAGTAAAATCGTGAACTCCGTCATTGGGGTATTTCAAATCATAGCCAACTCATTCGCCCGCAATTTCCCGACCAGCGGAGACAAAATTCCCACCTGTTGAGCAGCTGGGAAATTTGTTGTCGCTGTGCAAGATAATCGCGGGCTATTGCATTCTACTTGTGTTTTTGCATTCTACTTGTGTTTTTGCAACAAACGTATTCCACATGCACTTTGATTTAGCAGGACAGTTTCTAGCGCTTTGTTTCCCTCTTATTTTCGTTTGTTCCTAAAGATGATCGATTTACACTTGAGGAGGAAAACGCAGGCTTATGGATTACGTGCATTTTATGACAAGAATCGGTTGTATTAAAATAAAATTTGCCATCAGACGGGCTGTGTCAGTTTTTGCATTCACATCGCTGTAAATGTAATTGGAATTTGACACAAAATTGTTGAATGAAGACAAGTCGTTTCAGCAATTGCATTTACTGAGTTAAATCCTGGACACTCACGACTATTCCAGAAATGTTTGATTGAACAGAAATGGCATAATTCGTGATGCGATCATTGGCGTCATTATTGTTTTTGGCTTTGTGGGTACTTGGTCGACAAGAATATATTGTGGAGCGTGGTTTTTGATCAGGACACTACAAAAAGTAGGTAAAATTGAAGTATACTGTTATATTTTGTTTACGTCTTTCCCTGATGGAGTTTTGCTGCAATGATTTTGTGTGCTAGACAACAGAAGTTGCATGCGTTCATGACTGGATTAGAATTCGAGCCTACTTGTTGTGTAGTGGTTAGTATCACATATTCAACACAATTAGCTTTTCCTCCAAAAAGTTACTTGCAGTACCTATCTTTCCACCTTCCAACCTTGATTTCTAGATGTAATTAGGCTTCGTAAAAATTAGACTGGTTCGCTAAAAAAACGCGAGAACTTAAGGCTGATCGAAATGTGCACAGTTGGCGTCTGGGAATAAAAATTGACCTCGCAGGCGATCGGCTTTGTGCACGCGTTTCATTTAACTGCTACTAGTTACATGAAGATTTAGAGTATGCTGCTTGGTATTAATTTGAGATAACTGTATAGTTTTCGTGCTTTAATTCTGCTGTATTATAAAATATTTTATTTTGAGTAATTGTGCGCGTTCGTTGTCGTTCAAACATTTGCCTTTCCCGAAAATTCTAGCTTTTCCTCCAAAATTATTTGCATATAGTTATAAAGTCAAGGTTTTTTTGCAAAAAGTAAGCGCTCTATCTGGGCTGGAAAAATTGGAATAACGGTGGAAAATTTCAATGAAAGTTCAAGTATATTTGTGGTGCCATGACGCCATATTTGTTTCTCTAGGAATTGTTCGAATATCACTGCCGTATTCTACACCTGAAGTATAAAGGCTCGCAACATATTTCCCTTCGAACCCAACTTTTGTTTGGACAAAAATTTAAAAATTTGTAGTGTTGTGTGTCTAGAAGGAATATTTTATGAAATTGATGTTGCAAAAAAGATTTGTTTTGCATTTTTGCTTTATAATTACCCAACACAATCAACACCAGTAGCTTTTTTACACAACTTATTATATAACTTATTATTTCATATGAAAATTTTCATTGTACATTTTTACCCACATTTACACACGAAAATTGTATAATTCAGTCTGAACAAGCCGATTTTACAATTTGTCAACAATCATTTTATGATTTTAAGGGATTTAAGTGATTCAAATAATTTGACAATTTATTAATAATTATTAGTATACATATAGTATTGAATGTTTCTTTACAATGTCATTCAATTGAATTCTCCAGAAATTCAGAAAAATAAATTCAAGGTTGTTTTATGTGCAAAAATTACCCTTCAAGTCAAATTTTGCCATTGAAGTATACATTTCAAACAACTGACATTAATTTTGGCTGTATTGTGTAGATTTTTAGGATGGTTCCTTACTGCAAATGGGTATTTTTTGTTATCCTGCACTTCTAGAATTGATTAATTTTGCAATATTTACACAATTTTATTTAGCAGTATGCTGTGTAAATAATGGACACTTCTATTGCTTTTTGGTTGAGATCCTGGCTCCTGTGGAAATGACAGCCACCTGAATCTGATTGCAAGATGTGGTAGCAAAATCCAGTGAATTCAGTTATATAATTGATATAAAGCTTCTTAGTTTCCAAGAACAAAGTATTCATGTATGTTCTGTACATGTTTTCCTTTCAAAGGCATTTGTCATTGTTGTTAACCCATTGAGTTGCAATGTGCCATACATTTTTTATCTGGCCAGGGCCATGAACAAATTTTGTATTTTAATGGACAGCTCTGCTGTTAATTGATTAAGCAAAAAGATGAAATGTCTTTAGTTAATCCACTGAGCTGCAATGTACATGAGTAGACCCAACCTATTTTTTCTAGTCTAGTACCAAAAAGGTTCACTTTTCAATGGGGAAGGTCTATAGCTTAATGGATTTGTAATGTTATGTTACCCAACATCATTCATGCTATATATCATGTATGTAATTATGTCCTAAGAACCAGTAGCAGGCTAGCATAAGCTAAACTGGTGTATGTTGTAGATACCTTTACCTTCTGTTATTAATAAATGTTTAATACTAATACATACAAAAATACATTACATACATACTTCAAGACAGAAAACTGCAGTGTTTTAATATCTTCATTCTAATTTTATTACAGCCAAAACGATACCTTAATCTTTTTTATTTTAGTAACCTGTAGACAACTAGCTTATTAGTGCTTTTAAGTTTAATTTAAAATCTGCTGGCTTTTTTTAATCATGTAAAAAGAACTTGAGAAAGGACACTTCGTCCGTGACTGGCATGTCAAACGCCAAAGCAGCTACAAAAAAGAGCGCTTTGGGAGAGAACATTTCTTCTATTGTGCGTAGAAATTAAATTGAATATTAGCCGCATACGATTTACTAAGGGTCCTTCATCTGGACTTGCAAAAATAGAGTTTAAAATAAGCCAAAAAAGACGACACAGAAAACTATTTTGACTTTGAAATTCCCCGCCATCTTGCGAAAAGACAGTTCGTGGACTCCACGCAAGTTGAAGTTGACGCATGCGTAACAAATTTCCCAGCTGTTAGGCTCTGGGACAATCCGTGTCGGCCATTGATCTGAATAATACTGGATCACGCATACATATGCCTCAAGTGAAGCCAGCAGAAATGACGAATTTGGAGTACCAAGATGGCGGACAATCAGCATTTTCAATAAATAAATAAACTTCCTTATTTTAAGGAAATTTACGGAAGTTGAAAACTCTGCTTAAAAGATTACTCTTACACCCGCAAAGAACACTGGACCTGGAGTACCAAGATGGCGGCGATGACTTCAAAATTTTATTATGTATGCGTGATCCAGTATTATTCAGATCAATGGTGTCGGCATACAAAAAACTGTATGCCGTCCGTACTGCGCATGCGTTGGAAATAAATAGGTTCAATAAGCCGTAATTGCCACAATAGCCTTTTTCGAAAGTTTTTTGGAACAGTATTTTTACTATTTTGTTTGTATTGTCAGTGGAAAATATTAATTTATTTCATTCTGTGTTGGACGAAGCGTTAGAGCGCCTGGGTAAGAAGAATCTCAATTTGAAGGAGAGTCAATATGAAGCGGTAAAGGCTGTTGTTGTCGAACGGAAAGACACGATTTGTATCTTGCTTACTGTTACGGAAAGTCACTTATATACCAGCTTCTTCCCTTCGTCTTTGACGCTTACTTGGGTTACGAAAATACGAGCTCAAGTATCATTGTAATTTCTCCACTAAACGATCAGATCACAAAGCTAAAAGCAACTCATGATGGCAGCATGACGTCGCAGTGGGATCGATATTTGAATAGATTATAGATAGTTCGTCCGAGCCAAATGTTCGCTCATCCTGAAGCATTGTTGGAGGATAAGAAAATTTTCCAGAACATTTTGAAATCCAAAGTATACCAAACGTCTGTGAAAGCTATTGTTGTTGATGAAGCTCATCTCGTTGAAGAATGGTGAGAATTTTGATATAATATTTCAAAGACATTATAATGTTGCCAGTGGATCTTGCATATGACGGTATCCGGTCGTTTCGCTACAAAGTCGTTTCGCTACAGGTCGTTTCGCTACAATCTAAGGTCATTTCGCTACAATCTAAAGTCGTTTCGCTACACGCATGAAGTCGTTTCGCTACAACTTTTGCGCGTGCGCTACAGCTTTGCGCGTGTAGCGAAACGACTTCATGCGTGTAGCGAAACGACTTTATGCGTGTAGCGAAACGACTTTATGCGTGTAGCGAAACGACTTGTAGCGAAACGACTATGTAGCGAAACGACCGTAATTCGACATTTTTAGAAGGATGTCAATTCTCGTATTGCCGTTTTATCTGGTAATCCAGGGACATTTTGTGCTGTATATGCCCTAAGGGAAGTCTCGACACTTGATGTGAAGGACACTGAACAGGTTTTTATGATGAGAGAAGGACCAATGGTAAGTTTAAGTGCAATATAAACTTTCAATTTGACAATTTAAAACCGTCATTTGGTCCTGCTGGTGAACAATGGTATATTCCCACGTGACTTGTCAATATAATAACAGTACTAGTGTAATATACAACTCATGACTGGCCAGACTGCATTCCATGCACTCAACGCCAAAGATCTTTGGTGTGGATTAAGCAAATCACAGTAATAAATAGAGTAAATATCTTCGGCATGGAGTTTACATGGAATGCACTCTGGATGACTGACTCATGGTTTCAAAAATGTTCATCCTTCCATTATATTTTCAACAATTAGAGCCCAGCACCAGATTATTGTAGTAAACCAGTAATTGCGGTCATTTCTGGACATGCTGTTGGTGGTGGGTTAGAACTGGCTCTCTGGTGTGACATGAGAGTTGTGGAAGAAGATGCAACAATGGGTTTCTTTAACAGAAGATTTAGTAATTGTTAACTCTTCTTAAACACTCTCATACAAGCTTTAAACAGAAAAAACTAGATTATCACAAATATGATTCATCCTAGAAATGTCTGCCCTTTCTAGGAGTTCCATTAATCGATGGAGGTACAGTACGATTAACTAAACTGTAGTGTTTGGGTTTCCTGTGCACGGCATGTTTTGGAGAGTTGAGACAGTAAATAAAGCGATGATTGTTATTGAGTTAAATCCGTTATAATCCGTGGTTAAATCCGGCCATCAGGCGTTACATTGGCGACGAGGATAAAGTTTATATATACAGGAACAAATCCGTGGTATTTTAGTCCAAAACCAATGGCTGAACTCGAGAAAAACGTCCTCGGAAAATTTGATTGTTATGGCGATCAAGCTACTGTTGGCACCCACTGGACGAGATGGCTCCAAAGCTTTGAATTATTTGTTGATTCCCAAGGAATTCTTATCGCCGAGGGATCAGACAAAAATAAACAACGACGACGGGCACAACTCCTTCATTACGCTGGTCCCGACGTGCAAGATATATTTTATACACTCGAAAACACTGGCGAAGTTAATGACTATGCCGCCGCTGTTAATGCACTTAACGCTTACTTTTCCCCGAAAGTAAACTCCGCCTATGCTCGACACACCTTTCGCCAGCTCCAGCAGAATTCAAGCGAGACCGTTCTACAATTTGCTTCCCGCCTCAAACGATATGCAAAAGACTGTGACTATGGCACAGATACGGATAATCAAATTCGCGACGAAATTCTCCAGAAGTGCAAGTCCAATTACCTACGTCGAAAACTCTTGGAAGAAGGCCCTGGTTTGACCCTTGCCCGAACGTTAGAGCTGGCCCAGCAGTGTGAAAAAGTCGAAGCCCAAATGACCTCTCTGTCACTTCATTCAACCGAACACGACCGCAACAATGACCACCCAGTCAACCGAGTTGCCTCAACTGCCAACAATCGTGACCAGCGTTCTCGGAATTCGCGTAGGCCTCGCGCAACGCCACAAAAGGAAAGTATCTGTTATCGATGTGGCCATACCGGTCACTATGGTCGCGACCCAGCTTGCCCAGCTCGAGGCAAGACCTGCAACAAATGTGGTGGCATCAATCATTTTGCTACTGTTTGCAAGTCAAAGTCGAATGGTACCGGACAAGTGCGCCTTGTCCAACCAGTGTCAGGTGATGAATCCGATGATGAGCCCGCTTATGCATTCCACCTACCAGATTCTGGCAACCGAGGACCCACCATCAACGCCAACCTCGGTGGTGTCGAGCTGCAGATCCTTGTTGATTCGGGTGCAACAAAAAACATTGTTGATGAGACAACCTGGGAATGGCTAAAACAGAATCGCATAATGTGCGAATCTAAAGCTGCACACAAACAGAAAAAACTCTACCCCTATGCATCCACCACACCACTGCAAGTAAAGGGTACCTTTACCACCACTGTGCAAATCGGGGCTAAAGAAATTACCGCTGAATTCTTAGTGATCAAAGGCAAAGGAACACCTCTTCTCGGACACGAAACCGCCACCCTGTTGGATGTCCTTAGAATTGGCCCGGTCGTCTCGGCTATCTCCAGTGTAGAGGAGAACCTTCAACAACAATACCCTGAAGTTTACAACGGCATTGGAAAGCTCAACACCAAACAAATAACCCTCCACATTGATCCTAACATCAAACCAGTGGCCCAACCTTTGAGGCGTACACCATTCAACCTTCGAAGCCAGGTCGAAAAGAAAATCAGCGAACTCATCGAAGCTGATATCATTGAACCTGTGGACGGCCCTACGCCATGGGTTAACCCAGTTGTTGTTGTTCCCAAATCCAATGACGAAATTCGGTTATGCATCGACATGAGGTGTGCCAATGAAGCCATCGTACGGGGGCGCCATCCAATACCCACTGTCGATGAAATCTTGCAGGGCATGAACGGCTCCAAAATTTTCTCCAAGCTCGATTTAAAATGGGGCTACCATCAACTTGAATTATCACCCAAATCTCGCGAAATTACCACGTTTGCCACTCACACGGGCTTGTACCGTTACAAGCGCTTACTGTTTGGAGTATGTTCAGCTAGCAAACAGTACCAACATGAAATATCTACTGTGTTGGCCGGCATCACTGGTGCAGAGAACATATCTGACGATATAGTCGTTCATGGGGCAGATCAAGAATCGCATGATCGGAGTCTACACGCTGTACTGGAGCGACTACAAGTTTGCGGGCTCACCTTGAATCCTGAGAAATGTCAGTACAATATGAATCGTATTGTCTTCATGGGTATGCTCCTCTCCGACAAGGGCATTGGTCCCACCAGTGAACGAGTGAAAGCTGTTACAGAGGCAAGAGAACCGCAGACAACGGCCGAACTACGCAGTTTCCTGGGCCTGGTTAGCTACAGTAGCCGCTTCATACCACAATTTTCCACCATTTCTGAACCACTGCGAAAACTAACCAAAAAAGATGTTCCCTTCATCTTTGGAGCTGAACAACGAGCATCCTTCCAGGCACTGAAGGACAGTCTTAGCCGAGCCACCACCCTTGCATATTTTGATAAGCATGCACCAACCAAAGTCATCGCTGATGCAAGCCCGGTGGGCCTAGGAGCTGTTCTGACTCAAGTTCAAGATGGTAATCAAGTACCCATCTGCTACGCAAGCCGCAGTCTTACCGCTTGTGAGCAACGTTACTCGCAAACCGAGCGCGAAGCACTGGCGTTAGTTTGGGCGTGCGAGAGGTTTCACCCATATATCTACGGCACCAAATTTGAGTTGCTCACCGATCATAAGCCCCTTGAAGCAATTTACAACCCTCGCTCTCGCCCCTCTGCACGTGTTGAGCGATGGGCGCTGCGACTCCAACCTTACGACTTCAAAGTTGTGTATATCCCAGGACAACAAAACGTCGCCGATTCCCTATCTCGCCTGCTACCGCCACACCCTAAACCAGCCCATCACCACGGTGCTGATGAATACGTACAATTTGTAACACATACATCTGCTCCAAATGCAATGAGTCTCAGGGAGGTGGAGGAGGCCACAATACAGGACGACGAACTGACAGCGGTAAAACAAGCAATTGGAAGTGGCCGGTTCGAACAGTGCAAACCATATATGCCGGTCGCTGGGGAACTTTGCATCAGTGGCCAATTGGTTCTTCGAGGCACCAGAATTGTGCTCCCATCCAAGCTCCGTCCGCAAGCTTTGGCCCTTGCCCATGAAGGACATCTGGGCATCGTTGGTACTAAACAAAATTTGCGAAGCAAAGTCTACTGGCCTGGTATGGACAAAGCCGCAGAGAAACACTGCAAGTCTTGTCACGGTTGTCAACTAGTGGCACAACCCAACCCTCCAGAACCAATCAGGTCAACAGCACTCCCTGATGCGCCATGGCAACACTTAGCAGCCGACCTAATGGGACCCTTTCCTTCTGGCCACTCTATCCTGGTCGTCGTAGACTACTATAGCCGCTTCTACGAGTATGAAATCCTACGATCCACAACCACTGATAAAGTCATTGACGCCATGGAGGAAATGTTCAGTCGCCACGGGTTGCCCCTAGCAATCAAAACCGATAATGGCCCACAGTTCAAGGCTGCAGAATTCAACGCATATTGCACCGTCAATTGCATCACGCATGTAAAAGTCACACCAAAGTGGGCACAAGCCAATGGGGAGGTGGAGAGGCAAAATCGATCCATGGAGAAGCGGATAAAGATTGCCCAGGCAGAAGGTCTCGACTGGAAGAAAGAATTGCAAAAGTACGTTACAAAGTACAGAGGACTTCCTCAGACAACAACAGGGAAAAGCCCAGCAGAGCTGATGTTCAACCGTCGCATCAAGGGGAAACTACCAGACCTCAACATGGCCTATCATAGAAACGATTTGGAAACACGAGACAGAGACGCGGAGCAGAGGAGCAAAATGAAGAGCTACGCGGACCAACGACGTAACGCAAAGGTTTCTGGTATCGAAGTAGGTGACAAAGTGTTGTTGAAGCAAGATAAGTCCGACAAATTCTCCACGACCTTCGATCCTGATCCATACACTGTCATTAGCAAAAATGGAAGTAATGTTGTCCTTCAATCTTCTGGTGGTGCCGTGTACTCCAGGAACAGCTCCCACGTCAAGAAATACGTTCCTGCAACTGAAGGTCACCAGGCCGAGACAAGCCCACCACTTACACCACCTGAAGAACCGACAAGACCCACAAGAAACAAGAAAACACCGCTAAAATATAATGACTACGTCACAAACTTTTAAGCTCACTTCGAGCTATAAAAACAGTCGGACAGATCATTAGTGACATTATTTTATTTCCTAAGGGTTGTTGTTGACATTGTTTAGTTTGATGTAAATAGTTTACTAAAAGGGGGAGGGATGTAGTGTTTGGGTTTCCTGTGCACGGCATGTTTTGGAGAGTTGAGACAGTAAATAAAGCGATGATTGTTATTGAGTTAAATCCGTTATAATCCGTGGTTAAATCCGGCCATCAGGCGTTACATAAACTAATTGGCCTCTCTCGTGCAATGGACTTAATTCTGACAGGGAGGTCAGTAGATTCAACAGGAGCTTTGAACATTGGGTTAGCTAACCAAGTTGTTCCTAAAGGTACTGGTTATAGAGAAGCATTCACATTAGCCAATCAGATTGTATCTTTTCCAGAAGCTTGTTTGACTGCAGATCACAAGTCAGCATATTATGCTACCTATGATGCATTTTCATTAGATGATGCTTTGATATTTGAGAAAGAAAATGCCAAGGATTTATTAATCGATGCTGTCAAAGGGGCTAGAAAATTTGGGGGGAACATTTGAAGATCACAATCAATAAGAAAAATGTACTGAAATATACTTATTGCAGATGAATTTGGAAACTGAAATAAATTTTGAACACACTTGGCTTGGTTGTCATTTAGTGTAAACTGTAGTGATACTCACTCATTTTTCAACTAGTTTAAATCAGTATTGATAGTAAACACACATTTTTGAAATTATTTAGGCACTTAAATTAAAGATGTCAGAATGGTCTGGTTTTCTCAAGGGAGAAGGTGGTAACGTTGATGGAAAGGTAATATATGTTGAAAACTATATGAACAATAATATTTAGTGAAGTTAACTTATTCCCCAATTTATATTTTATATATTTACAAGTTAATTTTACATTATGAGAGGATGGATACTTTTAATAAGAATCCATTAACTGCTGGTATTGATTAGAACTTGTTAGCTTCTGGTTTTTAAAAAACCTTGTTAGCTTCTAATTTCAATAAGCACTTGTTAACTGTTGGTTTTAATAAGTGCTCATTAGTTTTTGGTTTTGATTTGTGCTCATTATTTTCTTTTTTTAAGCAAATACTCATTAGCTTCTGGTTTTAGTTAGTACTTGTTAACTTCTAGTTTGAATAAATACTGGTTAGAGTTTTTTTCATAAGTACTCTTTAACTTCAGGCCAGCTGCTGGTTTTAATTGGTTCTATTACAGTATTCTTGCCAATAACATTCCTTGCACAAATCTTAATCCACTATCACCAGCAAGCCTTTCTTCATTGTTACACCTTACGAGTAAAGCAGTATTGTTCATGTTTGCTTGGGGAGAAACTTCTTAATTCACAGTTACAAGCTTCCTGTAAATGTTTTCCCGAGTTTCATTTCACCTTAATTTATGGTCACCGGTGAATTTTCTCGTCTCGCTGTTCTCTCGTGAAAACTTGAACTGTTGCCAAGAAACGAATTTCTTCTGCTCGTATCAGCTGGTGGCTGCATTGGAGAGATATGTGCCAGTCCTTTCTTAAAGATCTTTTTGAACGCAGTCTTGAACTGTCGATGACGCAAGGAATACAAAATTGGGTTTACTGCACTAAAAATGAAACGGATTATAGTTGAAAATAGACTTTTTTGGCGAAGTTAGTGGAGCCAACTTCGCAACAAAGGGCCCGCAACTACATTTCTACACTGGCAACGGTAATTCCACAGGCATTCCAGCGCACGTTACGTCATTACATACATGTATGCAATGACGTAAGTTGCGCTAGGATGCCTGTGGTAAACAATCGCTATTGCGAGGTGATGTTGATCGCTGATCGTTACACCACAGAGGCGTACGGTGATTTCACGGAACATTACATGATGTCAGTGGCTTATCTTGTAAGTTAAGATTACTTACATACATTATGAGTTTGTGGTATTTCACCCGTAATTTGCCTGTGTGGAAATCATGTACACATGTTGAAATTCAAGCCAGGAACAGTTTATTCATCATCAACTATATGTTCTGCAGAAGGAATCGAACCTAAGGCTTTGCGATGCCGTTGAAATGCTCTGACCGGAAAGCTACGTACATCGGCGTTAAGCGTATGTTTGATTTCTACCGAAGAACCTCCGAAAAAGCATTATCCAGCAGTTACAGGAAAAACATACAGTACCATGAAAAATAACACCTTGTAAACTCAATGTATGGGTTTTGAACAGCAAGGCAAGAATTTAGTGATTTTAAAAGCCGAATAAGGATCTGTAATTATTCTGGTTTATGAATGGCTGAAATAGAGCCGCTAAATTGTCGTCTTGTTGTTGGAAGCTCACATCTTAAGTTTACAAGAGTGGAGTATGTTTTTCTTGTATTTCTCAACTGTTTCATGATCAGGCTTGATTTTTACTCAAGATTAAGATATACTTACCCTTCGAGAATTATTTTGCATGCATGTTATTTATATACATATGATCTTAGATAATTGTTGTGCTGTATATAAACACGCGCTGTAAATGAATGTTAAATATCTTACTATAATATTCTGATATCGTTTAGTTGAATGCCGTCATGCAAGATGATTCCATCGGAGATATTGAAGTTATCTACACTATCGTCCAAATCAATGGTCATTGATGGATACGAGGTAGTATTCAAAGACATAGAGGGACATTGATTACGTTTTCATATTCTAATTAAATGACATTTGTGGATTTAGAAAGGCTTTGACATCACAGAGAATGACATCCAAGGTTCAGTTAGCTACCTGAGTCTATTTGTAAAGCTGGATTTCACATTTTAACACTCCAGACGACGCGGATCCGAAACATTTTGATCAAGCTATCTTGATAACGAGAAAAGTTTGTGGACTAGCAACATCTACGTGTTATGAAACTGGTCGTGGATATTATGGTCACATGTGCAAGTCGCGGTCAGTTGCCAGCGCCATTGCTGCTGGTCTGAGCGCTGCTCTCACAGCGGCTCATAAAACTGGACACAAGTACGTTTATTTGACGAGAGAACAGTTTAAAATAGAGCTATCCAGTATAAATAAAGGTAGTTTAGTTTAGTTTAGGTTTCCTCCTGTAGTAACACTAGATCAATAAGAGATGATCCTTACTGGACCTGTAGGAAGAACAGTTTAGAACTGATAGAGCTATCCAATATAAATAAAGTTAGTTTAGTTTTGGTTTCCTCCTGTAGTAACACTGGATCAATAAGAGATGATCCTTACTGGACCTCTAGGAAGAACAGTTTAGAACTGCTAGAGCTATATAGTATAAATAAAGACAGTTTAATTAGTTTAAGTGTCCTCTTGTAGTGACATTGAACTGTATATGTTTTCTAGTTTTGGTCTTAGTCATGATTCAGGTGATCGCGCTGAAGGTTACATCATGCTTGCTGCTCTGTCATCTGGTAAAAATGCATTCAGTTGGTCTTCATGTAGTCGTAATAAACTTCAAGTGTCATTCAGTGACAGGTGGGATGATTGATTAATTTGTTTTACTCGAAATAGAGAAAGAACTATGTCAATGCCGATCTGGTTCACCCTTGCTTGACACGAGACTCACATTTTAATGCCGTCTTCCGTGCAGCTGTGATGTCTTGAAATATTATCTCCGTTTTTCAAGTCTATAAAGACGCTGCTAATTCATTTACAAACGACAGAGTTATAAATAAATAAACTCCTGTATGTTTTAAAATGATCAACTCATCATTAGCGTATATTTTTAATCTTTAATCCTATTTCCTTGCAGTCAGAAATTCTCGTGTTTGAATGACGTTCCTCCTGGTCTTGACATAGGCCAAACCTTCAGTGTCGTAGCACTAGCCAAAAATTATTCAGGTGATGAACAATGCCGTTTCATGTTTGGAAGCAACTTTACTCATTGTAGAACTCTTGAGGTATAACGTTTATATTTCCTTATTTCCCCAAGGTAAAACTTTTTTGTGTAGACTGTAGTTTTGGATAAAAAAGTAACGAGGTAAAAAGTGTAACGAGGTAAAAATTAGGTTCAGTCAAATGGTGAATAGGCAATTCCCGTTATAGACTAAATTTTGCTCTTTCATCACAGCTAAAAAGAGCGTTTTGCTAAGTTTGGTGACAAACGTTAGAGGCGTAATAAATACAAAATGCGCAAACTTCTTAGGGATATATTTTCCGTTATCTATAACATCTCGCCACCAAATTTTGCGCTCCTACCAATCTCAAGACGCTCTTTTCAGCTGTGATGAACGATTTTGCTTGTCCTGCCTGAATCAAAATTTAATCTATCATGGGAGTTTCCTGTTGGTGTTTTTAGAGCAACTGCATGTCAAAGATTGTATTGTTATAAAGCTGGAACAAACGTTTGTCTACATCGCGGTGTTCCACCGTTAGACGGAACAGTGTGTGGAAAATACAAGGTATTTTATAGAGGTCTATGAACTTTATTATGGATATGCTTTGAAATACATTAAGGATCATCTCGTACTGATCCGGAGGAAACCTAAACTAAACTAAACCAACTTTATTTATACTGGGTAGCTCTATCAGTTCTAAACTGTTCTTCCTAGAGGTCTGACAAGAATCATCTCTTATTGATCAAGTGTTACGCAGAAGGAAACCTACACTAAACTAATTTTACTGGATAGTTCTATCAGTCATTGATTCAGTTGTGGAATGTAATTTCTTTTACTGAACTATTTACCGTATAAATGAGCTTAATTATTTTGGTATCTGTTTGTGTAGTGGTGTAAAAATGGTGAATGTGTTGATCAACCAATACCTGATCCTATTGATGGACAGTGGAGTTCTTGGTCGGAGACATTGTCTCCCTGTACTATACGTCGTGCTGTACGGGTGTCAAATATCGAACATGAGCCTGTGATAACCCTCCGTAAGTCTCGACAGAGAGCCGCCCTGGTGAAATGAGCAGTCATCACCAGTTGCGTTGACTTCTACATCTTTTCCTCACCTACTTACCTCGGCTTATGTTTATTTTTCAGCTCGTTGAAAAATAAAAAATAATTGCGATCACTTGCGATGCATTTGAACAAGAAACACAAACTCACACAGATTGTGTGTCTATTTGCCATGATCGTCTAATAGTCAGTAGTTATAAATCCAACAGAATTGTCGCACGCGAGGGAATGGGATCGGAATTTTCTAATCCTTGCTAGAACTTTAAGATCGCAGGAACTTCCAGATCGTTAGAACTTTCAGATCGCTAGAACTCTCAGATCGTTTGATCAACGCTAGTAATAGCATTTTAGTAATTCCTCATGTCAACTGATCATAAGTTTTTGTCGAAAAGATCTAACGACATGACCGTGCAGAGCACAACATTACTATAATAATATATACTATGTTTTTTGTAGACCGAAGAATTTCGGCAAAAATTGTGAAGGTGATAGTAAAGGACATTATGAGACGTGTAATACTGAAAATTGTCCCGCAGGCGAGGAGAGTGTCCGTGTGAAACAATGTAAAGAAAGGAATCCATTGTACCGGGAATATGTAGATAGTAAGCTTATGTCTGCATGTTGGTTATTTTAATAAATATGATGATTCTGTTGATAGTTTTTATTATTTTTAGAGAGTGCGCCATGCAGAATACAATGTCTATTGAGTAGCAGTGTACGTTATTACTCGGGTGTATTTAAAGATGGTACATTATGTTCAAAGTATAAAGATAGGAGAGATGTCTGTCTTCTCGGCCAATGTAAAGTAAGTTCCTTGAATATTTAGACGTACTCTGACGAGTTTTATTGTGTCTTGGTATTTGTACTCTCAAATACTGTATTCTACTACTGCATACTTAACCGAGCAAGCACAAAAACATGCCTGACGACGGTTGAGATTTGAGCCTACGACCTTTGAAATGCTGTCCCAAATGAATGTTTTTCCAACTGCGCTACATGCTTAGGTTAATAACAGTAAATATTACGTGAATATAAAAGAAAATCGACTTGAAGTATCACATATTCGAATCAACCCGGCCGCGTACATCAGATTGCAGAGCATCTGGCTAGTAATCCAATAGGCTAATGTTCCTTCTTTCTACAATTTCTAGCACGTGTCATGTGACCGCACATTTGATAGGAAATTTTACGACCGTTGCCGAGTGTGTTCCGGGGATGGGGCGTCGTGTCGTTTGGTCAACTCTACGTACAGCAAAAATCATAAAGTACGGGGTTAGTAGTAGTTTGTCTTTTGTCTCATTTCTTACATCGTGCGGGTTATGTAATATTGTTATTGTGCATGTTTCAGGTGCTACTGGTGCGGATGTGATGTTCATTTTACCAGTTGGTTCTGCTAATCTTGTTATTGTGGAACCAACGATGACTTATAATGATATAGGTGAGCTTAAGTTTATTCAGCTCAAGTGTATTACACGGCAATTGTAACAGGTTGCTGAAAACAGGATGCAAGAATGTTGTTGGGGCAACATTGTTCCTGCTAGTAAACAACATTGAACAACATTGTTGAGCCTGACTGATAAATCGACAATAAGGTTTAACATTGCTAAACACTATTGTTATCAAATAGGAACAATTTTGCCCCGACAACATTGTTACACCCTGTTTTTAACAGGATCTGATTTTTTTTGCTGTACAGTGTTGGTCAGTGAATTTCCTGAACATGATTTTGCGTTTGTTACACTCTGCTCTTTGCTGAATACAAAGCCGCTCGAATGCATTCACGACCCAACGCTTCGACACTCCAATCCAGTGTCTCGAGGGATGATGTCGTTTGTCAAGCAGGTGCAAATATTCTTGAGGTCAATAGCTGCCATTATCTTTTTCCCAGGCTTGACGACGATAGGATTGATAGGATTGTGGGAACGTTGGATACAATTCGATCGGGTTTTGCATTAAATAACCTTGGAGCGAGCTTAACTTGATTATTACACGTGATACAACTGATTAAAGGTATCAGTTGTGTTATCATTTGCTAATTTGAAGGTTTAAAAGATCAAAACGATAACTGGATTATTGATGATCAAACTGGAACTTCAGTGAAATACGCTGCTGGTTCAAGGATAACTTTTGTGGGTGGAAATTCCATGTCTGCAGAGGAACTTTTCATTAACGGACCAATTACAGAGCCTCTTAAAGTTATGGTAGCCAGAACCAAGGCTGCACTTTGGTAAAAATGCGCGGGAAAGTGAGGAAAGTTTGCAGGAAAGGAGTGAAGTGATTTAGGTCCCACCCTCTCTCTCTAACTGTGCTTCCTACAGTCAACCAATTGGATGTATGGCTTGAGATTTGTTTGTATGGAAAAATATTGCTGAAGTAAAGATTTCTTTGAGTCTTTGAGCCCACAAATTGTAATTAATGTACCCTCAACCTAGATACGTCATCTTACTGTGTTCCCAACCATTGAGATCCAGTAAGCTGGGTAACTTGAGCAATTTGTTCTCTTGTAGTTCTTTACTTGTATGAAACAAATACTGGAATTCCTTATGCATATTATAAGCCACTCGCTACTCCTGATCGTACACCACTGACATTTATCTGGAAATATACATTGAGTGATTGTAGTGAAGCATGCGCAGGAGGTATGTAACGCTGACACTGCAAGGTTCCTAATTAGTCCAACGTGCGTGTCTACAGGTCTAAACAATTCATGTCGTACGTTGGTTGGGAAAAAGATGATTGACACCGAGCTTTTCGAGTTTAGCTAGTTTTGCAAGCCACATTTTGTGCAGCATTTTGTACAACTTCTTATTGATTTAGTTTAACTAAAAACCATTAAGTAAAAAGCAAATTCCGAAAAATTTTTCTTCAAAACAAGACGCAGGTTGAGACTGTAAATGATGATGACTTTGAAATAAAGTCGAAAATTTACAGTTTCAACCTATACGTCTTGTTTTGAAGCACATCTTGCATTCTCAAGATGTCTTTTTTTAATTTACCTTTCACTCTATTCAACAAACATTCCTTGTCTAAGTGTGACAGGTGGTGGTCGGAAAGTATCCTTCAGAAACATGGTAGTAAACTAATTTATGGAGTGTGAAAATGCAGTCACTTCGTCCTGTCTTTATAAAATATATATTTAGCTTTCACAGTTAGAGATTCACAGTTTGAATTTTACGCCAAGAATGCACCATCTTCTACACTGTAACAAGTTGGAGTCGATAACAATGCTTTCCCTGTAAATGTCAAGTGAGACAATCTTCATTGAATTTATAAATTATCGGAGAAAACCAACGACTTTTAAAGACATTAGTACTGTACAAGGTACCCTAAGAGCCTGCGGCCAGGCTAGTGTTCTACCAGTTATCGAAGAGATTCATCGCTAATCGACTCCTTCACATCAAGCACAGTAGAAAATCACCTGTGCCTGAGTTGACTTTAGGACAATAGAGTCGACATAAAATACTGTGTTTCTTACCAGTCAGTGCGTACACGTAAACAGATTGAGCTCCACCAATCAGGTCATCTGTACAATCTTCAGCCTTACCATCCTTGTGGTACATGCGATGTGAATTCATTGAACTATAACATTCACCTTTTTCTTCTTGGTTGTACCGTTTGTAGAGTAATATGAAGTATTGGCGTCATCTTGCTGGTATTTACGGGCTCAATCACAAGAATGCAAGAAAACATGGCCGATTCAGTGGGCCTATTATTATAAATAGATGTATTTTAAAAAACGAAATTGACGTTTTGTTTGCTATTGAAACACATCAGTGCTTTGTAGTGAGTTAATACAGTGCTTTGAGAAGGTATGTTCTTTCTTTTCGCAGTTCCAAAACTTTTATCAGAGAAAATCCGAAGATTATTGTATTAAAGAAATGATAATTTTATCACAAAATTATCATAAACTATGCTAGTTAGGGCCTGTTTACATGGAGGTAGGGTGACCCTAGCAGAAGGGTTACCCTAGCAAACGAGTTACCCTACTACAATATGTTTTATAGGAAGCGTTTACATGTGCGCTAGGGTTACCCCACAGGCGGCCCAAACGCGCGCTAGACTGTGACAATTATTGTATATTTGATATATAGAAAAATATATCACTAAAATATATTTTAAAATGAAATTTACTTGCCTATTTGATTGTGTGTACTGCTTTTGTTGTTATTTTGCTGTTATAATATTTTTTAAACGCTTTACAGTCGATGGTTGCGACGAGTCACTTGTGTACATATAATAAGTAAAAGGCTGCAGACTCCCGCCCGTCGACGCGAGGACTTTGAGTCAAAAATTCGCCCACTTAAATAACTCCATTCTCAAAAAAAAGTCGTCAGCATGTAGATCAGATGCCGTTCTTCGAAAATACTACGATACTTTGCCGAGATCCACACGATTTCGACAATTATTCAACGATGAAAATCAAAATCGCTTTTATGTCGAACTTGGAAAGACCGATCACTGCTACGGCGGCGGCTTGGCAGCCAGGCCTTCTTGACCGTTGGGATTTACAGGGGGGGGGGGGCAGACGGTGCCAGCGCGCAGCATACAAATACCAAGCAAATATTTCCGGTAACAGACAGCCAATCGCTACGGAGCTAGAGACTGTTTACATTTACTTACTTCATAATAACACAGACAAACAACCGCAACATTTTTTCGCATTTGATTCAGATTTTTAATACATTCTCTAACCACCACGCTCTTGCCAACACCAGCCTGACCAGTTATCAAAGCGTTGTGCCCAGCGAGCACGAACTTAAGAATATTTCTCTGATCACAATTAAGTTGAAACATACTTCCAGAAAGACTGAGAAAAGTACAGACAGTTAACGTCAAAGCACAAGTAAGTCGACAAGCTTGAAGTGAAATATGAGCTTATTATATATTACTACTCTGTGTTATTATGAAGTAAGCAAATGTAAACAGTCTCTAGCTCCGTGGCGATTGGCTGTCTGTTACCGGAAATATTTGCTTGGTATTTGCATGCTGCGCGCTGGCGCCATCTGCCCCCCCCCTGTAAATCTCAACGGTCAAGAAGGCCTGGCTGCCAAGCCGCCGCCGTAGCAGTGATCGGTCTTTCCAAGTTCGACATAAAAGCGATTTTGATTTTCATCGTTGAATAATTGTCGAAATCGTGTGGATCTCGGCAAAGTATCGAAGTATTTTCGAAGAACGGCATCTGATCTACATGCTGACGACTTTTTTTTGAGAATGGAGTTATTTAAGTTGGCGAATTTTTGACTCAAAGTCCTCGCGTCGACGGATCGACGGGCGGGAGTCTGCAGCCTTTTACTTATTATATGTACACAAGTGACTCGTCGCAACCATCGACTGTAAAGCGTTTAAAAAATATTATAACAGCAAAATAGCAACAAAAGCAGTACACACAATCAAATAGGCAAGTAAATTTCATTTTAAAATATATTTAGTGATATATTTTTCTATATATCAAATATACAATAATTGTTACAGTCTAACGCGCGTTTGGGCCGCCTGTGGTTACCCTAGCGGTAGGGTTACCCTATCAAATAGGGTTACCCTAGCAGTAGGGCTATCTTTTTGTTTACATAAGCCATGTAAATGCGTCAGGTAGGGTTACCCTATCAAGCGGGTCGAGTAATTCGCTTTCAGTAAATGTCAAACAAACAAAGATGGTCACAACACTGAAATGAAACAACAAAATTAGCCAGACATAGTATCACACAACATACCACAAGAACTTGGCACGTTAATATCTTTTTTTAAATGAATGGCTGAGCGACCACGTTAACATAGGGTGACCCTATCGGGCAACATAGCCCTAGCAGTAGGGTTACCCTATCTCATGTAAACGCTCGCTTTTTTCTGACCCGTTTGCTAGGGTAACCCTTCTACTAGGGTCACCCTACCTTCATGTAAACAGGCCCTTAGTCTGACATGATTTTGTGATACACACACTGTAACTATAATTTATATATAATATTCCCAAATAGTCGGTGTCTTTTCTGGAAATAAAAAACATTACTCCATTGGTAAAGCAGGAAAATGTTCGTGCTATGTGATGTTACAGTGCTAGTGCCTGGCTAGGGAATGTAGCATGGTGTGGGGGTCTTTGTAAAGAATGAAAACTGAAACCAGAAATGAACGACACCGGAAACGGCCAAAACTGAAAATGACCGAAACCTGGAAATTTTCGCCTCAATTTTGGCAATTTTATGCAGGAAATAAGGTCTCAATCATTTCGGTTCCTGTTCTTTACAGAGAGTCCATATTCGAACACATCTTAATGGCTTCCATTTCAAATGGCAAATGATTTTTGTAATAAACAACACAGAAGATATCACAATTGAAAATGTGATGGGCTGATGTAATACTTTACATTGAAAACATTTCAAAATGTGTTTAATTAGATGGTTAAAAACGATGGTTAAAGTGATATTTTTAACGATCATGTCAAATGACCAAAACCTGCCCAGGCTGGCACCAAGTGATAGAAAACAAGTTGCAAATGTACCCTCTTTATTGTGATCCAGACTTAAGAATAGAATATTGTGATCAAAACATTAAAAAATAATGAGACCACATGCAGGTAAAATATTGAAAACTTTATAAACTAAAGCCTTACTCCATCCAGGACCATCCTGTTGATGCAACCAATTTCAATATGGGCAGCTATATTTTAATACATGGCCATGGATGGGCTATGCTAATATTTTCTTCAAATAGCAACTTATAATTTGTATAAAAATTTGTAATATTTCTTGAATACTGCCATGCTGTAGCTAAACATGGCTGAATTGAAGTGGAGTGATAATTATACTGTGTAGTTTTAACTCTTTCACAACAACAAATTGATACAATGCCCAAAAATGTGTTTTCATGCAAGCACACTGATTCAATATGTGACCATGCCTGCAAAATTGTTTTTTTTATGGCCAGACATTGAATAGTGGCTAACACCTTGACCCCACCTCGATCCCCCCCCTTAACCAAGCACTTTGTTGCCTTCTTTTGAGATTCACACTTTAATGTATAATTTTTACCTTCCACGTTCATACATATTATACAGTTATTGTGAGCAATGAGTAAATCATTTCAGAAAGCTAAATTAGCTGTGAAGTTTCGTAGGGCAGGAGAAGGTCATGTTTTGAGTTCCGAGAGTTAAACATCTAGCACAAAAAGTCAATCAAATGGTACACGAGAACCACAGAAAGCCCCAACATCTGACGCTCAGCGAGCTGGACAGGTGTGCATGTTTGTTATTTTAACATCAAACTGGGTTCAGTACTTTTGTTGTCTATAAATGATGTTATGTTGTGTCTTCTTGTTAATTCGGGTTTCTTTTATGTGTATTGGTTGGTTTTTACAACAATTTTTTGGTTTTTTTTAATAGGCAGCAATTGCAAGATTTGAACAGCAAGATAAGCAAACATGCTGCCCACAATCAGCGACAGCAACATGGAAGTCTCATTCCAATGGTCTTGCAAGAAAATCTCATCCTAGCACAACTGCGGTGAATGTGTCAAGCTTACAAAATGAAGGTAACTAACATAACGAGAATAATTTATGATAACTCATTAATGTAACACTTCACTCAATGTTGGGTATTCCCATAGGTATTTCTAAATGACAAATGTGTCTGAATCTCAACTGCAATTCACACACATGCCAAGCCAGAAGAGTTGAGAATAGTTAATAGTCAACTATTGGTGCTTCAGCGGGAACCTATAACATGTGTATAGCTACCACTTAGAATTAAGACAGATTTGACCTTCAGAGAAATCTTTTTGACTTACAGCAAGACAAATATTGACTGTTAATTCATTAAAGGTTGCGTTTTGAAAGCGTAAACTGTAAACTAAAGGTAAAATATGAGCATGCAAAGGATAAATTATGATTGCTTATTTTCACCTCTAAACAGGGTAGTATTGATTTCCTCAGTATTAGGGCCTAAATGAAAAATAATGATCATCCATGCGTTCTGACATAGTTATGCTTTTGGAAAGACAACTGACAACCTCAATTGAAATAGCTGTACATGTATTTATTTAATAATGCAACTTTGTTTGAGAGTTACTCTTTTTTTGTACAATGTAGTAAAAAGTGAAATCAGGAGAGAAACATTGGCTTGTAGGCCTCATAAATCAAGAATTGTAGAACAAGAAGTAGGTTGTTTATTGTCTGAGTCCCAAGAACTTGATTTAACAATCATATTTTATTTTTTCTACCAGGTTCAGGAGTGATTAGTAATTGTATCCTATGGCTTGCTTAGGAAAGTTGTATTTTTGGTAGTTTAACACATTTTGTTATTTTCTTCAGATTATAAAACAAGATGCTGCTCCAGTTCTTACAGTCAGTGGTGTATTCTTTATATGCCCATTCTGTTCCAGTAGTTATAAACGACATCATATCCGAGATCACATGGAAGAATGTCTCAGACAGGTATACAATACTGCAGAAAATTTTGTGTCAACATGAAACTCAGTGGGTTTGGTGAACCTAAGTACTGGTCATAAGTACCTAGCTTCTGCATGGAAAGCTCAGGTGGCACTTAGTGTGTTGTGCCTCTCATGACTGAAAGCAAGTCTGATTCATGTCTATACCCTGGGTCTTGTAAGTTTTGTGGAGGTAATGCGAATGGCCATTAATCGTTTGATTCGTAAGGTCTCTCGTAATCCACCCTTTTCGAGGTTGACCGACGGGGGGGGGGGGTAACACGTGTAGTAATTCGAAACAGTCGGACAAACAACAAGCGTCGCGTTAATACTTTTGTATACGAGGAACTATTGATTTTCGATAATTTTAGCGAAATTTACTTTTTAAAGACAAAGAAAGGCAAAGTAAAAAAGGGTAAAATTCTATCAAAGCATGGATAGTACTTTGGAGCGCAATCATTTTGAGAAAATGTCGCTTCTGACTTGAAACAATATTTAAAAGCGCGAGGCGTTTCAATAACTGGATATCTTAAACCAGCATTAGTTGAGACAGCGAAGTCCGTCGAAAAAATGTTGATACCTGTCTTAGACTATGCAAAATCAAAAGAGGAGAACAAGTTGATTATTCATGGTGTTGAAATAAAAGTCCGCTATCTTCAGCGCACGAATATGTAAATGATGTTAACGCATCGCCGCCATTCGGTCTTTTCGATATTTTTAACCATCTCATGTACAGTTCCACAGAACATGATAAACAAGGACTTGCCACATACAAAGCATTTGATGACTATCGTATTTTTGAAGAGGGATATGTTGAATCTTTATTAACAAAGCCATTACCCAGTGTGATATGGTTGACCATTTGTTTCAAAATGGGTTCGTGCTATATGGGCTCTAATCCAATGTATTATTTTTCACTAAACACTTTAAACGCATATATGTGTCTTTTAGACGCGTGCATATGCGTGCAAAACACGCACATATATGCGTACAAAACACGCATATATATATGCGTACAAAACACGCATAGATATGCGTACAAAACACGCATATATATATAACTCATTTCAACGCATACTCATTTCATTTCATCTAGGAAAGAGTGAAGCCTATAAAAGGAAGTACTGAATTTTTATTGGGTTGTGGATTTGTGAAAAAACCATTACCAGGTACATAGTATCACAACAACGGTTAAGCGTGCATTTTAAAACTGTCACTTTAAAAATTATGCTCAGTTTCTGCGTTATTCAAATTAATTTCCCCTGCGCTATATTCCCTGTCGCTATCACATGTAACAACATGTAAATCATTTGACTGCATGAAGCGTTAAATATTTCACCATTAAGTCATGATGAAGATCACATTCGTTGACGCCATGTTTTGTATAATCATGCAATAACGATTTTCCTGGCAGGCAAAACGCAATGCCCTTGCAATATTTTCCCAATGCCCTAGCATGCACGCTGTACAATTTAGCTTATGTCAGATATTTTTTGGTCTTTTAAAATAATTCTCTGAATCAAGGCCTAGTCTTAGTGCATTGCGGTGATTTTGACTAATCTTACGACCTTCGTTGTAGCAGATCTTGCTAAATCCATCTCCAATTAAATCGTTTTTTTTTTGTCCTAGAAAAGCAGGATAAGATGTATTTTATTCTTGAGGAAGACTTGACCGCCGCTGCAGAAAAATTAACTGTAATGAAAGAAGTTCTTGTTGCTACAGAATCGTGTAAACCAAAGTTGGACAGATCTTTAAAGGTGAACGACTAATTAACCTTACTACATTTCTGCGTTAAAACTTGTTAAACTTATTTACTCCATTATACCCGAAGCCAGATTGAATAAAGAATTCAGCAAGTTAAATCTTTAGCCAAGCGAGCATAAAAATACGTGCGTACCTACGTGAATTAGTTAGCAAAGAAGCGAACTACAGAACTATAGTGTAGTGAACTTGAATAGTAGTACGACATTTTGATCCACTCAGATTCTAGCTAATAGCACACTAACACATACAATGAGGGATATTGAAAGGTAGTACTCTGACTCGGAAAGGGTATTTTTCTAAGTAATTGCAAATCTCAACTCACAATTTGCGATTTGTACTGCAGATACTTCTACCGCTGTCCTCAAACGAAACGTTGGAACTTCCTGATGACTTTTTTGAATTGAGTTCAGAAGAAATAAAAAGAATGCAGATGAAACGGTGAGTTTGATCTGTTGAACAAAGCTAACTCTGCCACTGTCTTAAATATATTTAAGATCAGTGGTCGTCACACTGATTCCCCTATAGCCCCCCTTGTATGATCCTATAGTTTTAATGCCCCAGTATATGGGATGTAGTCTGCGCTATTAGTATTTGCCTCTTTCCAACGAATATGACGTTGAGGTAAATGCATTTGTTTTTTATACTTCTATTTCATCAACAACATACCAAGGTCAGGAAAGCCACTCCATATTGGTGCAGCGTGTTCCAGTATAGGCCTAATCTTAGTTTCATAACACGTAATGCCGACTTGAAAAGGCTACTTCGCTCCATATACACGTTTGTTTCATGTTTGCCTTCTTTACAATGCTCTCAACACGAGGGTTCTACTTTAGATTTGATGCTAGACTCCCAGCAATTTCCACTACCTCACTCGGCTCACTGCATAGGGCTAGATAAACCTAGTGACATAGTCTCATTCTGCGTATGAGTGTTAAAAAGCACCGGCAGCAACACGATACCTTGGGGGACAGGTGTAGGGCATGATTTAACAGATGATAGCGTTCCTACGAGTTTAACCTGCTGATTTCTATCAGATCCATAGCCGAACAGCTTTGGTTACATTCATAGCAGCAAACTTGCGGAGTAATATTCCATGATCCACGAGGTGAAACGTCTTGCGAAATTCTCGATATCGAAGGAACTAGACCAGACTCATTTCCGAAATATCACATACCCAGCGTCGTCCCCGGCGCTTTGATGTTCTTGTGATATTAATTCTACGGCAGTGCGTGGCGCGAGTCATGCGCGCGCGATTTATTTGTTATGCAAAGCTTGGTGTTACTTATCAGCGGAAGTGTACCCAACCCTTGTTAAGCGGAGACCACTTCTAAACGGACACACATACTGTATCTGCCCGAATCATTTCCTTCTTGGTCATTGCAACAACTTATTTAAAGACATTTCCAATCTCGTCCCTGTAACAACTTATTCATAAAGACTTTTTTCTCCGTTTTACTAGTCTAATAGAATTTGAAAACAAATTTCAATTGTTGGTTTATGATACTTATAATTTTAGATCCGAAGAAGTCGATCGTAATTCCCAATTAAGAACTCGCGCAATGAGAGAACGAGACGACAAAAATACTGCAAGAACGTATCGCTTTACTTTGTTACGGGTCAAATTTCCCGATTGCTATATTTTGCAAGGTAAACACCAGGGGCCGGTTGTATAAAACTCTTAATCACTTTTTTAATCACTGTTTCGTAGTTAAATAGTGATTAAGTACAAAATACGTTGTTCCGATTGGTTGACGTTGATTTAAACGACTCGCGCTTTAGTTAAACTGCATTATGGTAAACTTGAGGTTTTCGAAGTAATACCATAAAGTATATAGATTATATGTTACATCACATTTATCGATGAAGGTTTAGAATTCCTACGAAGAGCTCAGTGATTTGCCCTTATTGACTGGCTATATAGAGCCATAAAAATGACAAATCAATGGACATTCATCTTTAATACAACGTTTCGAGTAATTTGCTGTCATCTGCCTCAGGTTCCTGGTTATGCTATGAAATCATGTATGTCTACGGAGTTTCCACTGTATTGTTATATTTAAAATTACTGTGTTATAGACGGTGCTACTAAGTGAACTTCGGTCTTAGCATAAAGGTTAACTATGTAAGTAAAACGCATTGTAATCTTTTTTTTTCTGCAATATTTTAAACAGGAACGTTTAAGTCCCGTGAGAAATCTTCGTGTCTTATGAACTTTGTAAGAGAACAGCTTCAATCTGATTGGCTGACATTTACATTGTCAGAACCTGGTGGACGAACACTGACCGAAGAAGAGTCAGGTAAGTTTTGTTTGTAAACGTTTTTGCTTGCTTCATAGTGAGAGAGAGAGAAACATTGCGTAGTATGTATTTCTCCAGAGCTTTTTTTATATTAACCTTGCATATAACCTGCGATTTCTAGATTTGAAAATAGCACGTCCCTTGCTAACTAATAGCCTGCTCGCAGGAAATTGCCTCACATGCCTCATACTGGAGAGAACAGGCTATGAAGCTACACTGTACGTAGGTGAGATCCCACTTGAAATTGCAAGTTGAAACTGGGCAAACTTGGAAAAAACTGCCTATTGTTTTGGTTTCTGAGTGAAATTAAAAAATAGACGTTTTTAAAAGCACTCCTTAATTGTAAAACAGTTAACGTTACAAAATCATAGCATCTGCGGGAACCTGGTGTGCGGTAATATTAAGTAACTCAGGCACTCTGCTTTTTCTCCATAGGTACCTGCCGCCATTTTGCACTTCCGATGGGATCCTGTAATTTTGGCTGATATTGAAGCAGGTGGATCATCATTGAATCCAAACTTTTTAAAACCAGAACTATTAAATAGACACGTATAAATTATCGTTTGCATGTAGGAAGAACCCGTTACAGTAAGGAGGGGTTTACAAAGGATGGTTAAAACACGTCAGGCGATGAAAAGTATTTCAATTCAGAACTTAAGGCTATGAAATCAAGCGGGATGTATACACTTGCCACATTATGTATTGGACCAAACTAAAATGTTGTGCAAGCGTTCCTGAGACAAGCAGCTTATTTGGCCCGTCCCTTCTATAACATGCGGTTCTGACCCCCTCCCCCGTTGTTCAATGTTGTTAAAACGATTTTGAGGTAAGGGGTTCTTTGATATAATAGGGTGGGGGCTGAGACATGAAAAGATCAACAAAATGTGAAGACGCGCGATTGTCCATATAGTTACAAGTTACGATATTTGTAATGCGGCTAATCCGCTTTATTGCAAATAAGAATGACAATAGCCTTTGTTTGTCGCGTTGATCATAGTACTTTACGACCAGTTCCCCTTGAAACGCCTAATACTTTCCATTCTTGCCGATTTCACAAGTCCAGAATCTCTCTTTTCCGCCGTTCCACGCACAAACTTCGTTTATTCAGTCACAAGGTTCGTCTAACAAAAACATTCGCGTGTTTCCTTTCTATTTTTCGATAAAGAATTTCGTTTCCACTTCCAATTTAACTACGTCCTATCGTGTTTATTATATTTTTAAAACTAATCGCGTGGTCCATCTTGAATATTTAACAACCCTATAATTTCTTAGTAATGTGACTAGCATCAAATATCAGCATCGCAAAGACGTTCGCACAACTTTGTCTTGATGTTCATAAGTTTTAATGAATAGCACTGCTCAATTTGATTACGTCCTGACAGTATAAATATCTTATAAAACTACTACCATAGTTCACATTGTAGAGTTGAAATTTTAAGAAATGCTGGAGTTGGTAACAAGGTCAGTTGATTATATCATTGCTAGGCTAGTTTTTTAGCCTTTCACTATGTATATCTTTAATTTTCTTATATTGATATTGTTTCACTTTTTGGAAAGGTTAGAGAAAGTTCGGGCACATTTCGGTTATCTTTGACAAGTGCTATCCGTATTAAACCACTATTTAATCATCCATTGAACAAGGTTTAGTTATGTTCTTGAAAGAATTAATGTCACTTCAGAAAAGTTAAAAAGTTCGTTAACCATTTGAACGTCATACACTCACTTTCTGTTTTCTATTCATTTCAAGGGACTTGAGTTCATTTTGGTTCATCTTTGTCTTGTATTTTCGCGCCAGATGTCTTAGAGTCCATTTCTCCAAACAAACCCGTCTCCAAACAAATCATCTTGTCATTTAGAACGTCCTTACAAGATTCCAGCTTTTGACAGCACCAAGCTTCGTCAGTATTTTGTAAGTGTGTTATTGTACAATGACCACACTTACACCTGTGAAAATGTGAAATAAGATATGGGTAAGGGGAAGTGTGGTTTACAACTCGTCTAACGCAATCACGATTACTCTGTAGAGGCAATTAGCTGTATGCCTATATCTGTAGAAAGACCCTCTCGTTATTAATAAATAGTGATATTTACTCGCTACAAAAGGCGAGTCGTATAAATTTTACAAGCGCAATTTAGCGAGTCCGAAAACAAACACCTCAGAATGTTGAACTGATGTGTCCACTCATTTGATTCGCCTTGGGTATCAACAATATATATGCCACACGTGCTCAATGCCTTTATATTTTACGTTTGTATGTCTAAGAAAAATCTATATTACTGCTTACCATGATTTAACATCTTCACGGCCGTCTAATCGTCGTTGCAGCATTTCGTTCTGCTCTTTGCGTTTCGCGTACCATTCTTCGTCGGCTAGAGGTTCATCAGCATAAAGGCATGCATCATGATCGCCTAAAATTTCGCTATCAACTGCTTCTAGAGTTCCAATTTCGTGACTGGTATCATTTGAGTCATCCTCTATAATATACCCAGGAATATAATTGTATTCTGAGTCACTGAGAACCGTGAGAGCTTTCCGAATCCGAGCTATTGCCTGACATGCCCGAGAAAATATACCAAAAGTATAATGTGCGTCGTAACTTAGTCCTTAAGCTACGTCACACCACGCTCGTCCCAGACTCTTCTTGAGGCAGAACTAATGATATGGACACAATATAAAAACGTTATGTTTCGCTTCAATATGGTTAAAGTGGAAAACGGGCTTAATGCATTAGCCTGTCCTAAGTTAAATCTTGCGAACAAATTTAACATTTATATTTTTTTCGATTGATTTCGCATTGAATGTAGAATGCAGGTTTTTGGCTGAGAAAATAGAGCGATTTCATTGGTCGAGTTTATTATTATATGGCATTAAGAATTCAAATCATGCATTTCTCTAATAACGTTAAATGGAATTAAATAGAATTTTAGATAAAGGGTAGATTTAATATCTATTTTAGATCAATTACTAGTACTGCATCAATTATCTTTGAGGTTTGCGTCGGCCTGTTTGTCGCATAAGACAGATTCATTATGCAGGTTTTGCCTAGCCGATTGCCTTCTCTGGCCAATAAAAATGCTATTTTCCAGTGGGCGAGATTTTTCTCGCGGAACGAAATATTTCTTTGTTTTTGAGCTTTCAGCAGTGACTCTCTAACAGAAAAAGACAATAAAAATTCTGTTTCTTGCACAAAACTCCGTCAAGTAACCCCCCGCCAACACAAACTTGACAGCATTGGACAATTTGTAAATATAATAGACTAAATGTCTACCCACAGCGCAAAAGGTTTTCTTCCATACTTCTGGGGTCTGGCTTGGGCAAACAAAACACTCTAAATCCACACCGGTGGGGAAAGATAAATTGTAAAAAAACAAACTTTCTTGCATAAATTATTAAACGGAGCCGAGAGGACGATTATATTTCCTGTATATTGATATTTTGCACAAAAATAGCTAATTTTGAGTTATGAATGTTAAGTGTATTTGTTTGTGAATGAGGCTAATAGGTTTAAATTGAATATAGTTTTGAAGTAGTGTGGTTTTAGCCCGTTTGGCCAAGTGGTCGTCGAGCTAGCCCTCGTTCTTTTGGTGCGGGTTCGAATCCCAGTCCTGCTTTATGATTTCTTTCATTTTTTTTCTCCTTTTTTAAATGCGAGCTTTCTACCTGAAGTTTTCATGAAGTTGTGGGTGTTGGTTTTAACTGCTGGTTTTTGTTTCGTTATTCAATATATATTTAATATTTGAATATTGCGAACGATCCTAATAATTCATGGTTTGTATAGAGCAACGTGTGAACACCGCGGAAAAACGTCTGCGCATGCGCAAGTACTTGAAAATATTGTGGGGAATTTAAATCCCGTTTCCTGAAGCAAAATCATTCCTTTTAATTGCTGAAGATAAGTGAAACAAACAAAACAACATTAGGACAAGTAGTTTGGCTATTAATAAGTAGTTTTCTAAGGTTAAGAACACAAAATTTAATTTAAAAATTGACGTTTGAGTCGGAGAGGCGTGCGAGTACTTCTTGAAAAATTCTCGAACACCGGATTAAAACACAAGAGTTTTGCAAACTGTGAAAGAGTTTTGCATTTGCATATGCTTAAGTTGTATAGCAGGTCATTACCTTTAAATACAGTCAACGCAAAATTTTTTCATTCCACGCAAAAAAAGTTATTGGCAAAAATGTGGATAAAATTACCCTATGAAAAATTTCCTTGTTCATTCGGTCGAGTAGCTTTCGTAAACAATATTTTTTTCATTACTCACCTTTGGCCTGCATCTAAAATAATATTATTTTCTAGGTATGTAAACTACAATTATTTCTTGTTTTTAAGTTCATACGTTCGTTGGTTAGCTAATAATTTTACTCCAAAGGCCCATATGTGAGGTACTTCTTTTCACCGCCATATTGCGAAATAAACAAGCTCAAAACACCCGATTTATGAAGCCAATCTCAGTAAAATTGACGCATGCGCAGACGTTTTTCCGCGGTGTTGCAACGTGTGTAATATATACTGCACATGCGCGCTGCTAATTCTGATAGCGTATCTGCGCGAAGAGGCTCCCACAATGTTTAGAGTGTTGCTGTACTAAATTAGATAAATACGATACACGTTTGTTGTAAGTTGTCCCTGAAAGTTTGCATCAACGGGCTGATCACCCTTCGATGGTTAAGTGGGGGGGGCATTGTCTGCGAGCGGGGCGAAGCCCGTTACTTCCCTTGGGCCTAGCCCCAATCAAAGTCATTGTCTATATCACACTTGGTCAGTCAGGGGGGGTGTGAGTGGACAGGGGCTTTTCAATCTATCTTATAACTTCTTTGGAGAAATGCAATCATTTGCGTGATCCAACTGGACACGTCACAGAAAAATTTATACAACGTGGTGGACCATCGTGCAAGGTTCCTTTAGAATTTTTTTTTTAATCACGGATTTTATGGCTGCTTAAAGCTAAGAAGAACGTTGATTGTTGTTGTTTGAAGGTAATTTGGAATTTTTATTCCCTAAATTGTCTTTGTAAATGTGATTTTAAGCATCTCTTCGTGAGGGTAAATTTAGAAAGGACGGTCGCCATGTTTGAATTTGTCTTTCTTGTAGGCGTTTGTTGTACAGTACGCTAGCGATTGACTTTGTGGCTCGCCTTTGAGTTGAAGATTGACTGTCTTAAAAGGTAATTTGCTTTATTTGAGTGAAGTAAAGGATGTTTAAATACGTAAAACGATTAAGTAAAATTATCGTCGTTGCCATATTATTTTAAATTCGTCGCAAGAGAAGCTTTTCTTCAAGACGGTAGAGTTTAAATTTGTTTGAATTTGCCATAGAGACTGGCCTTGTTTGTGGCTGGCTTTCAATGTGTGGACGAAACACATGTTCGGGAAGGTAATTTGCTTTCTTTGTAGTTTTTACTTCACTGAAGTATAGCTTGTGTTAATACGCCTTAATTAAATATAATTCCTGTGAAATGTGTTTTTAATTGTGGATCTATCTTTCATTCGAGAATCGAGATGGAAAATTCCGAACCGTGCTCACCATGTGGTGGCTGTCTTTCATAGCTGGCGTTTCATGTGATGATTAAAAAGGTAATTTACTTTCCTTGTAGGTTTTATTTGAGCAAAGTATAGCTCGATTTATGCCTTTATGAATGGGGAATGGAATTCATAATATGTTTCAAATTTGCCTCTGTCATATTAGTTGACCTGCATCTAAGGACATATGGCCTCATTATTGCCTCATTAATATATTATCGAGACATAGTATAAGCAAAATCATCAATTGTTAGTGGTTGCCGCTGCTGAATTTGCATGCTTTAGGCAAAATACTTCGTTAAATACATCGAATGTAGATGAGTACATGGGTGTCTTCTGTGTATATCGTGCAAAAGTGGGTCTTTTGAAATCATCTTTTACTGATGGTTGATCTAATGAATGCGCAATACTTCTCCTAGGTCGCAAAATAGGAGGAGAAGACGGGTTCTCTACAATACATATAAATAATAATTATTCAGTTTATATGTATTGAATGTGCGACTAAATACCTTCGTCGGTCCTAGGTTTTTGTATAGTCTATTAGTTCGTGTTTGCAATCTCGATTAATTCACTGCCACAAATTTAAAATACTCTTTATTTTCAACAAATGTGTAAGCACAATGAAGTTGTTTCATGCATATATCATTCAAAATCATTTGCACTCAAGTAATGCTTCACAGCATATGGCTATAGAATCCTACAGGTATGACTGCAATAAGTTGCCAAGTTAATTATACAGACAACTTACGTCTGTTAAAGAAGGGGCATTATTGCAAGTTACGCTTGTTTTAAAAGAAGAATTTTCAAAAAATGGTTAATGAGGAACGAAACTCTCATTACCTCATCGCATTCAAAATCCGACGTTTTAAATAGCCTAACGTACAATAGAATCCATGCTTATCTTTGCTTATCTATTCAAAATACTTTGCGAAGCGATTTTTTATGCATTTTCTGGATTGCGTATTGGCAGTGGAAAAGTGGAACAGCCATAACTGAAAATGCGTACCAATTATTTTGTTATCCTGGGGAAATTATTTACGTAATCATGATACATATGTATATATTATGCTTCAGCTTGCTAGATATCAGCCAGGCAATTCAATTTGCTGAGCAAGCACTAATTTTCGCCGATATGTATATAGTGGCTTTAAGTCCTCTAGGTCGAAATTAGCATATATTCAGTTATTCACTAACAAAACCAATCAGATCTTGGATTTTGACGAAAGACATTGCATAAATAAATCTAAGTCTGCATATGTCCTTAGATGCAGGTCAACTATTTCAACTTATAAGATATGTTGTTTTAGAAAGTCAATTTTAATCAACTGTATCGAATTAAAGATGTTTCTGTTCTTTTTGTAGAAGAGGGTGTAAATGTGAATAATAGAAGGAATGCGTCATCAAGGTGATTCGAAAGGGCGAGTGAGTTTATGTATTGTCAGTAATTTGGCTTGCAGAATTTTCGATCCTAGGGTTTTTCCAAAATTCCACCCCTTTCTTCCACTTAGGCACAAGAGTCGTTTTTCATTTGGCAAATTTGTTCACGAAAAAAGGAAATCACTGTCTTACCAACGTGATTGGCTTTACTTTCTTGCAAAATTTTTGGTTCTGCCTTGCGTGAATATATTTGGCTGGTGGAAAGTGAGCGTTAGGGCATGGTGCATTAGTTTAGACAGGATGACCAGACCTAGGATGTGCGCAAGTAAAGCTTTGCCAGATCTAGATTTTGATTGATTGAAAAACAAAGAATGTTCTAGCATTTAAAATGCTGACAGTGCAGAAGTAATCAACCTTGGTTCACAAAAAACTGGCAATGTTTTCCTTGGGGTTAGGAGGGTACAAATGGTACCCATTGGTAGAGCGTACAAGTGGTACCCGTAAGAAGAGAGAAGCTGTGTAAAATACAAGAAGAAGAGGGGGCCCTTTCAATGAATCTTTCGCAGCAGGTAAAAGCATGCACATTGGTTATCCGAGCTAGCTTCATGATGAAGTCCGCTACCAGTGTCTAGGTTTCTCTTGGTGTGGGGCAACGCAGACAACGACAAAAGATGTAAGTGTTCGACCCCTGTTTATGGTACCTCATAGGTGCGACATGCACTAGGTTAGGTTAAGTTAGGGGCACGACGAGACGCCATATTCAGGGGTATTATAATGCGCGGCGGCTAGGGCCCGCGACGAACAGTGTATGTATAGTTAGACTATTGTATACAGTTTAGTTGTGCAACACACCACATTTACCAAAAAAATGCAAAGTAATTGAAAGAAAATGGAATCTGTTTTCCTATCAAAATACTCACTGCGTTTTTAGTTATGGCGAGATTAAAAAATGAAAAGAATATAAAGTAAAAAGTAAAATGTAAAAAGAGCTTAAATGAAGCCACTTCAGTACTAGAAAAGATTTAATAGATGAGTGAAAGAACATGAAAAGAACTTATATAGCCAGGCAATACAAATAAGATTAATATATGAGTAAACGATCATCAAAGAGTTTATATGAACATACAACCCCAAAAATATTTTGAATAGATGGGTAAATGATCACAAAAGGATTTTATATAGCCAGGCAATAAAAATAAGATTTAGTATACTGGTATATGATCACAAAAAGATTCTATGTAACCATGTGAAAAAATTAAAAAGATTTAATAGATGGGCAATTGATCACAAATGGAGTTTAAATAGCCATACAACACAAACGATATTTTGATAGATGGGTAACACAAGAAAACACAAAAATAAATTTACCATATGGAGAAATGATCACCAAAAGAGTTATATAGTTATGCAACAGAAAGAAATTTTCTATATTCGTGCGTGTTCCTGTAGCCAAGTGACAAAAATGAGATTTAACATGTGTAAAAGATGACAAAAAAAGTTTATATAGGCATGCAACACAAATAGATTTAATATAATGGGTAAATGATCCCCAAAAGAATTTATGTAGCCAGACAACACAAACGATATTTTAATATATGGGTAAATAATCACCAAAAGAGTTATTGTACAGTCATGGAGCAGAGAAGAGATTTAATATATGTGTAAATGATTACAAGAAAAGTTTATATGGCCATGGAACACAAAAATAGATTTAACATATAGAGAAATGATCACCAAAAAGTTATTATATAGTCATGCAACAGAAAAGAGATTTTCTATACTTGTGCGAGTTTATATAGCGAAGCAACAAAAACGAGATTTAAAACACGCATAAATGTCCCCCAAAAATTTTATTTAGCCAAGCAACCAAAATGTGATTTAATATACTGGTAAGTGATTACCAAAAGAGTTTACATAGCTGTAAAACCCATGAAATATTTTTTATAGCCATAAAACCCATGAAATATTTTAAACAGGGTGATAAATGATCACAAAAGGAGTTTGTATAGCCAGGCAACAAAAATGAGATTTAATATATGGGTAAATGATCACCAAATGAGTTTATGTGGCCATACAACGCAAACGATGCTTTAATAGATGGGTAAATACTTGCAAAAAGAGTTTATATATGAAACAAAAAATATTTTAATATATGGTGGCAAAATTATCACCAAAAAGGTTTATGTATCCATGGGTTTAAATCTCAGTGTTGTTGCGTCATTACTTTTTAATATTTTTGTCCTCTTTTTGAAATGTGAACTTCCTGTCTAAAATTTTGGTGAAGTTATGTGTGCTGGCTTTGATTGTTGGTTTTCGTTTTGTTGAGGAAATGTGTAGCATCTTGTACTGGGGCGAACAATCCAGATTAAGTTAAAAAATTTGTGCATGTGCGTTGTTAATGTTGATCTTTGACCTCAATAAATTACAGTAAATCCCACTGGTGTGGGGGTGGAAGTTGGACAGGGCTTTCAACATATCTTTTTGCCAGGGTTGATAGATTCCTGCATAAATAAGCCAAACACTTGACAATGCTCATTGTTTTCCTTTGTATTTGCCTTTTGTTCTCTTTGTCATTTCGATGGTACTTTGGCTTATTTATTCATAAAATCTACCCAGCCTGCTTTTCGCTTGTGTTGAGAAATGCAAATGAAGTCACATGTTTCTAACTTTATAAGGGAGACTGCAAGCAAGAGAAATAGGTAACGTATTTTGTTCTTCAAATGGTGATTTTATGGATTTTATGGTTGCTTTAAGCAAAGTAGAACGTTGATTGTTGTTACTTAAAGTTAATTTGTAATTTTTCGTCGCAGAATTCTGCTTGTAAATGTTGTTTTAGCTTCTCCTCGAGACGTAGATTTAGAAGGACGGTCGCCATGTTTGAATTTGTCATTCTTGTAGAGCGTGTACGATAGCGAGGGTCTTTGTGGCTGGCTTTTAAGATAAAGATTTGTCGTAAAAGGTAATTTACTTTTCGATAGCTTTTATTTGAGTAAAGTATGGGTTGGTTGAATAAGTGAAACAATAAGGTAAAATTATCCTCGTCGCCATAGTCGTCGGTTCGTTTATTTAAGTTAAAGACGATGCTGAAAGAGGTGTGTTTGACGTTTGAACGTTTCTAACTTATCGCGTTCACGTTTTAAACGTTGTTTTAGCGTTTTCTGAAGATGGCAAAATATGAGTTGTGCTTGGCTTTCAAAGTAAAGACTATTGTCTGGGAAGGTAATTTACTTTCGTTGTGGCTGCTATTTGACTAAAGTATACCTTGTTTCAATAAGCGTAGATTATAATTCGGTAGAAAAGTGTTTTTAAATGTGCGTTTAGCTTTTGTTCTAGAATCGAGATGGTAAAATTTCCAACGACCCTCGCCATGTGGTTGTCTTTTAATGGCTGGCATTTATTGTGAAGGTAAGTTTATATAGCAGACAAAGAGATATAATATCAAGAAAAGTTTATATAGCCATGCTAAATAGATTCAACATATTGAGAAATGACCACCCAAAGAATTATTATATAGTCATTCATTCAACAGAAAAGAGATTTTCTATAGTCGTGCGAGTTTATGTAGCCAAGCAACAAAACGACTTATAAAATATTTTTAACAGAGTGATAAATGATCACAAAAGGCAACAAAAATGAGATTTAACATATCTGAAAACAGTTTATATAGGCATACAACACAAATAAGATTCAATATATGGGTAAATTATTACCAAAAGAATTTATATAGACATACAACCCATGATATATTTCAAACAGAGTGGTAAATGATCACAAAAGGTGTTTATATTGCCAGGCAACAAAAATGAGATTAATATACTGGTATATGATCACAAAAAGATTTTGTAACCGTATGAAAAAAATGATTTAAATTGATGATGATTTAATAAATGCGTAAATGAACACCAAGAGTTTCGTATATAGCCATAGGGCAAAAATGAGATTTAATATATGGGTAAATGATCACAAATTAGACTTTGCTAATAGGGCATGCATAAGACATGAAAGAGTGAATGGCTAAATTACTAGGTGGATATAGACAGAATGACAGCTACGAGCTATACACAGAACCGGAACAGAAAGATAATTGACAACTAAAAGAATAATATCTCAACAATTTTTATTTCCAAGCCAAAAGTGCATATCCAACTTTGATTACTTCAGCCTTTCAACAAGCACCAAGAAAAGCTTGTATAAAGCTGGTAAAATACACAAATTCCAATAACTTTATCATAAATACACATGGCCATTTCATTAAAAAAATCTTTGAGATTGAATATGCAAGACAAAATGGGTGCTTTTTTAACTAGGTTTTAGTTTAACTTAGTGTTGTTATATAATATTTCAGTTTTGTTTTCTACTTGTTTATCATGATCCTCAATAGCGTAGCGGGGAGTATCCCTGCTTGTCACAAAATCAATCCATATTTATTAAGCATCAAGATTTTTATGGAATAGCTGTTTATTAATCATATTCTCATTGGGAGTTGTGATAACATTATTTAGTGTGTGGCTCAAACGAGTACTCAATGCTTCTTCGCAATGTTGACACAAGTAAGAATTATGTCTTTCATGATCAATATTAATGATTTATAATTTTTTACACAAGTTGTTTATGAAATAGGTGTCGATTTATAATATACACTTAAAGCATGTTTAACAAGTTCAAATTTTTTGTTTGTAATTTGTATGGTGAATATTAAATTAAAAAATAAGTTTGTGGTAACCCCCTGTAAGTTTATTATTTACTGAACTGAAGTGTATCTAAGTTGATCGAATTTGAAGGGTGTTTAACTGTTCTCAAGTATATCAAAGTACATAAACTTGAGCCATGTTCAACTTGACAGAAGTATATAATAGACTTAAATTGAATTTGAAGCCTGTTTAACTGTGGTGAAGTATATAAAAAAAACAACGACAAGCAGACAACTTAAGGAAATACAAAATAAAACATTACTTATAAATTATTTTAAAGTATATAAAAGTTTACTGCAGTTTAAGCATTCTTAACATTACTGAGGTATATCAAAGTTGATTGAACTTGAAGCATGTTTCATTTCACTGAAGTATATGTGAGAAGATTCAACATGAAGCAAGGTTTAATTTTCTTGAAGTATATTAAAGCAATGCCATATGTACATATCTATTCAATATATATCTACTTATAATTATTGAATAAATATATACTTATATATATATATTACTCACAAACTTATACTTATTATATTTGTATACCTATTATACTTATACTTGTGTACTTAATACACATCAACTTATTATAAAAACTTCATATACTTGTACTTTTGTACACTTTTAAATTTAATATACTTAAAAAGCAAATATACTAATAGTTATTATAAACTTACTTATTTTCACATGTTTTTTAAACATATATTTTTTTATACTTATATATCTTTAATATTTTCTTTATACATATATATTTTTTTATAATTATATATTTTTTATACTTACATATTTTTATATTTCTTTTATATATTTATAATAAATATTGCTCCAGGAACCATTCAAAGGCCCAATCAGGACAATAATTTCTTAAGTAAAGTTAAGTGACTTAAGTTAAGTTAAGTTAAGTTAATTATAAGTTACTTAAGTTGAGTTGAGTCGAGTCAAGTTGCTTAAGTTAACTTGAGTTAATTTACTTAAGTTAAGCTACTTAAGTTAAGTTAAGTTAAGTTAAGTTAAGTTAAGTTAAGTTAAGTTAAGTTAAGTTAAGTTACTTAAGTTAACTTACTTTGTTTAACTTGCTTAAGTTAAGTTAAATTACTTGAGTTAAGTTAATGCAATTCAGTTAAAAAATATTGCTCCAGGAATTAAACCCAGAAACCTTCAAAGGCCCAATCAGGACAATATTTTCTTAAGTTAAGTTAACTGATTTAAGTTAAGTTAAGTTAAGTTGCTTAAGTCGAGATAAGTAACTTAGGTTAAGTTGCTTAAGTTAAGTGGAGTTAAGTTGCTTAAGTTGAGTTAAGTTACTTAAGTTAAATTGAGTTGAGTTACTTAAGTTAAGTTAAGTTACTTAAGTTGAGTTACTTGAGTTACGTTGACTTAATTTACTTAAGTTTAAGTTTTAAGTTTTAAGTTTTAAGTTTTTCGTTTTTCGTTTTTCGTTTTAAGTTTTTCGTTTTAAGTTTTTCGTTTTAAGTTTTAAGTTTTTCGTTTTAAGTTTTTCGTTTTAAGTTTTTCGTTTTAAGTTTTTCGTTTTAAGTTTTTCGTTTTTCGTTCTTGGGTGGGTGGGTGGGTGCGTTGGTTGGTTCGTTCGTTGGTTGGTTGGTTAGTTAGTTCCTTAGTTAGTTCGTTACTTCGTTACTTCCTTAGTTAGTTAGTTAGTTAGTTAGTTAGTTAGTTAGTTAGTTAGTTAGTTAGTTAGTTTACTTTAGGTTAGTTTAGTTAGTTAGTTTACTTTAGTTTAGTTAGTTAGTTTAGTTTAGTTTAGTTAGTTAGTTTAGTTTACTTTAGTTTAGTTTACTTTAGTTTAGTTAGTTTAGTTAGTTTAGTTAGTTAGTTTAGTTTAGTTAGTTTAGTTTAGTTAGTTTAGTTTAGTTTAGTTTAGTTTAGTTAGTTTAGTTTAGTTAGTTTACTTTAGTTAGTTTAGTTTAGTTTACTTTAAATTAGTTAGTTTAGTTTAGTTTAGTTTAGTTTAGTTTAGTTAGTTTAGTTTAGTTTAGTTAGTTACTTTAGTTTAGTTTAGTTTAGTTAGTTTAGTTATTTAGTTTAGTTTAGTTTAGTTAGTTACTGAGTTAGTTAGTTTAGTTTAGTTTACATTAAACTAAAAAATATTGCTCCACGAATTACACCCAGACCCTTCAAACGCCCAATCAGGACCATATTTTCTGCACAAACTTAACTTATCCAAGTGTGTTTAAGTCTAGTATATGTCCATGCTACTGTGCACAAGTGTTCTATATCTCCATGCAAGTGTAATATATGTTCATCCAAGTCTCTGTAAGTCTAATATATTTCCATGCAAGTGTTTGTAAGTGTAGTATATGTCCATGCAAGTTGAGTACATGTTCGCGCAAGTGTGTGTATGTGTAATACATGTCTATGCAAGTATGTGTCCTCACAAGTGTGTGCAAGTGTAGTATATGTTCATGCAAGTGTGTGTAAGTGCAGTATATGTTGATGCAATTGTGTGTAAGTGCAGTATATGTCCATGCAAGTGGAGTATATGTTCACGCAAGTGTGTGTATGTGTAATACATGTCCACGCAAGTGTGTGTAAGTGTAGTATATGTCTATGCAAGTATGTGTAAGTCTAGTATATGTCCACGAAAATGTGTGTAAGTGTTTTTTATGTCCATGCATGTGTGTATAAGTGTTGTATATGTCCATGCAAGTGTCTGTACTTGAAGTATATGTCCACGCAAGTGTGCGTAAGTGCAGTATATGTCCTTGCAAGTGTGTGCAAAGGTAGTATATGTTGGCGCAAGTGTGTATAAGTGTAGTATATCTCCATGCAACTTTAATATATGTCCACACAAGTGTGTGTAAGTGTAGTATATGTCCATGCTAGTGTGTAAGTGTGGTATATGTCCATGCAAGTGTAGTATGTGTCCCCACAAGTGTGTGCAAGTGTAGTATATGTTGATGCAACTGTGTGTAAGTGTAGTATATGTTCATGCAAGTGTGTGTAAGTCTAATATATGTCGACGCAAGTGTGTATAAGTGTAGTATAAGTCCATGCAAGTGTGTGTAAGTCTAGTATATGTCCATGCAAGTTGAGTATATGTTCACGCAAGTGTGTGTATGTGTAATATATGTCCTCGCAAGTGTGTGTAAGTGCGGTATATGTCCTTGCAAGTGTTGTATATGTCCTTGCAAGTGTAGTATGTGTTCTCACAAGTGTATGTAAATGTGGTATATGTCAATGCAAGTGTGTGTAAGTCTAGTATATGACCTTGCAAGTGTGTGCAAGTGTAGTATATGTTCATGCAAGTGTGTATAAGTCTAATATATGTCCACACAAGTGTGTATAAGTGTCGTATATCTCCATGCAAGTGTGTGCATGTGTAATATATGTCAATGCTAGTGTGTAAATCTAGTGTATGTCCACGCAAATTTGTGTAAGTGTAGTTTATGTCCATGCAAGTGTGTGTAAGTCTAATATATGTCCACACAAGTGTATGTAAATGTGGTATGTGTCAACGCAAGTGTGTGTAAGTCTAGTATATGTCCATGCAAATGTCTGTAAGTGCAATATATGTCCTTGCAAGTGTAGTATATGTTCATGCAAGTGTGTGTAAGTGTAGTATATGTCAACGCAAGGGTGTATAAGTGTAGTATATCTCCATGCAAGTGGAGTATATGTTAACGCAAGTGTGTCTACGTGTAATATATGTCCACGTAAGTGTGCGTAAGTGCAGTATATGTCCTTGCAAGTGTGTGCAAAGGTAGTATATGTCCGCGCAAGTGTGTATAAGTGTAGTATATCTCCATGCAAGTGTAATATATGTCCACACAAGTGTGTGTAAGTGTAGTATATGTCTATGCAAGTATGTGTAAGTGTTGTATATGTCCATGCTAGTGTGTAACTCTAGTATATGTCCATGCAAATGTGTGTAAGTGTTGTATATGTTCATGCACGTTGAGTATATGTTCGCGCAAGTGTGTGTATGTGTAATACATGTCTATGCAAGTATGTGTCCTCACAAGTGTGTGCAAGTGTAGTATATGTTGATGCAACTGTGTGTAAGTGTAGTATATGTTCATGCAAGTGTGTACAAGTGTAGTATATCTCCATGCAAGTGGAGTATATGTTCACGCAAGTGTGTGTATGTGTAATATATGTCCACGTATTCGTAAGTGTAGTATATGTCAATGCAAGTATGTGTAAGTCTAGTATATCTCCATGCAAGTGTGTGTAAGTGCAGTATATGTTGATGCAACTGTGTGTAAGTGCAGTATATGTTGATGCAACTGTGTGCAAGTGCAGTATATGTTGATGCAACTGTGTGTAAGTGTAGTATATGTCCATGCAAGTGGAGTATATGTTCACGCAAGTGTGTGTATGTGTAATATATGTCAACCCAAGTGTGTATAAGTGTAGCATATGTCCATGCTAGTGTGTAAGTGTCCTCACAAGTGTGTGTAAGTTTAATATATGTCCACACAAGTGTATGTAAATGTGGTATATGTGAATGCAACTGTGTGTAAGTCTAGTATATGTCCTTGCAAGTGTGTGTAAGTCTAGTATATGTCCTTGCAAGTGTGTATAAGTGTAGTATATGTTCATGCAAGTGTGTGTAAGTCTAATATATGTATACACAAGTGTATGTAAATGTGGTATATGTCAACGCAAGTGTGTGTAAGTCTAGTATATGTCCTTGCAAGTGTGTATAAATCTAATATATGTATACACAAGTGTATGTAAATGTGGTATATGTCAACGCAAGTGTGTGTAAGTCTAGTATATGCCCATGCAAGTGTGTGCAAGTGCAGTATATGTCCTTGCAAGTGTATGCAAGTGTAGTATATGTTGATGCAACTGTGTGTATGTGTAGTATATGTCCACGCAAATGTGTGTAAGTGCAGTATATGCCCTTGCAAGTGTGTGCAAGTGTAGTATATGTTCATGCAAGTGTGTGTAAGTCTAGTATATGTCGACGCAAGTGTGTATAAGTGTAGTATATGTCCTTGCAAGTGTAGTATATGTTGATGCAAGTGTGTGTATGTGTAATACATGTCCACGCAAGTGTGTGTAAGTGTAGTATATGTCTATGCAAGTATGTGTAAGTCTAGTATATGTCCATGCTAGTGTGTAAGTCTAGTATATGTCCACGAAAATGTGTGTAAGTGTTTTTTATGTCCATGCATGTGTGTGTAAGTGTTATATATGTCCATGCAAGTGTCTGTACTTGAAGTATATGTCCATGCAAGTGTGCGTAAGTGCAGTATATGTCCTTGCAAGTGTGTGCAAAGGTAGTATATGTCGGCGCAAGTGTGTATAAGTGTAGTATATCTCCATGCAACTTTAATATATGTCCACACAAGTGTGTGTAAGTGTAGTATATGTCTATGCAAGTATGTGTAAGTGTAGTATATGTCCATGCAAGTGTAGTATGTGTCCCCACAAGTGTGTGCAAGTTTAATATATGTCCATGCAAGTATGTGTAAGTGCAGTATGTCCTTGCAAGTGTGTGCAAGTGTAGTATATGTTCATGCAAGTGTGTGTAAGTCTAATATATGTCGACGCAAGTGTGTATAAGTGTAGTATAAGTCCATGCAAGTGTGTGTAAGTCTAGTATATGTTTATGCAAGTTGAGTATATGTTCGCGCAAGTGTGTGTATGTGTAATACATGTTTATGCATGTGTGTGTAAGTGCAGTATATGTCCATGCAAGTGTAGTATATGTTCTCACAAGTGTGTGTAAATGTGGTATATGTCAATGCAAGTGTGTGTAAGTCTAATATATGTCCACACAAGTTTATGTAAACGTGTATATGTCAACGCAAGTGTGTGTAAGTCTAATATATGTCCACTCAAGTGTATGTAAATGTGGTATATGTCCTTGCAAGTGTGTGTAAGTCTAGCATATGTTCATGCAAGTGTGTGTAAGTGTAGTATATCTCCATGCAAGTGGAGTATATGTTCACGCAAGTGTGTCTACGTGTAATATATGTCCATGCAAATGTGTCTAAGTGTTGTATATGTCCTTGCAAGTGTAATATATGTCCATGCAAGTTGAGTATATCTTCGCGCAAGTCAGTGTATGTGTAATACATGTCAACGCAAGTGTGTGTCAGTGTAGTATATGTTCATGCAAGTGTTTGTAAGTCTAGTATATGTCGACACAAGAGTGTACAAGTGTAGTTTATGTCCATGTAAGTGTGGTACATATCCATGCAAGTGTAGCATGTGTCCTCACAAGTGTGTGTAAGTTTAATATATGTCCACACAAGTGTATGTAAATGTGGTATATGTGAATGCAACTGTGTGTAAGTCTAGTATATGTTGATGCAACTGTGTGTAAGTCTAATATATGCCGTCGCAAGTGTGTATATCTCCATGCAAGTGTTGTATATGTCCACGCAAGTGTACTATGTGTCCTCACAAGTGTGTGTAAGTTTAATATATGTCCACACAAGTGTATGTAAATGTGGTATATGTCAACGCAAGTGTGTGCAAGTGTAGTATATGTTCATGCAAGTCTGTGTAAGTCTAATATATTTCCATGCAAGTGTTTGTTAGTGTAGTATATGTCCATGCAAGTTGAGTATATGTTCGCGCAAGTGTGTGTATGTGTAATACATGTCTATGCAAGTATGTGTCCTCACAAATGTGTGCAAGTGTAGTATATGTTGATGCAACTGTGTGTAAGTGTAGTATATGTTCATGCAAGTGAAGTATGTGTCCTCACAAGTGTGTGCAAGTGTAGTATCTGTTGATGCAACTGTGTGTAAGTGTAGTATAAGTTCATGCAAGTGTGTGTAAGTCTAGTATATGTCGACGCAAGTGTGTACAAGTGTAGTATATCTCCATGCAAGTGGAGTATATGTTCACACAAGTGTGTGTATGTGTAATATATGTCCACGTATTCGTAAGTGTAGTATATGTCAATGCAAGTATGTGTAAGTCTAGTATATCTCCATGCAAGTGTGTGTAAGTGCAGTATATGTTGATGCAACTGTGTGCAAGTGCAGTATATGTTGATGCAACTGTGTGCAAGTGTAGTATATGTCCATGCAAGTGGAGTATATGTTCACGCAAGTGTGTGTACGTGTAATATATGTCAACCCAAGTGTGTATAAGTGTAGCATATGTCCATGCAAGTCGAGCATATGTTCACGCAAGTGTGTGTGTGTGTAAGTGTAGTATATGTCCATGCTAGTGTGTAAGTCTAGCATATGTCCACGCAAATGTGTGTAAGTGTCCTCACAAGTGTGTGTAAGTTTAATATATGTCCACACAAGTGTATGTAAATGTGGTATATGTGAATGCAACTGTGTGTAAGTCTAGTATATGTCCTTGCAAGTGTGCGCGAGTGTAGTATATGTTCATGCAAGTGTGTGTAAGTCTAGTATATGTCCTTGCAAGTGTGTATAAGTGTAGTATATGTTCATGCAAGTGTGTGTAAGTCTAATATATGTATACACAAGTGTATGTAAATGTGGTATATGTCAACGCAAGTGTGTGTAAGTCTAGTATATGTCCTTGCAAGTGTATGTAAATGTGGTATATGTCAACACAAGTGTGTGTAAGTCTAGTATATGCCCATGCAAGTGTGTGTAAGTGCAGTATATGTCCTTGCAAGTGTGTGCAAGTGTAGTATATGTTCATGCAAGTGTGTGTAAGTCTTGTATATGTCGACGCAAGTGTGTATAAGTGTAGTATATGTCCTTGCAAGTGTAGTATATGTTGATGCAAGTGTGTGTATGTGTAATACATGTCCACGCAAGTGTGTGTAAGTGTAGTATATGTCTATGCAAGTATGTGTAAGTCTAGTATATGTCCATGCTAGTGTGTAAGTCTAGTATGTGTCCACGAAAATGTGTGTAAGTGTTTTTTATGTCCATGCATGTGTGTGTAAGTGTTGTATATGTCCACGCAAGTGTGCGTAAGTGCAGTATATGTCCTTGCAAGTGTGTGCAAAGGTAGTATATGTCGGCGCAAGTGCGTATAAGTGTAGTATATCTCCATGCAACTTTAATATATGTCCACACAAGTGTGTGTAAGTGTAGTATATGTCCATGCAAGTGTGTGTAAGTGTAGTATATGTCCATGCAAGTGTAGTATGTGTCCCCACAAGTGTGTGCAAGTTTAATATATGTCCATGCAAGTATGTGTAAGTGCAGTATGTCCTTGCAAGTGTGTGCAAGTCTAATATATGTCGACGCAAGTGTGTATAAGTGTAGTATAAGTCCATGCAAGTGTGTGTAAGTCTAGTATATGTTTATGCAAGTTGAGTATATGTTCACGCAAGTGTGTGTATGTGTAATATATGTCCTCGCAAGTGTGTGTAAGTGTTGTATATGTCCATGCAAGTGTAGTATGTGTTCTCACAAGTGTATGTAAATGTGGTATATGTCAATGCAAGTGTGTGTAAGTCTAGTATATGACCTTGCAAGTGTGTGCAAGTGTAGTATATGTTCATGCAAGTGTGTATAAGTCTAATATATGTCCACAAAAGTGTGTATAAGTGTAGTATATCTCCATGCAAGTGTGTGCATGTGTCATATATGTCAATGCTAGTGTGTAAATCTAGTGTATGTCCACGCAAATTTATGTAAGTGTAGTTTATGTCCATGCAAGTGTAGTACGTGTCCTTACAAGTGTGTGTAAGTTTAATATATGTCCACACAAGTTTATGTAAACGTGGTATATGTCAACGCAAGTGTGTGTAAGTCTAGTATATGTCCATGCAAGTGCGTGTAAGTGCAGTATATGTCCTTGCAAGTGTGTGCAAGTGTAGTATATGTTGATGCAAGTGTGTGTAAGTCTAATATATGTCCACACAAGTGTATGTAAATGTGGTATATGTCAACGCAAGTGTGTGTAAGTCTAGTATATGTCCATGCAAGTGTCTGTAAGTGCAGTATATGTCCTTGCAAGTGTAGTATATGTTCATGCAAGTGTGTGTAAGTGTAGTATATGTCAACGCAAGGGTGTATAAGTGTAGTATATCTCCATGCAAGTGGAGTTTATGTTCACGCAAGTGTGTCTACGTGTAATATATGTCCACGTAAGTGTGCGTAAGTGCAGTATATGTCCTTGCAAGTGTGTGCAAAGGTAGTATATGTCCGCGCAAGTGTGTATAAGTGTAGTATATCTCCATGCAAGTGTAATATATGTCCACACAAGTGTGTGTAAGTGTTGTATATGTCCATGCTAGTGTGTAAGTCTAGTATATGTCCACGCAAATGTGTGTAAGTGTTGTATATGTTCATGCAAGTGTGTGTAAGTCTAGTATATGTCGACGCAAGTGTGTATAAGTGTAGTATATGTTGATGCAAGTGTGTGTAAGTCTAATATATGTCCACACAAGTGTATGTAAATGTGGTATATGTCAACGCAAGTGTGTGTAAGTGTAGTATATGTTGATACAACTGTGTGTAAGTGTAGTATATGTTCATGCAAGTGTGTGTAAGTCTAATATATGTCGATGCAAGTGTGTATAAGTGTAGTATATCTCCATGCAAGTGTTTGCAAGTGGAGTATATGTCCACGCAAGGGTGCGTAAGTGCAGTATATGTCGGCGCAAGTGTGTATAAGTGTAGTATATCCCCATGCAAGTGTAATATATGTCCACACAAGTGTGTGTAAGTGTAGTATATGTCCATGCTAGTGTGTAAGTCTAGTATATGTCCATGCAAATGTATGCAAGTGTAGTATGTGTCCTCACAAGTGTGTGTAAGTTTAATATAGTCCACACAAGTGTATGTAAATGTAGTATATGTCCGTGTAAGTGTAGTATATGTTCATGCAAGTGTGTGTAAGTGTAGTATATGTCAACGCAAGGGTGTATAAGTGTAGTATATCTCCATGCAAGTGGAGTATATGTTCACGCAAGGGTGTCTATGTGTAATATATGTCCACGCAAGGGTGCGTAAGTGCAGTATGTGTCCTTGCAAGTGTGTGCAAAGGTAGTATATGTGTAGTATATCTCCATGCAAGTGTAATATATGTCTATGCAAGTATGTGTAAGTGTAGTATATGTCCATGCTAGTGTGTAAGTCTAGTATACGTCCATGCAAATGTGTGTAAGTGTTGTATATGTCCATGCAAGTGTAGTATGTGTCCTCACAAGTGTGTGTAAGTTTAATATATGTCCACACAAGTGTATGTAAATGTGGTATATGTGAATGCAACTGTGTGTAAGTCTAGTATATGTTGATGCAACTGTGTGTAAGTCTAATATATGTCGTCGCAAGTGTTTCTAAGTGTAGTATATGTCCATGCAAGTGTGTGCAAGTGTGTATAAGTCTAGTATATGTCCTTGCAAGTGTGTGCAAGTGTTGTATATGTCCACGCAAGTGTAGTATGTGTCCTCACAAGTGTGTGTAAGTTTAATATATGTCCACTCAAGTGTATGTAAATGTGGTATATGTCAACGCAAGTGTGTGTAAGTCTAGTACATGTCCATCCAAGTGTGTGCAAGTGTAGTATATGTTCATGCAAGTGTGTGTAAGTCTAATATATTTCCACACAAGTGTATGTAAATTTGGTATATGTCAATACAAGTGTGTGTAAGTGAAGTATATGTCCTTGCAAGTGTGTGCAAGTGTAGTATATGTTCATGCAAGTGTGTGTAAGTCTAATATATGTCGACGCAAGTGTGTATAAGTGTAGTATCTCTCCATGCAAGTGTTTGTAAGTGTAGTACATGTCCATGCAAGTTGAGTATATGTTCGCGCAAGTGTGTGTATGTGCAATACATGTCTATGCAAGTATGTGTAAGTGTAGTATAGGTCCATGCAAGTGTAGTATGTGTCCTCACAAGTGTGTGTAAGTTTAATATATGTCCACGTAAGTGTGTGTAAGTGAAGTATATGTCCTTGCAAGTGTAGTATATGTTGATGCAACTGCGTGTAAGTGTAGTATATGTTCATGCAAGTGTGTACAAGTGTACTATATCTCCATGCAAGTGAAGTATGTGTCCTCACAAGTGTGTGTAAGTTTAATATATGTCCACACAAGTGTGTGCAAGTGAAGCATATGTCCTTGCAAGTGTGTGCAAGTGTAGTATCTGTTGATGCAACTGTGTGTAAGTGTAGTATATGTTCATGCAAGTGTGTGTAAGTCTAGTATATGTCGACGCAAGTGTGTACAAGTGTAGTATATCTCCATGCAAGTGGAGTATATGTTCACGCAAGTGTGTGTATGTGTAATATATGTCCACGTAAGTGTAGTATATGTCAATGCAAGTATGTGTAAGTCTAGTATATCTCCATGCAAGTGTGTGTAAGTGCAGTATATCTTGATGCAACTGTGTGCAAGTGTAGTATTATTTCATGCAAGTGTGTGCCAGTGTTGTATATGTCCATGCAAGTGTAGTATGTGTCCTCACAAGTGTGTGTAAGTTTAATATATGTCCACACAAGTGTGTGTAAGTGTAGTATATGTCCATGCAAGTGGAGTATATGTTCACGCAAGTGTGTGTATGTGTAATATATGTCCACGGAAGTGTGTGTAAGTGTAGTATATGTCCATGCTAGTGTGTGACTCTAGTATATGTCCACGCAAATGTGTGTAAGTGTAGTTTATGTCCATGCAAGTGTGTGTAAGTGTTGTATATGTCCACACAAGTGTATGTAAATGTTGTATATGTCCTTGCAAGTGTGTGCAAGAGTAGTATATGTTGATGCAACTGTGTGTAAGTGTAGTATATGTCGACACAAGTGTGTATAAGTGTAGTATATCTTGATGCAAGTGGAGTATATGTCCATGCATGTGTGTTTAAGTATGTGCGTTTAAGTGTAATGTATGTCCACTTAAGTGTATGTAATTGTGGTATATGTCCACACGATTGTTTGTAAGTGTAGTATATGTTTACGCAAGTGTGTGTAAGTGTAGTATATGTCCATGCAAGTGTCTGTAGTTGTAGTATATGTTTACGCAAGTGCGTGTAATTGTAGTATATGTCCACGCAAGTGTTTGTAAGTGCAGTATATGTATATGCAAGTGTGTGTAGAATATATCAATGCAAGTGTGTGTAAATGTATCATATGTCCATGCAAGTGGGGGTAAGTGTAGTATATGTCGATGCAAGTGTAGTATATGTCCATGCAAGTGTGTGTAAATGCAGTATATGTCCATGCAATTGTAGTATATGTCCATGCAAGTGTGTGTAAATGTAGTAGATGTCCATGATTATTGCATCTAGTGTAGAACATGTTTATGTATAATGCACGTTTTGTTGTATATGTGCATATATAATCTAGTGCGTGCGTGCGTGCGTGCGTGCGTGCGTGCGTGCGTGCGTGCGTGCGTGCGTGCGTGCGTGCGTGCGTGCGTGCGTGCGTGTGCACCCATCCCTGATATCATGTACACCTAATCAATCCCCATACTTTTTTGTCCATGCACACATGCCTGATATAGTGTAACCCTAATCAATCCCCATGCATATAACTCCATGCACGTGCCTAATATATACGTAATCCCTAAACTTATGCATTTTGGGTCTCAACAAAAAATATACTAACACAGATATTTGCATTTTTGAAATCATACCATGAACACATCCTGATCCTATGACGTGCCATTGTTGCATAATTCATACTTGTGCTTCCAGCATATACTAAAAGAAATGATGCAATGTGAAATGCATGCTGGGTCATAAAAGAAACTCAACTGAAATGTACAAACTGAGCAAAATCTCAGTGCAATAAATTTACACTTTCTATTGCTGCTACTTCAGGTTATGTCTAGCATATAGCAGCTGCAATGCGGTGATCAAAATCAAGGTGTAAACCCCTCCCCGGGCATATAACCAGGCATTTGACTTTTAGGATTTTGTCTTGATCAGATCCCCCACTTTCAATATTATTTGAAGGTTGAATTAGATATCCTAGCTACTAGCAGTTTTGATATTGCTCAAGAAGTGAGATTTTTAAGAAAAATTGGACTATTTTTCAAAAGGCTATGACTTTAAGATATAGATACTTTTAATTGTAAACAAATTTTTGGTAACAACAAACAAGTACATTGCCAGCGGAAAGTGAGTGTAGGTTCAAAAGATTTCATGTTAGCTTAACCAAATCTTTTACAGCAAGACGGTCAAATCCCCGTCCCCTCACATGTGGAATCAAATGCCCCGCCACATTAAATTTTCCCAACAACAAATGCCCGCCCCTTGGGAACATCAGGAATGGCAAATGCCCCAATGATGGGCGGGGGGGGATGTTACACCTTCGTTTTGATCAGCCCATAATCTGAACACAGTAGTGTTTACAACCATAGATATAGGAGACCTAGAATGCTGACATATACGTAGCGCACGTGATTCCAAACAGAAGAATCCAAGATGGCGTTGCAACCAGGCAAAAACTATAGGAATTGTATTACAAAAAACAGGTTTTTGAGCTTTTTTTATGGTTTAACTGCTGCGAGTCATGTTCAACTGGAGTATTTCTGGAGTAGACAATTGGTTGTTTAGTATGTTCTTGTAGTAAATGTCCAAACGTCCACTCCTTCCAATTTTTAGTTTAGCCCCCTCATCCCATTTCTGGTTCAAAACCTTCGCAGTAGCAATTTATTTTCAAAAAAGTCCAGTTGAAGGTGATTTGCAGCAGTTAAACGACTAAAAAAGCCCAAAAACCTGTTTTTCGTAAGACTATTTCTAATTTTTTGCCAGGTTGTGACGCCATTTTGGGTTCTTCCATTTGGGGTCACGCGCGCTAGGTATATGTCAGCAATCTAGGTCTCCTATATCTATGTTTACAACATATCAAACAAGATCCACATGCTGTAACCCAGTGATGCTATTGTATACAATAAATTATGGGGATGATTATGGTAAGGCCATAAGGCCATTTTCTTGCAAACTTTTACCTAGATAGTATGTATCCCAGAGTGCATTCCATATAAATTGCACGCCGAAGATACATCAATATTTACTATATTTGCAATTGCGTTTTGCTTAATCCACGCTCAAGATCTTCGGCGTTGAGTGCACAGAATGCAGTCTGGTATGTATCTTATATATTGGTGCGGACACGTACATAAGTGTACAGGGAAGATCATCTCCATGCACAGCAAGCTTTGTAATCTGGTTACATGCATTCAAATACTACGATGCTACATTTCAATCCCATGTCATCTTCCTTCCTCCATACATTGCAATTTGCCTGCTCAAAGTGACTCACCACCCAGACTGCAGAGTATGGCAATTTTCGCGGAGATCTCGGGTGCGGAGAAGGCACAAATCTTAGGTGCAGGTGCACAAAACCGTTGCCAAGCACAGATCATGAGTGAGTTAAGGGGCAAAAGTAACAAAATATGTGTTAAAAATATTAAAATTAGACCTTTGGGAGCAAATTCAAGTGTAAAATCAGGAAAAAGGGAATCCCCAGGTGCACTAATTTTCTTTCTTTAAAAAATCTCAGTGGCACTGTTGACATACTCTGCAGTCTGGCTCACATCAATGCACAGGAAGCCAGCGAGATCAATAAATTTTTGTGGCCATTTTATTATTTTTATATAATAAACAATTTTCTACCCCTTGTCAATGATATGGGCACACCTTAATAACACGCAACCATAAAATAAACTTAAACCAAGCTATTTCACGATATCAAAACCATTTGTGATATACATCCCCTCCCTCTGCTGTTTTATGACCATAAGATCAATTTTTTTATGTTTTTCAATCCGTCTTGTGTTTCAACCATCCTTTGCAAATCCTTCTTCATTTCCTTCCATTCTTATTCAAAATATACCCAACTAATTATTTTTAACACTATTATATTTCAACCATGTGTATACATACCAATAAATCAGCTCGATAAATCAATGATAAGTTTGGGCGACTTTGATTCTTGCTGAATAACCGATATAACTCTAAATAAATACCAAAATAGATGTAAATACCAAAACAAAACTACAAATCCTTTTTACCTAACATGTCCATGCATGCTAGTGTGTGTGTGTTGGTATGCACGCCTAACTTATGCACCCATCTCTGATATACCTACCCTCATATCATATACACCTAATCAATCCCTGTACTTGTTTTTTCCATGCACAACATGCCTGATATCATGTACACCTAATCAATCCCCACGTTTACAAGTCCATGCATATGCCTAATATATATATATAATCCCTAAACTTATGCATTTTGGGTCACAACAAAAAATATACTAACACAGCTATTTGCATTTTTGAAATCATACCATGAACACATCCTGATCCTATGACGTGCCATTGTTGCATAATTCATACTTGCGCATCCAGCATATACTAAAAGAAATGATGCAATTTAAAAGGAAGGTTGGGTCGTAAAAAAACTAAACTGAAATGTACTAACTGAGCAAAATCTCAGTTATGATAAATTTACACTTTCCATTGCCACTACTTCATGTTATGTCTAACATAACAGACTAACAATATAGCAGCTGGAATGCAGTGATCAAAACAAAGGTGTAAACCCCTCTTCGAGCATATACCTGGGCATTTGACTTTTAGGATTTTGTCTTGATCACATCCCCCACCCATAATCAAAAATCAGCATTGAAATGCCCTACATTCCATGACAAACTGGTGGTCAAATGCCCCACTGTCCATATCATTTGAAGGTTGAATTAGATATCCTAGCTACCAGCAGTTTTGATATTGCTCATGAAGCGAGATTTTTAAGAAAAATTGGACTAGTTTTTAAAACGGCTACAACTTTAATATATAGATACCTTTAATTGTAAACAAATTTTTATAACAAGAAAACTTGTAACAGGAAATATGTACATTGCAGTTTCCTTTGCCAGCGGAAAACGAGTGTAGGTTCAAAAGATTTCATGTTGGGTCAACCAAATCTTTACAGCAAGATGGTCAAATCCCCGTCCCCCTCACATGTGGAATTAAATGCCCCACCACATTAAATTTTCCCAACAACAAATGCTTGCCCCTTGGGAACATCAGGAATTGCAAACGCCCCAATGATTGGGGGGGGGGGTATGTTAAACCTTAGTTTTGATCGACCCACCACCTGAACACAGCAGTGTTTACTACCATAGATATAGGCAACCTAGATTGCTGACATATACCTAGCATCCGTGATCCCATTAACTTCACATTAACTTTATAATACTATAGCCATAGATTTAGCTTATTTAATATATTTATAAATAGTATTGTATTTGGTCTGAAAAGACCCTTTGGGGAGAGCTAAATTGAATTATCGTATCGTATCCCAAATAAACGAATCCAAGATGGTGTCGAATCTTCGAATCTTTAGCGAACGATAATTTTACAAGTATCTAGCGCCCTCGTCCCATTTCAGGCTTATTATGGTAAGGCCATAGGGCCAGTTTATTGCAAACTATTACCTAGATAATATGTATGATGTATCTTATATATTTTCTGCAGACATGTACAAAAGTGCACAGGGAAGATCATCTTCATGCACAGCGAGCTTTGTAATCTGGTTACATGCATCCAAATAATACGATGCTAAATTTCAATCCCATGTCATCTCGCTTCATTCCTCTGTACATTGCAATTTGCCTGCTCTAGTGACTCACATCCCAGACGTGTAGGTGTATGATGAGTATGGCATTTTTCGCCAAGATCTTGGGTGTGGAGAAGCAACAAATCTTAGGAAGCCGATCAGATCAATAAATTTTTGCAGCCATTTTATTATTTTTATATAATAAACAATTTTCTACCCCATGTCAATGATTTGGGCACAACTAAATAACATGCGACTATAAAATAAACTTAAAACAGGCTATTTCACCCTATCGAAACCATTTGTGATATACATCCCCTCCCTCTGCCGTTTTACGTCCATAAGCTCAAAATGTTTTTATGTTTTTCAATCCGTCTTGTATTTCAACCATCCGTCGCGAATCCTTCTTCATTTCGTCCCATTCTTATTCAAAATATGCCCAACTAATTATTTTCAACACTATTATACTTCAACCATGTGTATACATACCAATAAATCAACTTGGTAAATCAATCATAAGTTTGTACGACTTTGCTTGATGCTGAATAACCCATATAACTCTAAATAAATACCAAAATAAATGTAAATATCTAACAAATATAAAAATCCTCCATACCAAAACAAAACTACAAATCCTGCTTACCTTTTTTAGCCACAATCGCAGAGAAATTAATCGACATTTTTTCTATAATCATTCAGCCTCCACGATGCGAGAACAACAAAGAAGAACACCTCGAACATACTTCGGCACTTCGTTTTCCTTCGTTCAACATCGTCACCTCACGTACAAAATTAGCATATTTCCAGCGCTTCCACTTTGAATGATTTTTCCCTTTTTCAGGAATTTTTGGCAAACTGAAGGAATTCTTAAGGAATTATTAAGTTGAAGGAATTTTGAAGGGAATTTGCAGGCATTTTGAAGGAAATTCAAAAATTCAAAATAAAAGCGATTTTTACGGTTGTAAAGTTTTTTTTTTAGCATTAGTTTAAAGTTTTTAGTGTTTAGTTTCAAGAAATTTGTGCTGTAGTCACGAAGTTCAACTACATCACGGGTTGTCATTGACCTTTTTGTTCGGATTTGGGACATACATGTTTTAACAAAAAGTAATATTAATAATGGATTAGCCACAGGATGATCTCATGACCTTTATGTCAGATTCAGATGATGATACTTGCGATAGTCATGTTGTATCAAGGCCGTCAACATCCAAAAAGTGTCCTCCACGCATCCAGTCGTTTAACGATAATTGGCTTCAGATTACGGAGTTCAAATCCTGGCTTAGACTGGCTTAAAAGACTAGCGCCAGATGGAAAATCAAAGCCTTTTTGCAAGGTTTTCACGTGTGGGCTTACTTGCGCGAAAACATCTCTGAAACGACATGCGGAAAGCTAGAAATCTAGGAAATGTTAAATTATCGAGAGTTGGTAAAACGCATTCAATCGACCGACTGGTATGTCAACGTACGTAGAACAATGGAAGTGAAATTGTGTGCTTTTATTGCTGAGCATAACCTTCCACTATCCCTCTCCGAAAGTATGGTGACATTAATCCGCTCTCTCTGTCCAAATGATGCAGCTCTTAGTCGTCTCACACTTGGAAAACAGAAAGCTACAAACATCATTTGCCAAGTTTTTGGTTACCCGGTTTTGATTACCTAAAGGAAATGGTGTTATTATTACAATCGAGAGAATTTGGAATCATAATAGATGAGGCAACGGACAAAAGCGTTAAAAAACAACTGGCTATTGTTGCTACTTTTTTTTATGTTGAGAAATTTGAAGTCCAATATTTGTTGGTGGATATGGTGGAAACAGAGAATGGTACTGCTGCTGGGTTCTATGCCAAAATTAAGCAAAGTTTTTATGAATTGAATATCCCAATGGCCAATACTGTTGGTTACTCCTCTGATACAACAAACGTGATGTTTGGGAAGTATAATTTTATTTCGGAACTCCCCCATGTTCAAATTGTGAAATGTTCGTGTCGTCTTATACTGCGTTAAAGTTACCGAAAAGTGTAGAGGATTTGTGCAGAGATGTTTATGCTCATTTCCATCGATCTTTGAAGCGCCAGGATGTGTACAGAGAATTCCAAACCTTCTATGATGTTGAACTCCACAAGTTTTTATCACCCACCCAGACACGTTGGCTCTCTTTGCAGGAGTGCATTAACCAACTGCTCGAACAGTACGAAGCACTAATTCTTGCATCATTGCAGAATCGATTTATTCAGATGTACTTACAGTTCCTTAGCTACCAACTTAAACGTCTAAATGAATTTAATCGGCTGTTTCAGATGAACGCCCCCTCCTCCATATGCTTAAGCCGACAGTGGAAAGCCTTATCAAATCCATTGCCAGCGATTTCATGAAAATCGAAGTCGTTAAGTCCACCAAACTGCAGACCTTCAACCCGAATGACGTACAACATCATGTGCCATTATGCAAGACGTACCCTGGGCTTGCGGCTACAGCAACCCTCTATGAAATTGAGGCTGAAGAAAAGAAAGAAGATGTGAATAAGTTTTTCGTCGACTGTAAGAGCTTTCTGGTTGAGAGTATCCTTCAAATCCAGGCTCGATTTGACATAGCTGATCCAATTCATGTTTAGTCCGGTGCCTTCTGCCATCTAATGCCGCTGCGCTAATTCCTCGTTCACTAGGAGCTATTTTTCAAAAGCTACAGTATCTTAAGGATGACGTGGATCTCCGCAGGCTTGACATGCAATGGAGATCACATGTATTTGAGGATAATGCCAAACCCGAGCTTCAGTGGAGTGAGTATTGGTTGAATATACGGGATGCAAAGACTCCGTCAGGTGAATGAAAGTACCAAGATTTGATCCGTTTTGTCAGCACTCTAGCCTTTTTGCCGTTTTCAAATGTGTCCGTTGAAAGGCTTTTCAGTCAGCCGAAGATGATTAAAACGGATCAGAGAAATTCGCTGAAATCATCGTTCTTGGTTTCTTTACTCCATGCTAAGATTGGGATGAAGAATCGTCACGTCATCACTGCCACTTTAGTCACTCAAGGAATAGTTAACCTTGCAGCAAATATGAAGACAAATGCAACTGATGAGGAGACAAAGAAACTGAGAAAAGAATGCTTAAAGGGAAACAGCAATATATTTTTTTACCGCCTTATTGATAAGAACTTTTAAGATAACCGTAACATCTCTTGTTAATTTTTTGATAACATTCTCATTTTTTGAAATATTGAAGGGCAAAAAAGATCAAAGTCACTTCAACAAATGAGATAACAAGTAAATGAATGAGCGGTATATTACCTTCAACATGTGCTGGAGTTTGTTAACAAGAGCAAAGAAAATCAGAATAGGACGATTGTTGTAAGGCTTCACTTCGCCAGCGCTGAGTCTACAAAACAGACAACATTGGGTCACTAACAGATGACGCTTACTGGACCACCGGGAGGAACAGTTTAGAACTGACAGAGCTATTCAGTATGAATAAATTAGTTTAGTTTAGGTTTCCTCCTGTAGTTACACTGGATCAATAAGAAATGATCCTTACTGGATCTCTGGGAAGAACAGTTTAGAACTGATAGAGCTATTCAGTATAAATAAAGTTAGTTTAGTTTGGGTTTCCATCTGTAGTAACACTGGATCACTAAGAGATGATCCATACTGGACCTTTAGGAAGAACAGTTTAGAACTGATAGAACTATCCAGTGTAAATAAAGTTAGTTTAGTTTAGGTTTCCTCCTGTAGTAACACTCGATCAATCAGACGTAATTCAAATAAAGTATAGTTGATTGCAATTCTTTAGATCTTCCTTGGTACCTCCTTTGGGAGAGACTTCGCGAACATGGGCAAGAACAATCAATCTGCTGAGGAAGATAATTCGCGTCTTCTTCCATTCCTCGAGAGAGTTCGTAAACAAAGACAAAACGCTCACAAACAGAGGACCGTTGACCTGGAATAAAACAGAAAAATATTTTTCATGTCATTATGAGTGCCTCAGCTTGCAATCAGATAGGAAAGACAACAATGGTAACATTGCAAAACCTAACTCACTTCAAAATGAAGATTGAATCCAAGTAGAATGGGCTTCTTCGACGAAAGTTGTCACAGATTTTTCAAGACTTCGCATTCGAGCCCTAGAAATTTTGCAATTATTATAACATAATTATCATGAATACTATAGTCAGTTCTTAATTCAAATATCTAGCAGAAGACGACCACAGAAAACCTGATAGTGCTGACTCACGTGCTCATGGCATATAAGGCCATGTGTACCATATAAGGAATGATATTAAAGTTACTCTGTCGTCCTCCACCGCCGGAGTCTTCATTGAAAGATTTCTCGAAGGCAAATCTCTCAAGCAGGAGACGCAGATCGTGAACAGTATTCTGAAATGTCGGCTCAATGTGACTGGTCGCTTCTTGGATGTAGTTGTTATGTCTGAAGAGAAATAAAAGAGTATTTCAGTTGGCAGAGATGTGAACTGATAACAAGAGAGCCACCCAGTATTTTAAAAAAAGAATAGTAACTCCGAACAGCATTTTGATTGTTTTAATGAATCAACGTTTCGACTAAATTGTAGTTTTTACTAATCCTGATGATGACTACAATTTGGTCGAAACGTCGATTCATTAAAACAATCTAAATGTTGTTCGGAGTTACTATTCTTTTGCATTTTATAATCTAGTTAATTTATTCAACATCCTTGCTAAACAACTGGCGAACGATGACTCTGGAACCTAGCAAAAATACAGAACACGATAAGAGGCAGACAGTTAAAAGACTAATATTTGGGGTCGAAAAAATACAAAATCACTCAAAACATGCTTTTCTGACTTCACAGTAACTGGTTCGATGAAAGCAAATGGTAATCCTTCAATAGTTTGGAGAGAAACTTTCAAAGCATTACCTGTGGTCCCCAGATTGGTAAGAGTCTGTTACACTTAGTGTTTGAATTCTGCAACGCTGCACTCTCCCATTCATCGCGACCGCGTGCCAATCTGAAATACACACAATTTAGCATTACAAACTAAGGCAGCTTACATAGGCACGAACAATGATGTTGTAGATCACTTCCTGTGAATAACTCACCTGATCGCAGCCACGTGGCATTCGTAATGTACAATATTGAAGTGGCTAACAGTGCTGTAACCCTTGATTGAAGAATGTTTTATCAAGAATGTGGACTCCATTAGCAACTTGGTGATACCAGTAACACTTCCAGATCTCGTATTATTGACAATGTTAGAAATATATCACCCACCTGGCTTTTGCGTTGTTTCACTTCAAAACCATCCAAGATGCAACGCTTTGTGTACGTGTAAATGCCAAGAACCTAAAGAAGATGTTGCGTTTAAGGAAGAATCGAGCAGAAAACGAGAGAACGTGTGAGCACTAACTAAACTGACCTTATTCGGATGATATTTGTATCCTTCCCGGCAAATACAACAAGTTAAACCAGTTTCATTGGATATTTCTTCAAATCCTTGAATGACTGCGGATGGTTTGGTTATTATTTTCCCACTTTCAGTAGCCTGGAAAAGTAAAGACAAAACTCATGTACTTCTATCTTCTTGGAATGTTTTAAAACAGTTTTTTCATTTCATACACTCATTCCCAGAGCTCCGAGTTGTTTCAGTCTCATAGCCATGGCCAGCTTCTTCTTTTCTTGTCTAGTTTCACGACGGACAGCAGTCACCTGGAACAAAACACACTTCAATACCTACTAATAACTACAGTATCTCCAATTACAGTAGATATTGACCAAGGGACGTTTGCACGAAAGGTGGATAGCACTATCCATTGCACTGTGATGTTTTGAACTGCTGCAGAAAAGCATAAAAAGCAACGAAACAAGCGATATTGAACTTTCACGAGATAAAAAGTGACTTCAGCTCTAAAATGCTGAACTTTAATATGGGTTTTACCAATTACTGAACATGTTTCGAAAGTTGTAAGAAGTCCGTTGCATAACACTGTTCAACTATCCCACACAGTCTTTTTAGAAGAATATAATAGAGGTATTCAGCAACACAATGTATGAAAGTTCAAGTTTACCTTTGCTTTAGCATCAGGAGGTTCTTTCAAAGCTTCCATTAGATTCTCAGCTAAAGAACCAACCTTTTCTTCTGATGAGACTTGCTCTAGACGATGATTTGTCGGTACTGCTGCTTCAGAAACTGCAAGCTGACGAGACAATAGTAGCGTTAAAAATGTTTAGAGAAAAATCATATCACTGTCAATGTTTGTACGAACTGATCAATCTCTTCAGAAAGATAAATCGAAGTCGTGAGAAATACGCTGATTACCTGACAACGTTCATGTCCCTTGCACATTCCGGACAAGAATTTTAGAATGAAGGGCAACGAACGTCGAGCAAGGAATTCCTTCCACAAGTCTGTATCACTCAAGTTTGACGTACTAAAGAGAATTGAAAATACACCACGTTACCACAAATATCGCCGAGTTTATTACTGACAAATGATGTGTCGTTGGGTTGTTCAACATGCTCAAAAACCTACGCGATTCAAACCAAGGAAGGATAGAAAGGAACCTGAAGTTTGACATCACGTTAAGTCGGTATTGGGGTATAGATCTTACCTGTAGAATTTGTCTACCATTACTGTACGAAAGATTACTCCATCTGACATTCCTGAAGGACTGGGATGGTGTATATAACTCAAGATACTGAACAGCTTGCTGCACTAAACCTTTGTCAATTATAATATTCTTTAATTGGTTGCCGTTCTCATCATTCTGATAGAAAATATTTAGATCAAGATAAGAATAAAACACAGTGATATAACGTATTGTGATGTTAAGTATCTTACCTCAATACCGTCCGCAATGTTACAGAAACATTCCAAGAATAGGAGCTCATCGTCCAAGTGAGTTTTATCAAACCTGAAGGATAAAGTCATCAAAGATCCTTACTGTACATTCGTAACAGCTGAATTGTGCTTGATACACACATATTTATCACAAGCAAGTCCCAAGCAATACTTAACCACTAACAATTCATAATCTCAACACTCTATCTCCGATCTTATCCACATCAAGTTGAACTTACTTTTCAAAGTTAAGGTAAGGTTCAAAGTGATCAATCAGAGCATTCTTGCTTTTCTTATCTCCAAATGTCAGGAACTGCAGAATGTGCATTAATAAAAGTAGAACATTGTTGTTTGATCGCTTGAAAAGAAAACAAAATCGTAAAAATTATTATATAGGAACAATGAAGCTAATGTACCCTCAGCAGTGAGTTCTGTAGAACAACAGATCACTTTAAGAGAGCTCACATTCAAGAACATGTACTACCTCTGCATGTTCTAACCATGCTTAACTCAGCAGCGAGTTCTGTACCACATCAGGTCACTTTAAGAAAACTCATATTCAAGAACATGAACTTCCTCTGCATCATCTAACCATGCGTAACTCAGCAGTGAGTTCTGTACAACAACAGATCACTTTAAGATAGCTCACATATTCAAGAACATGTACTACCTCTGCATGATCTAACCATGCTTAACTCAGCAGTGAGTTCTGTACAACATCAGATCACTTCAAGATAGCTCACATTCAAGAACATGTACTACCTCTGCATGGTCTAAACAGTCACTTACAACGTAAGGTGTTTTAATAATCTCCAGCAACATTTCTAACTGCGATTCCTCCTCTTCCTGTCCCGCAGTGATCATCAGCTTCATATTTGCACCACCTCCTTGCAGCAAAGCTTCAATAATAGACAAAATTTGTTCTGCCATACTGCCAATACCACTTGGTGTAGCCTGTTCGAAATGCAAGATCTATAATAGAAAAATAACGTTGAAAATACACGTTAGCCTCAAGGATGTGAAATATGATTTCATGAATCCCTTAACTATTACTTGTCTTAGGATAGAGTGGAAACAATGTTTGTCGTGAAAACGTACCTCGTTTAAAACGTCCAACAATATCTTTAATGTTTGGCCTAAAATGATAAACGCATTTTAAGAAAGGCTTCTAAGATGAAAACAAAAATGGCCGGATCTTTCCTAAGTGCGTTCTCTAGTTGTGAATGAAACAGACTTTCACTTTAACACAGAAACCAAACAATTTCAAAATCACTTCAAGAAGTATGGGAAACACTTAACTAATGTTGTCCACGCGCTGTAAAAGAATACAATATCGTGAAGTGTGTACTTCTCATTCTGTAAACCACTTTCATAGGTTCACCCTAAGAAAAAACAACACAAAGATAAGTGATACATTGCTGGAAAGTGGTTGGTATAGACAGTGATGGTTTTCTGTGCATACACTGGAACAGTAAAAGATTATCTACGAGAACAGTTCAGAACTGATAGATCTATGCACGTTCACCTCTCCTTGTGGACACCAGATTTTTTTATATACTTCCTTGACAGGTAAATCGAGGCTGATGATCTTCGAGTTGACAAGAAGCTGGAAGAAAGATACATTAGAGAATGAGATTAAAAACATTATAAATACAGGGGAACTTCTCTCAACCAATGTCTCACTTGCCTCCATACCAGTATCGTCTTCAAGCAACGCAATCAAATCGCAATCCGTGCAGATCTTGTTTTTCACATCTCTCATCAATGGACCGATACCGGCATCAGTAGACCTAACATAAACATTTTAAATTTATTGCTTCACTACTTGAAATGATATGACACATCGATTTTCACTTTATCGTTCAAAGTAGTGAAAGAACCTATACCCTTTGATATATGTACTGTAGACCACAGCGCAATGATTAGGAAACGAGATTGATTATATTTTCTCTCAACAAAAGGATCTAAAGGTCGACTTACTTGTAAGGATTTCCCAACATACGTCCTTGAACAAAGTCTTCCTGTTGAGAATCCTTCTCTAACAGCAACTGGAACTCGCATGTGTCATTCTCCTCCTGCAAATAATATTGATCATACAGTAAGCAGGGATAGATTTAGGATGATCTGATGGGGAGAGGGGGGTGCACTGCCAGTTGTAATGGCTATTTGTCCTCTATCGAGTACTTGAATTGTGTCAGTCTTGTGTCACGTGTCTATGATCATACATTAAAAGGGACAAACCCTCCACTAAAAAGCAAAGGGATATGTTTATTCGGGGTACGAAACGACTTGTTCGTGTAACATGGAAAACTGTGTTTGACGCTAAGAGTCCTGGCCGACGAATATGGCAAGACTTGCACAAGGACGGCATGTTATCTTCAAATCCAGGTACCAAATACTCCAGCCACACCAAGATCTCATATGAAACCATAAAACAGAATGCAAAGCCACTAAGCTTCTTGAGGAAAGGCCTTCGCTAAAAACGTTTTATTCTATTTTATGGTTTCATGTATCACAGACATCATTGCAGTTGGAATAATAATCGGAATATCCTAATGCTCCATCACTTCTTGTTTGTTCAGAACGGGGATGTCTAGAATTCTCCCTTGCCTGGGATATGCCCATTGTTTATTTTGGTTCAAAGAAACTGAAACATTACAGGTAAATAATTCCCTCTAATCTGCATGCAAATTTATATCTAATATAACAAACTGGTCTGATATGCGAGATGTCAAAACTAGATCTAAATAGATCATATTCATTTACCTTAATTTCAGATGGTACACGAAATTCTTTGGATACCATGGCGACGCTGTTTCAACGTTGGTCAGCCATGCACTGAGTCAGCTAAAAAATTTGAAAAAAATTGTGAGAAAAAATTTTGAGGAAAATTTTGACAAAAAAATTTGGAAAAAAAATTTGACAAAAAAATCCTCATTGATATAATCACGAGAAAAATCCCGCGTGGGGTGCTCGCAACACGCGTGTGTCTCGCATGGGGTTATCGCAACACGCGTGTCTCGCGTGCGAAACCCAAGAAACAAATCTCGAATAAATTTTGAAAAAAGATTCTGAGAAAAAGTTTGGAAAAAAAAATTGGGAAAAAAATTTGACAAAAAAATTCTCATTGATATAATCACGAGAAAAATCCCGCGTGGGGTGCTCCCAACACGCGTGTGTCTCGCATTGGGTGATCGCAACACGCGTGTGTCTCGCGTGCGAAACCCTCGAAACAAATCTCGAAAAAATTTTGAGGAAAATTTTGAAAAAAAATTTGGAAAAAAAATTTGGAAAAAAATTCTGAAAAAAAATTTTGAGGAAAATTTTGACAAAAAAATTTGGAAAAAAATATTTGGAAAAAAAACTTGAAAAAAAATTCTGAGAAAAAATTTTGATAAAAATGTTCGTAATTCGTTGTGACGTATCAGGTAATGAATATTTCCTCAAATATTCCTGAACAATTTCATGAGACTTCATGAATATTGTTCCTTAAATGTTCCTCAAATATTCATGAACAAAATTTTTTCTCAGAATTTTTTTTCAAATTTTTTTTCCAAATTTTTTTGCCGAAATTTTCCTCAAAATTTTTTCTTAGAATTTTTTTCCAAATTTTTTTTCGAAATTATTTTGTCAAAATTTTTCTCAAATTTTTTCGGCATTTGTTTCGAGGGTTTCGCATGCGAGACACACGCGTGTTGCGAGCACCCCACGCGGGATTTTTCTCGTGATTATATGAATTTTGACAAAAAATTTGGAAAAAAAATTTGAAAAAAAATTCTGAGAAAAATTTTGAGGAAAATTTTGACAAAAAGTCTGGAGAAAAAATTAGGAAAAAAATTTGACAAAAAAATTCTCATTGATATAATCACGAAAAAAATCCCGCGTGGGGTGCTCGCAACACGCGTGTCTCTCGCGTGGGGTGCTCGCCACACGCGTGTGTCTCGCGTGCGAAACCATCAAAACAAATCCTAAAAAAATTTAGAAGAAAATTTTGACAAAAAATTTGGAAAAAAAATTTGGAAAAAAATTCTGAGAAAAAATTTTAAGGAAAATTTTGACAAAAAAATTTGGAAAAAATATTTGGAAAAAATATTTGGCAAAAAAATTTGAAAAAAAATTCTCAATGATATAATCACGAAAAAAATCCTGCGTTGGGTGCTCGTAACACGCGTGTGTCTCGCGTGGGGTGCTCGCAACACGCGTGTGTCTCGCGTGCGAAACCCTCGAAAAAAATGCCGAAAAAAATTCGAGGAAATTTTTGACAAAAAGTCTGGAAAAAAAAAATTAGGAAAAAAATTTGACAAAAAAATTCTCATTGATAAAGTCACGAGAAAAATCCCACGTGGGGTGCTCGCAACACGCGTGTCTCTCGCGTGCGAAACCCTCGAAACAAATTTCGAAAAAATTTTGAGGAAAATTTTGACAAAAAAATTTGGAAAAAAATATTTGGAAAAAAAATTTGAAAAAAAATTCTGAGAAAAAATTTTGATGAAAATGTTCGTAATTCGTTGTGACGTATCAGGTAATGAATATTTCCTCAAATATTCCTAAACAATTTCATGAGACTTCATGAATATTGTTCCTTAAATGTTCCTCAAATATTCATGAACAAAATTTTTTCTCAGAATTTTTTTTCAAACTTTTTTTCCAAATTTTTTTGCCGAAATTTTCCTCAAAATTTTTTCTTAGAATTTTTTTTCAAAATTTTTTCTTAGAATTTTTTTTCAAATTTTCTTGTGAAAATTTTTCTCAAAATTTTTTCGGCATTTGTTTCGAAGGTTTCGCATGCGAGACACACGCGTGTTGCGAGCACCCCACGCGGGATTTTTCTCGTGATTATATGAATTTTGACAAAAAATTTGGAAAAAAAATTTGAAAAAAAATTCTGAGAAAAATTTTGAGGAAAATTTTGACAAAAAGTCTGGAAAAAAAAAATAGGAAAAAAATTTGACAAAAAAATTCTCATTGATAAAGTCCCGAGAAAAATCCCGCGTGGGGTGTTCGCAACAGGTGTGTCTCTCACCTGGGGTGCTCGCCACACGCGTGTGTCTCGCGTGCGAAACCCTCAAAACAAATCCTGAAAAAATTTAGAAAAAAATTTGAAAAAAAATTTGAAAAAAAATTTTGAGGAAAATTTTGACGAAAAATTGAGAAAAAAATTTGGAAAAAAAATTCTGAGAAAAAATTTTAAGGAAAATTTTGACAAAAAAATTTGGAAAAAATATTTGGAAAAAATATTTGGAAAAAAAATTTGAAAAAAAATTCTCATTGATATAATCACGAGAAAAATCCCACGTGGGATGCTCGTAACACGCGTGGGTCTCGCGAGGGGTGCTCGCAACACGCGTGTGTCTCGCGTGCGAAACCCTCGAAACAAATGCCGAAAAAAATTCGAGGAAATTTTTGACAAAAAGTCTGGAAAAAAAAAATTAGGAAAAAAATTTGACAAAAAAATTCTCATTGATAAAGTCACGAGAAAAATCCCACGTGGGGTGCTCGCAACACGCGTGTCTCTCGCGTTGGGTGCTCGCAACACGCGTGTGTCTCGCGTGCGAAACCCTCGAAACAAATTTCGAAAAAATTTTGAGGAAAATTTTGACAAAAAATTTTGAAAAAAAAATTTGGAAAAAAAATTCTGAGAAAAAATTTTAAGGAAAATTTTGACAAAAAAATTTGGAAAAAAAAATTTGGAAAAAAAATTCTAAGAAAAAATTTTGAGGAAAATTTTGACAAAAAAATTTGGAAAAAAAAATTAGGAAAAAAAATTTGACAAAAAATTCTCATTGATATAATCACGAGAAAAATCCCGCGTGGGGTGCTCGCAACACGCGTGTGTATCGCATGGGGTGCTTGCAACACGCGTGTGTCTCGCGTGCGAAACCCTCGAAACAAATTCCGAAAAAAATTTGAGGAAAATTTTGACAAAAAGTCTGGAAAAAAAAATTAGGAAAAAAATTTGACAAAAAAATTCTCATTGATAAAGTCACGAGAAAAATCCCGCGTGCGGTGCTCGCAACACGCGTGTCTCTCGCGTGGGGTGCTCGCAACACGCGTGTGTCTCGCGTGCGAAACCCTCGAAACAAATTTCGAAAAAAATTTGGGGAAAATTTTGACAAAAAATTTTGAAAAAAAAATTTGCAAAAAAAATTCTGAGAAAAAATTTTGAGGAAAATTTTGACAAAAAAATTTGGAAAAAATATTTGGAAAAAAAATTTGAAAAAAAATTCTGAGAAAAAATTTTGATGAAAATGTTCGTAATTCGTTGTGACGTATCAGGTAATCTCAGGGGTATTAAGGCATGGCTCAAAAAAGTGAATTTGACCCCCAGCAGAGAGCTTATGGGTGTCTCGTGTTTTTTGCGTGTTGCGTGGAGTTTTCGTGACAACTGCGTTTGCTTTCGCAATATCGTTAATTTAGTTAATAATTTGTAATTTTGACGGTTAAAGTTTGACGCGAGCGAAATGTCAACGTGGTCTAAGTGTTAAATACTTATTTATATGATATTTGAGTAATATTTTTCGACGCTAGGTGTTGTAAATGTGATTAACTGCTAGGTTTTGGTACAACTAAAGGTTTATGGATTTGTGTTAGCTGGAATTGCCGATGTACACAGCGTTTGGCGCTTTTATGTAGCGTGCTTCGGCGTGCGTGGAATTATATGGTTCTACTGCAATCAAACCACGAAAGAAGGTACGAAAGCTGGCTATATTTACTATTTTACAGTCATACTGTTAACTGTATAGACGATTTATTTACGAACTTGCGTGCGAGCATTTAATACAGTATAAGTGTTCTTGGCCACCTCAAGTGAAGCAAACAATAATTTACATGCTGAATGGTAAATAAACCACCAGTTATAAAGAATAACTATTCAGCTAATGAGCTCATGTGGTAGCTTTCAACTGAATAAAGTCATACAAAATGTACCCAATTTTGCATACAGTAATCATTGTTACTCCTGCTACAAAGAGCAGCTAAAGTTACAAGGTTATTTTCCACTCTTTAAGTAGGGCACTGGCATATTTAATTTTTTTAGCAGCACTGATGCTACCTTATCCCCATTCATCACTTCATAAGTTGCAGCCTTTTGGTTCTGTTTGTAGTAAGCTTTCTCCCAGCTGTCAAGTTGCTTTTTTGCTTTTCTCTGTTCTGCCAAAACTTTGCTCTTCACTGGAGCTAAAACACACTCATAATCTTCTATAGTTTCTTGCTTTCCTATCTGGTATTTGGATTTTAACACATTTTTAAGTTTACATCTCTTTCGATCAAGCTTTTGTACCTCCTCGACATCTCCCAGTACAACTGCCACTCCTTTTGCCAGTCGAGTTTTCAATGGGTAAATGTCCACATTTTTACTGTTCGGCTCAGACCTTGATTTTGGCATTAGTGTTTCAGTTGGTTTTGGCTGTGGTGTTTCTGTTGGTTTCGGCTTTATTCGCGTTATTGGTAGTTTTGATTTTGGTGTTTACTGGTCAATCAGTAAAGTCAATCTTTACTGATTGACCAGTACCATATAATCTAATTTTGCCCAAGAAAAAATATTTGGGTTTCACATTTCTCCTTGATGACTCTTATTTATGTACTAGGTTGTTTGGGATATTCTATCACACTTTTTTCATGCATATTATGTATATATGATTTTAGCAGCATGCAATATTGACATGATTTTAAGGAAGGAGCTATACAAAAAGCTAATTGCAATTAATATGAAAATATTGTGAGAGCTGAGTAATGACCAAGGTCTGCTTTAAAACCAGACCACAATTGCTTTATTCTTTTCAGGTAAAATAATGGCATGTATACATTGTAGAGTGAAGTAATTCATACTAAAATCATACTAAAATAAATCATACTAAAACAATTATTCGCCTCAGGCTCGGTGGTTATTGTTAAATGAAAACATCGACTTTGTCTTCGTCCTACTCAACGATAATCACCCGGCCTTCGGCGAAAAATTAATTATTTCTGTTTCTATATTTGTACTGATATTTTGTAAAGGGCCCACTGTAATTGGTGTTAAGCTGTTGTGGTATCCCAGCTTCTACAATGTAATTATTGTATGATGTTTGGAAGCGAAGCACAATAAATAAATAAATAAATAATTGTATGGCCTCTTTATTTAATCATGAAGCTGAAATCAGCATTCTACTTAACAAGTTAAGTAATCAAGTACACCAGGTGCATGGTTATAAATAGAAGAATCTGATGATAGCCCAGCTATCCTGCATTAAGTGAACTCTCGACTTGACGAATGATATTGTCTGGTGTCAGACAGAATAAAATAGTAAAGTATAGGCACACTATTTAGACATGTTAGAACTTGATGGGTTAATTTTCCTACAGTTTAATATATTGATTAACATGGTTTTCATTACAGATAGCAGAATTATTGTCCTTGTTCACCTGCTTGTGTATATGCTTAACTTACCTCAAAAATGCAGTGTCTTTCATTTATTGCTCAATATTTTCTTTTGCTTTCCTGTATTGGCCTCTCCTTTGTTTTTTTTTCTCTTTCTTGTTTTCCTTGTTGTTTCCTGTTTGCAAATCCAGTTCAGGGATAGCAGCCAAAGCCTGGGCAAAGGTCGTACCAAATGTATTTTCAAACGGTGTTGACAGGACTTGATATATTGCCTTGGCTGAATGTTTTACTTCACTTTGTTTTGGTTTAATAGTAGGCGATTTCAATTTTTCAGCCTGATTTCGAGCATGTAATATAGGATTAGATTTTCTGCATCGACCTTGTAAGAAGCGCGACTTCACAGGAAAGAATGCTAGAACAGTAGCATATCGGAGTGCACACCCCCTACAGTTAGCCAAACAGTGTTCAGCCTTTTTTTGGTGTGACAATTTTTGCCATTGCTTTAGAGAAAATGTTTCTAAATACTGTTTTTTCTCTGCAGATTTTTGGTAGTTCCACTTCCCAACAGCAGTTTTTAACCTCAGGACGTTTATGTTGTACTTGAGAAAACTTATTTCAAATCTATTCTTGCCACCTTCACTGTTATTGAAATAAGCATTGAACTGATTGTACTGCTCTTGTTTTAGTTTGGTTGTGTTGTCACTGGAAGGTGCACCATTTCCCTTAACTGCATTTTTTACTTCTTTCTCGATTTCTAGTGCTGCAATTTTTGCAAACCCACATGTATCTGGACTGAGAAAAGTCCCAAACATTCTACACAATTTCACATTTTTACAGCTAGCCTCTGATACACTTTTCCTATAGTAGATTTTAAGTAGATTTTAAATTTCCCGCAAAATTATAAGTTGTTACAATTCATAAACAAATGTGTTTTGTTATTTCGACTGCATTTGAGAATTATCTTTTTTATATATTTATTAGAAGCATGTACGTTATACCATATAGTCTGTTGAATGTTTGTATAATAATCCCCGATCATTCAGTGTATTATTTTATAAATTTTCACATTGTCCTAGCACGATGTCTCGAATTTTATTATCGTTAATCGTGCATTTAAGTAAAACATTTGAGCTAAAATGAATAAATTATAGATTCTTAAGGCTTTTTCTAATATAAATGAGTAAATTTTATCCAAATTAAATCTTTTGATCTCGAGATTTTTATTATTTTTGCCATAAAAAAGGGTAAAATTTAAAGTCTTTGATTTTAGCGTCCATGTTGTTGCCATGGAGATAACGTTAATGGGGAAAACCGCACGCCGACTCTCGATAAGTCCGCGGGCTAAAATTCCAAAATGGTCGCCAAATTCAATAAGCTTTCAGAAATTAATATACTATCCACTTGAGTGTTGCGACGAAACAATATAAAAATGAATTTAACAAAGAAATAAGTTTAAAACCTTGTATATTTCATTGAAATAACTTTACAACTGTCTATTAGTTCGTCAAAACACTAAAAAAATGAGTTAAAAACGATATTAAGGCCTCTAAACATAATTAATCTGTTTTTAAGGCCGATATAAAAATGTTAACAATCATGTAAAGTTAGCTTGGCATTCCTCGGTAGTTCATCTATCTAACTACACCAGTTTCACAAGGTGGTTATTTAAAACCAGCTTCCTTAACAAGGAAAAGCGTAGACTCTTCCCTGTTAATTAACTTGCTCAAACTTGGTCATGTGACAGTAACCATGGCAACTATGACAAACATTCTCTGCCTTAACATATGATTAATATTTGTCCCAAGTTTCATCATCGTTTATGACATAACAACTGAGAAATTACGATTTTTGTATTGCCTAATTTTCCGTCAGCCAAATAGTGGACCCATGCCTTAATACCGCTGAGATGAATATTTCCTCAAATACTCCTGAACAATTTCATGAGACTTCATGAATATTGTTCCTTAAATGTTCCTCAAATATTCATGAACAAAATTTTTTCTCAGAATTTTTTCGGCATTTGTTTCGAGGGTTTCGCATGCGAGACACACGCGTGTTGCGAGCACCCCACGCGGGATTTTTCTCGTGATTATATGAATTTTGACAAAAAATTTTGAAAAAAAAATTGGGAAAAAAAATTCTGAGAAAAAATTTTGAGGAAAATTTTGACAAAAAAATTTGGAAAAAAATATTTGGAAAAAAAATTTGAAAAAAAATTCTGAGAAAAAATTTTGAGGAAAATGTTCGTAATTCGTTGTGACGTATCAGGTAATGAATATTTCTTCAAATATTCCTGAACAATTTCATGAGACTTCATGAATATTGTTCCTTAAATGTTCCTCAAATATTCATGAACAAAATTTTTTCTCAGAATTTTTTTTCAAATTTTTTTTTCCAAATTTTTTTGCCGAAATTTTCCTCAAAATTTTTTCTTAGAATTCTTTTCCAAATTTTCTTTCCAAACTTTTTTCTCAAAATTTTTCTCAAAATTTTTTCATCATTTGTTTCGAGGGTTTCGCATGCGAGACACACGCGTGTTGCGAGCACCCCACGCGAGATTTTTCTCGTGATTATATGAATTTTGACAAAAAATTTGGAAAAAAATTTAAAAAAAAATTCTGAGAAAAATTTTGAGGAAAATTTTGACAAAAAAATTTGGAAAAAAAAATTTGGAAAAAAAAATTTGGAAAAAAAAATTTGGAAAAAAAAATTTGGAAAAAAAATTTGAAAAAAAATTCTGAGAAAAATTTTGAGGAAAATTTTGACAAATATTTTTGGAAAAAAATTCTCATTGATATAATCACGAGAAAAATCCCGCGTGGGGTGCTCGCAACACGCGTGTGTCTCGCGTGGGGTGCTCGCAACAAGCGTGTGTCTCGCGTGCGAAACCCTCGAAAAAATCCTGAAAAAATTTAGAAGAAAATTATGACAAAAAATTTGGAAAAAAAATTGAAAAAAAATTCTGAGAAAAAATTTTGAGGAAAATTTTGACAAAAAAATTTGGAAAAAAAAATTTGGGAAAAAAAATTTGGAAAAAAAAATTTGGAAAAAAAATTTGACAAAAAATTCTCATTGATATAATCAGGAGAAAAATTCCGCGTGGGGTGCTCGAAACACGCGTGTGTCTCGCGTGGGGTGCTCGCAACACGCGTGTGTCTCGCGTGCGAAACCCTCAAAACAAATTTCGAAAAAATTTGAGGAAAATTTTGACAAAAAATTTTGAAAAAAAAATTTGGGAAAAAAATTCTGAGAAAAAATTTTGAGGAAAGTTTTGACAAAAAAATTTGGAGAAAAATATTTGGAAAAAAAATTTGAAAAAAAATTCTAAAAAAAAATTTTGAGGAAAATGTTCGTAATTCGTTGTGACGTATCAGATAATGAATATTTCCTCAAATATTCCTGAACAATTTCATGAGACTTCATGAATATTGTTCCTTAAATGTTCCTCAAATATTCATGAACAAAATTTTTTCTCAGAATTTTTTTTCAAATTTTTTTTTCAAATTTTTTTGCCGAAATTTTCCTCAAAATTTTTTCTTAGAATTTTTTTCCAAATTTTTTTGTCAAAATTTTTCTCAAAATTTTTTCGGCATTTGTTTCGAGAGTTTCGCATGCAAGACACACGCGTGCTGCAAGCACCCCACGCGGGATTTTTCTCGTGATTATATGAATTTTGACAAAAAATTTGGAAAAAAAATTGAAAAAAAATTCTGAGAAAAATTTTGAGGAAAATTTTGACAAAAAAATTTGGAAAAAAAAAATTTAGAAAAAAAATTTGACAAATAAATTCTCATTGATATAATCACGAGAAAAGTCCCGCGTGGGGTGCTCGCAACACGCGTGTGTCTGGCGTGGGGTGCTCGCTACACGCGTGTCTCTCGCTTGCGAAATCCTCGAAAAAATGCCGAAAAAATTTTGAAAAAAGATTCTGAGAAAAAGTTTGGAAAAAAAAATTAGGAAAAAAATTTGACAAAAAAATTCTCATTGAAATAATCAGGAGAAAAATCCCGCGTGGGGAGCTCATAACACGCGTGTGTCTCGCGTGGGGTGCTCGCCACACGCGTCTATCTCGCGTGCGAAACCCTCAAAACAAATCCTGAAAAAATTTAGAAGAAAATTTTGACAAAAAATTTGGAAAAAAAATTTTAAAAAAGATTTGGAAAAAAATTCTGAAAAAAAATTTTGAGGAAAATTTTGACGAAAAATTTTGAGAAAAAAATTTGGAAAAAAAATTGTGAGAAAAAATTTTAAGGAAAATTTTGACAAAAAAATTTGGAAAAAAATATTTGGAAAAAAAATTTGAAAAAAATTCTCATTGATATAATCAAGAGAAAAATCCTGCGTGGGGTGCTCGCAACACGCGTGTGTCTCGCGTGGGGTGCTCGGAACACGCGTGTGTCTCGCGTGCGAGACCCTCGAAACAAATGCCGAAAAAAATTTGAGGAAAATTTTTACATAAAGTCTGGAAAAAAAAATTAGGAAAAATATTTGACAAAAAATTCTCATTGATAAAGTCACGAGAAAAATCCCGCGTGGGGTTCTCGCAACACGCGTGTCTCTCGCGTGGGGTGCTCGCCACACGCGTGTGTCTCGCGTGCGAAACCCTCAAAACAAATCCTGAAAAAATTTAGAAGAAAATTTTGACAAAAAATTTGGAAAAAAAATTTGAAAAATTCTGAAAAAAAATTTTGAGGAAAATCTTGACAAAAAAATTTGAAAAAAAATATTTGGAAAAAAAATTTGAAAAAAAATTCTGATTGATATAATCACGAGAAAAATCCCGCGTGGGGTGCTCGCAAAACGCGTGTGTCTCGCGTGGGGTGCTCGCCACACCCGTGTGTCTCGCGTGCGAAACCCTCGGAACAAATCCTGAAAAAATTTAGAAGAAAATTTTGACAAAAAATTTGGAAAAAAAATTTGAAAAAAAATTCTGAGAAAAATTTTTGAGGAAAATTTTGACAAAAAAATTTGGAAAAAAAAATTGGAAAAAAAATTTGAAAAAAATTCTTAGCAAACATTTTGAGGAAAATTTTGACAAAAAAATTTAAAAAAAAAATTGGAAAAAAATTCTGAGAAAAAATTTTGAGGAGAATTTTGACAAAAATTTTGACAAAAAAATTTTGAAAAAAAATTTGACAAAAAAATTCTCATTGATATAATCAGGAGAAAAATCCCGCCTGGGGTGCTCGCAACACGCGTGTGTCTCGCTTGGGGTGCTCGCAACACGCGTGTGTCTCGCGGGGGTGTTCGCAACACGCGTGTGTCTCGCTTTCGAAACCCTCGAAACAAATCCCGAAAAAATTTTGAGGAAAATTTTGACAAAAAAATTTTGAAAAAAAAATTGGAAAAAAGATTGGAAAAAAATTCTGAGAAAAAATTTTGAGGAAAATTTTGACAAAAAAATTTGGAAAATAAATTTGACAAAAAAATTCTCATTGATATAATCACGAGAAAAATCCCGCGTGGGGTGCTCGAAACACGCGTGGTCTCGCGTGCGAAACCCTTGAAACAAATCACGAAAATATTTTGAGGAAAATTTTAACAAAAAATTTTGAAAAAAAAAATTGGAAAAAAAATTTCACAAAAAAATTCTCATTCATATAATCCAGAGAAAAATCCCGCGTGGGGTGCTCGCAAAACGCGTGTTTCTCGCATGTGGTGCTCGCCACACGCGTGTGTCTCGCGTGCGAAACCCTCGGAACAAATCCTGAAAAAATTTAGAAGAAAATTTTGACAAAAAATTTGGAAAAAAAATTTGAAAAAAAATTCTGAGAAAAAATTTTGAGGAAAATTTTGACAAAAAAATTTGGAAAAAAAAATTGGAAAAAAAATTTGAAAAAAATTCTTAGCAAACATTTTGAGGAAAATTTTGACAAAAAAATTTAAAAAAAAAAATTGGAAAAAAATTCTGAGAAAAAATTTTGAGGAAAATTTTGACAAAAATTTTGACAAAAAAATTTTAAAAAAAATTTGACAAAAAAATTCTCATTGATATAATCAGGAGAAAAATCCCGCCTGGGGTGCTCGCAACACGCGTGTGTCTCGCTTGGGGTGCTCGCAACACGCGTGTGTCTCGCGGGGGTGTTCGCAACACGCACGCGTGTGTCTCGCTTTCGAAACCCTCGAAACAAATCCCGAAAAAATTTTGAGGAAAATTTGACAAAAAAATTTTGAAAAAAAATTGGAAAAAAAATTGGAAAAAAATTCTGAGAAAAAATTTTGAGGAAAATTTTGACAAAAAAATTTGGACAAAAAATTTGACAAAAAAATTCTCATTGATATAATCACGAAAAAAATCCCGCGTGGGATGCTCGCAACACGCGTGTGTCTCGCGTGGGGTGCTCGCAACACGCGTGTGTCTCGCGTGCGAAACCCTCGAAACAAATCCCGAAAAAATTTTGAGGAAAATTTTGACAAAAAATTTGGAAAAAAAATTTGAAAAAAAATTCTGAGAAAAAATTTTGAGGAAAATTTTGACAAAAAAAATTGGAAAAAAAATTTGAAAAAATTCTGAGAAAAACGTTTGAGGAAAATTTTGACAAAAAAATTTCCCGTAGTTTTAAACTGGCCCAAAATCGTCACTTTGTTTTATATCACGCAAACTCTTAAACAGCTAACCTGTTTTTGCTGGTAATTTTGAAGTACCGCTATTCGCTTGTAGCTTAGCAGACTTTCTTATCTTTTGTGTTCTTTACCAATACTTCAAGTAAGAACCAACCTTGCTTTCTTTCTATGCCATGGTGCTACAAACAAAAAATGCTTTTTAATAACACAGTTGTAACCCTATTAAAACAGGTGTCGGTTTAAGCTAAGATTACGCCAACGATAAATGTTCTTTCACTAGTTGAGACGGTAAAACAGAATTAGACGTTTCGACCAAGTCAGGAGCTAAACATATAACTTCCCAATGAAGGACCTAAAAAGTTGCTCAAAACGTCGATTTTTCCTTCATCGTTCCCGATAATGAAAGAACCTAGACTACACCTTTCATGTAGTTTTGATTCCACTACCTACACTCATTTGCATAGAATTTATTGTCATCGTATACGTTTAAATGAATTGCGCGTTAAAGCGCGACTTAATCGTATGTCGTCCATAGATAATGTGTTGTTTTGGCAACTCTTTCAGATCAATGATTTTTTACTTTCAATACGATTGTTCTTTTGTAACATGGCACTTGTCGAATATTGCATTCGATATTGAAAGCGATTTACAGAGGTCCTACCAGTGTGATATTCATTTCGCTCAGAAATTTTAAACGCAGGAACAACTTCAGTGCAAACCATGATATTAGTTTTATAAGATATTTATGCCGTACGTATTCAACATGAGCATTGCTATTCATTAAAACTTACGAACATCAAAACAAAGTTGTGAGAAGATATTGGCGATGTTCATATTTGATGTTAGTCACATGACTGAAAAAATATGGCGCTGTTCCATATTTGAGGTGGACCACGCTATTAGTTTTAAGAATGTGATAACACGATAGGACGTCGTTTTTAACTTAATTGGAAGTGGAAACGACATTCTTTAACCAAAAACAGCATTGGTAACAACAAGAGAATGTTTCAGTTAGAAAATAAACGAACTTGGTGTCATAGTTGAAGGATTTTTCAAAGATTACATGGAACGATGAAAGGAGGGATTCTGGATTTCTAGAATGGATACGAATGGGAGGTATTAGGCGTTTGAAGGAGAACTGTTCTTAAACTATCATGATCAACGTCTGTCAACATTTTGAGAAAGTTTGCTTTGCCATATATCTTCAAAACCAGGAATCCATCATTGCTAGTCAAAACCAGGAATCCATCATTGCCTCATCTTCAAACCATGCGAAAAGTGCATGAAAGCACAACAAGTCGAGACAGACAAGACTGACAAGTCGAAATCAACATGATAGTGCCCTTATGCTGGGAAAAGGAACTTCTGATGAAAGGTTTTAGGTACCAGCCAATGAAGTGCTAGAACGATCATTTAGATCCGTATTATTAGCAACCAACATGTCTTCATATGTGCCAAAATGTGCAAAAGAGACCTCTGATCCCTATTTCCGCTGTTACCAGCAGAACTCGTTCACTTTACCACTTTTTTGTTGACTCATCAGCCTCGCCAGTCACATACGATCATTGGATATCAATAATCTAACCCATGCATGCATTTTCCAAGCTTTATCATGCTGATTTCGTCTGCCCGTCGAAAGGACAAACTTCTGTTGTGCTCTCAAGCATTTTTCGTGTTATCATATTTCTAAAACTAATAGCGTGGTTCACCTCAAATATGGAACAGCGCCATATTTTTTCAGTCATGTGACTAACATCAAATATCAACATCGCCAGGATCTTCTCACAACTTTGTTACGATGTTTGAAAGTTTTAATGAATAATACTGCTCGTTTTGAATACGTACGGCATAAATATCTTATAAACTAATACCATGGTTCGCACTGTATATGAATTACAAGCGAATATGTCAGGCCGGCTTGACCACTGATCACAACAGCGAACAGTAAGAAGCGAAAACGAGTATACTGATGCCAGGTTGCTTAATCGATGAAATTTGAAATCTGCCGTTGTGGAGACAGTGTATATTGCAGATTAAGGTGTTATTGAAATGGAAGACACTGACTTTACCTGTGAACAGAAAAAAAACAAAAACAGCTACAAAGTTGAACACTGCAATTTAAACTACTGTATCTAATCGCACATGTCGTTAAATGAACTATCTTTAATTATAATGTTTCTCCTCAGGTAGGTAAACTCGTTTAAGAAGACATTTTATGTCGTTGTAGAAACATGAGCGACTACAAAATATGAAATACACCTTAAACTTACTTCAACATGTACAACGACAGTTTGATTTACTCCAAAGTCTTCTCGTGACGTCACAAGTATCCCAGCAGTCCCTGAGATCATACCAGTTTGAAGATGTCCATGGTTGTCAATTGTAAGCGACGACCGTGAGACACCTTGTGGGGCTTGAGGACAAACATCCATGATATGTAACTCAGTCTTCCACCATCCCTAAACACAAAAGTAAAAGTTCCATAATCTACATCTACATCTTTATACTTCAGCAACGCTTTGGATCGCCTCTTATTCCAGTGTTCCTACAGGAGGAAACCTAAACTAAACTAACTTTATTTATACTGGATAGTTCTATCAGTTCTAAACTGTTCTTCCTAGAGGTCCAGTAAAGAGCATCTCTTATTGATCAAGTGTTACTACAGGAAGGAAACCTAAACTAAACTAAGTTTATTTATACTGGATAACTCCTTCAGTTCTAAATTGTTCTTCCAGAGGTAAGGATCATCTCTTATTGATCAAGTCTTACTAAACTAAACGTCCAGCTTTAATTAACTCACCTATTCGTTCTTATTCTGGCATTCACGTCATGTGGCAACAACAGCTGACCATCACGTGGGTGAGTCAAACGTAATTTCTCAAAGACCTACAAGCATAAAAGTGTTTTAAATGACATTGTCCACAAGGTTGCAACTAATAAAATCCTTTTTCTCCTCGCTGATATCCGTAAAGCACAATCATATTTGAGATGACTCCAAACAACCTAAGATATTTACCTGTATTCTCACATCGTCATACAGATCAGCTTGTGGGATGGCTTGTTCGTAAGCTGGATCTGCGATGACAGCTTGTAGTTTGATAACCACTTCTCCAGGATGATTACAAGACACTACAACACGGAATGCTTTTTCGGAGTCGATTGTGACGCCACTCTAGAATATGAAACTAATCGTGTTACGGTTGAAGTCAGAAATTTACTTTTCAACATGAAAGATTTCTATGACAAGATTTCTTATCTGACAGCTAGCGCATTACCTTATCACAAACAGATTTAAGTTTACAAACGTCGATATTGCTAGATGTCTAGTGAAATTCTAGACCAGGAACAGCATTGGCAAAACTAAATGGAGACTCGTCATTCAAGCCTACAGCTCTTAGTCCAATCTAAAACGGTTAAATTTCGGTGTTTATATCAGTAAAAATATTAACATGTCGTGTTGACCTGGGACAAAGATTATTACAAAATGGTAAAAGATGATAAAATATATCAATACTTCTTACCTCCGTCTCTGTGACAAGGTTGGTTGAAGGAGTGATGATTTCGACTCCAGTAAGACTCAACACTTCAACAATTACATGATCCTGAAATGAATTACATAAAATATAAAGGAACCAAATTTTAAGTAATATATCCAATCCGAGTTGGTGTTTTAGACGTGGTTTCTAACTCCGAGTGCCATGAACAATGGCGAGGCGCAGCCGAGCCATTGTTCATGGCACTAGGGAGTTGGAAGCCAAGTCAAAAACACCAACGAGGATTGGATATGGCTTCTCACACATCATTACATATTCATAGCAATGAGGCATGGAATTATGACGATTAGATATTGATAAAAAATAGATCTGGGACAATAAAGAGTGCACACTAAAGTGGAACTAATGAGTTCAATACAAAAGAAAATGCTAGGATACGTTACGATATGGTTGAGGTGAAAAACAAATTTACCAATGACATTTGCATGAAATTTTGCATGCATGAAGTGAAACGAAGTGTTCACTTCGGCTTAGGTTCGTCGTGAATAGATCAATTGTGTTGGGAAGAGAGCATGGCATCTTCTTTGACGAAAAAACGGTTTCGAGAGCCTGAAAGTGTTGAGCACACTATCGAAAATGTGAAGAAATCCACTCCACGTAGTACTATGTACAAAAATGGATGAAATATTGCTCCAGAACAGATGATGTTGTCCAGCAATACTTTCAACAATTGTAGTGTTAACATTTGTTTTAACACAAAATAACTAGTTGTGTTTAAAGGGATATTTAAAGCGTGTTTACAGTGTGTATTTGTGTTATAAATTAGTTAAATTGCGAGATGCTAACACCGTCCAAAGTTTTTTATCCAGGAGATATTCTCGAAAAACAGTAAAGTGTATTTAGAACAAAATTCTAAATACAGTAAACTGTATTTAGAATTTATTTCTAAATACAGTTTACTGTATTTAGAATTTATTTCTAAATACAGCAATTAAGTTTAATTGCATAATCTTTTGTTTACCCCTCAATTTCCCTCAGCTTCAAAGCCCTGCCCACTTGAATATATTAAGAGACTGACCTAGACTGGGTTTTCATGTACAGACACGTGATGTGAATGAGGAAGCATCATTGGCCGAATTGCTATGAATATGTAATGATGTGTGAGAAGTAATGTTCCGGCTACCGCTACAAAGAGAGACGACTTCAAATTGATCATTAAATAAATACTAACTTTAGAGAAAGCAATGGTATGACCAGATTGTGGATCAATGGCTTCAACAGCACCAGTGACAGTCGACTTTCCTGGAACTCGGGCTGTGATAAGGCCAACACTATCCACGGATGCTGCGGTTTTGTTTTGGATATTGAACAATTTGGGTATTGTGGGTATGGGCCTCCTGTCGCTCTGAGTTGGAAAGTCACACGAGGAATCAAGATTATGTACCTAGGATCAAGCCTCAACGGTGGAAATACCTGGATATGTTTTGGTTCACTCGTGATCTGAGCTCTGTTGCTAGGTTGGGCAGTGTAGGTTAGAATTGTGTTACCAATCGCGACCCCGCGCAACTTGTACAAAGCATTGTCCAGTCCTTTTCTTGGCCTCGGTCTGTGTTAAGAAAAAAACCCACCAAGTTTGATTTACTTTCATCAATTCGCACAGATCTACAACTAAATTACGTGTAAAACAAGCTTTGTCGTTTGTTAGTGAATTTTTTACAATGTACCAAACACGAGTAACCAGAAAAAACCCCACGACTATGGACAGAGCGTTGACTAACCCTTTATTTGAAGTTAGTCACGAGTCTGAAACCACAATGAAATCTACGATGTAGGAAATGAATTTTCTAACAATGACTGAAACCCATGCAGGGGCTGGTTGTTCAAAAGTCCGTTAAATTCACCCCAAACGAAATTTCCCAGCAGCCCAGAAAATTTTCTATTGGAAATATGGTACTTGTCCAGAAACCTTGTTTGGATCAATAGTACTTGTATTTCTGACCATTTGAAATAAGAAATACAGAGCCTAAAAAAAACCTAGAAATATAGAGCCTAGAAATTAGCTATGTATGAACAACCGGCGCCAAATGAATTACTACAGAACTTACTTGATGTTTAGAAGATCACGGGACAATCTGGGCGTCAAATTCAGAAGTTTCAATTGACTAACCAATAGCGGCTTATCAAGTTCGTCCAATACCATCACAGTACAGTTGACCACACGCCCAAGTTCAACCTATGAACGACAAGCATAGATGTTAGGTCATAAACGATATTGAGAATTCTACGAACATTACCCCACCGTATCCACAACGGTCACGAACATTATCCCGCCTCATCCACAACAGTCACGTGAATGCTATCAATATCAGAGATCCGAATGTTCGCGGTGGCATGGTTAGGAGAGTCTAAACACTGATCATACACAGTGACTGTGAGAACACCTGTTATCTTGGGAGTTACCTGCAAAGAAAACTAGATAAGCTTGAAACACGCCACTTGACAAGTTCCGATAGACTTGTCTTCAACAAATAAATACCGATATTACGGTACTATATCATTGTAGAGTATAGCGATTGTTTAATAGCTTACTTTTACAATAGACTTAGTGGCAGATACATCACCGATATCATCGTCGCTTCCTTTGACCAGAAATCTTCCCGATCCCCCATAAATACTAAGATGAACCTAAAGATATTGAAGATGAAGTCACTTGAAGGGAACGATATACATTGTAAGACGGTTCAAAACCAACATAACGCAGTTTTTATCTTGTCTGAAATGCTATTAAGCATTTCAAGAACATGTTCAAACCTTGTTCAATGGATGATTAAATATGGACGCTTGTGTTGGTTCAATACGGATATCACTTGTCAAAGATAACCGAAGCGAGGCAGTCAGAGCTTTCTTTAACGTTTCCTGAAAGTAAAAAAAAAACATCGCTTGAGCCCCAAAGATAAAAGATATAAAGAGTAGCATTATTATCATATTGTATCTTCGACAAAAACTACCCTGGCAATGCTATGATAATCCACTGACCTTGTCGCCAACTCCAGCATCTACTCTATACTTGGTGACCGCGGCTTTGATCGTTACAGAACCTTGTTTCAGTTTAAGATTACACACTTGATAAGCTAAACAAATGACACAGTATATACTGCAGTTAGGCATAATTTCGATGTGAGCGCACAACGGCTATACTCTACCCTACACTCACATATTCACTTCACATGATGTTGACTGAATATATCCTCTTGGTATTCCATCTGGACACCAGAATTACTGACGTCAAATGAAGCCATGTCAAAGTTACTGCTCGACCAACTCACATCCAGTAATGTAAAGTTATCAAATAAACGATTCTTGTTGTCTCTAATTATTAGTCGTATTTTAAGAGCGTGAGGACTTCGCACATGAAACTGAAAGAAATAATGCAAACGATGTTTATTTAGACTTGACAGCTGTAGCTCTATCAGTTCTAAACTGTTCTTCCTAGAGTTCCAGTAAGGATCGTCTCTTATTGATCCAGTATCGTACAGGAGGAAACCTAAACTAAACTAACTTTATTTCTACTGGATAACTCTAAACTCTTCTTCCTAGTCGTGCAACATACCCCCTTATTAAGGCTCTGACAGTCTTGGAGACTAAGCCTGCGCTCAGATATTTCAGTGAGTTGCACATCTGGTTCAAGCGGGAGGCTAGCGGGCAGCATGCAGGCAAATTTTATCCTCACATTAGAGCTTGCTGGATATTGTTTCGTATCTGAAGGTTAGTTAACAATAGTAACCACAAGATCTTGTTCACCGAGAGCCTTGCATGTCACGTGATAAAAATGTAAGGATCGTTTATCACCAAAAGGATGCACTGGAATAATATCTGTCCTGATGGATATTAAATCTTCGTCCTTAGCACGAACTAAAAGGGGAAACGTTGCACAGTCAAAAATAGCGCGATTCAAGAGCTGATAACAGGGAGCTACAGATTTATTAGAATACAATTTTGTGGAAACAGCACGTAAGTTTATCATCGCAGAGCTTCCGGTCCGTAAGCTCGGATCTTCATCAGTGCTAATAATAAAGCAGTTATAATATAGCACTGTTGAAGATCCAAGCTTACGGATCGAAAGCTCTGCGATAATAAACTTACGTGGTGTTTCCACAAAATTATATTTTAATTTGATATTTACCACGCAAACATACAAGGAACTTATTAGCTTTAGAGTTAGCTAACTACGACAACAAGAACGAGCAGTCACTGCGAATTTACACATTTTGTCTACAGTTGACACAGACTGTCACCAAACCTTAACAGGAACTAACATTACCTTCTTCATAATGTGTTGAGCGATCATGCACCCACGGTTGAGGTCCCTTTTGAGGAATTAGACTTTTTGCTGAACCAAGACTGACCACAGCCGTATCTTCTGGATCTAAAGTCTGAAAAACGAAATATCAGAAATTTATTACAGTATTACAGACACTTCATGGAGCCGTTCAAACTCAGCCTAATGTTTCAAAAAAGGCATTTCACCTGACCGTAAGTAGAATATAAGCGGCGACAGTCACGGTAGCGTTAATATTGATATCTTTATATTTGTACCGCGCTGTTACAATCACATATCCATGACGTAATGCTTTTAAATACACTGAAGTGCATCCTGAAGCAACCAGGTCATCGTTTTCATCTAAACAAAGCAATGTCATGAGAAAAAAACCCAGTTCCAAGCTGTCCGGTATCTTAGGTGCCTCGTTGTAAACATGTTAAGCAGTTTAGGAAGTTTGAAAAAGTCACTATCCGGAGGATAGCGCTATTCGCTTTTCGTTCAACCGACCAAAGAACTGCTCAGTAATTTGTTCTGGCCACGCAGCATCTGGTAATTGCGGGAACCACTGAATATTTTTACAAAATACAAAACAACGGTAATACCGAACATTGAAATAATTTTTATTCCTCAACGTTTCGACTAGTTTAAAGTCATCATCAGGAGTGCTAGTCGAATCATTGAGAAATAAAAATGCTTTCAATATTCGGTATTACCATTGTTTTGTATCTGGTAAATTAGGCAACAACTCCAACTCTAGATAGGATCATCCCACTGAATTAAATGTTCGTAGATATGTTATCCTTGTGTGTGGTACAAAAAAGCCCAGCAACTTTAATATCATTTGCTCAGTCCAGTGCAACATAAGCATCAACCTTGACTCACTACACAATGGTGTAAAGTAACCCATTGCTTAGTGCAACAATATTATGTGGTCTGCTAACTGTATTGATCATGTGACTAGGGCCAACCTCCGAACATGGACAGAGATAGAGCCATGGGCTCATGGCGATATATGATAAAGTAAGCTTATAAAGATTGGTTTGTACAGAGTTTTAACACAAGATAATACGGGAACACAATACGACCCTAACCTAAGGTAGCTATTATTATCATTACCTGAATTTCCAAGCACTTGAAAAATTGAAGGATCTGAAACAGTCACACTTAAGTTCATCTTGCGGCAATCATCGAAGAATTTCAATTCGTTGTTTTCTATAGAACACAGTAAACATCAGACAGGAGCAATTGAAAGCAGGTATAGACCTTAAGACTGATGCTCATGACAAACGCCAAACCTCAGATGCTTTAGAGGGAATTTTCAAAGGTTTTAATGGTAGGACAAATAGGTATAGAAACAGTTTTATTCCGTACAATTCTTCAATGTATAACAAAATGTACAATTGTACAATTTTGTAAAGTTCGACGTAATTCAACCCAATGGGTTGCAATGTTTTAAACCCATTAAACTATCTATCATATATCTTCATTTGCGATAAGAACAAAATCATCGATTGTAAAATAATGATTTTGTGTTGTTCAATGATTTGTGTCAACATGCACAGCGTCTTGGCAGTAGATTCCTTTAATAAATCGTGTGTCATAAACAGTTAAAGATTTCGATTTTATTACAACGAATTTCCTTCCGTTTGGCGTGAACGGCAACTTTAAGATCTCTATTTTTCAACATGCATGTTACCTGCAGTCAAATAATCGGCCGCCGCCAAGGGTAACTTTAATTTTGTGCCAGTTTCCACTTCAACTTTTGAAGGAACAAATTTTAAATTATCTGGAGGCAAGACATACACCTGAAAAACTCCAAATACGGTGGTGATTTAGAGAGATACTGTTTCAAGGTATTTTTCTTATATCCAGACCGAGCGAGCTGAATAAAATACCAAAGTTCGTTGGGAATCGCACCTGTGATGTACAGAATGCCAGCACAATGATCTGCCAACTGAGCTATGAGGCGGTTAGGGCAGAAAGTGCAGTTTATTGAAGATGACTTGACAGCGTGGTTGCATGATTAATTCTAGTTAATATTCCTCACAGGATATAATCAGTTGAACTTAGAATTTCGCCTATTTATAGGCTTGCACCACCAATGAAACTGATACCGTGCGAAAGGAAGACTTCATAGTCTAGTTTGTTCAATATCAATGTAATCTCACACAAACTCTCGCACAAACGCTCGCTTTAGAGAGCCTTAATTGGTATGGGATGTACCTGTACAATGCCAAAATGCATGGGATTCTCCAAGTCATGAGCCTTCACTCCAGTCATTCCTGTGTCAGTGGTAGTCGTTAACAATCCTCGAGCATTCACTGGTGCCACTGTTGTAACATCAGAAGTCCAACTGTACTGACCACTAACTCCCGTTGCCTGTAATAATAACATGGAATAGAAAATTATACTCAACAAATGTAAAACATTTTTCGTGTTGGTATACAGTTATATCAACACTAGTGGAAATTGGAAAACCGAGAAATCATGAATTGAAGTAACGGTATATCAATACGGGAAAAGTTCTATATTTTTTCCAGCACATAAAAAATAAAACTGTTTTTAATAAACAGATTCAAATTGAAGAACGCTCTCCGATTTTAAAATATTCATTTTGATACGAGCTTTCCGCTTACAGACTACAGCATTAAATAAATTATAAATATATAAATTATCATTATTTATAAATAATAAATTGTAATAGGCCTCGTTACTGATTACCCATCAAAGGCCATAGTCTGATAGCCGAAAGCTCATAACGAAAAAATATTCTAAAGTCAGAGATATGTTGGTCGTGAGATTGAGCTATATCAACACGATTCTCAGCCGATGAAAGTTGACCACGCTGGGCAGTCGTAACGTAACTTGGTACATATTTAACTGATGCAGGTGAGGGACGGATATTTGTTGCGGGGGTGTTCTGTTAGGGCCATTCCCTCGAACCTTCTTGTACCACAGTGCATTCTTATAACCAAAATTAGAATACATGTGAAACAATTATTGTCAAACGGTATAACCAACACATTTCTTCAAACATACTTTGAGCTGGTATAATAATAATAATAATAATAATAATAATAATAATAATAATAATAATAATAATAATAATAATAATAATTTATTTCTTAAATGCGCATTTATAAAAATTCTCAATGCTCATTACAATAGTATAACTAAATTATTAATAATATGCACAGATAAAATTATGTAATAAAACCTGATCTAGAAAACTTAAAAACTAACTTTAAACTTGATTAAAAAGGAAAGTCTTAAGTTTATTTTTAAAAATATTAATTGATGTCTCAAGTCTCAATTCATCAGGAAGACTATTCCAAACCACCGAACCAGCCTTCCTAAATGTTCTATCTCCGTACGTTTTCGTTATCGTCCTAGGTTCTTCCAGTAAATTTTTAGAAGCAGATCTTAGGCACCGCGAAGGCTTATGAATTTTCAGAAGGTCCCGAATATAAGATGGAGCAAGATTGTTTACAGCTTTAAATGTTATTAGCCCGAGTTTAAATCTGATACGGCTTTGTATAGGAAGCCAATGAAGTTCTTTCAAAATGGGGGTAATATGCTTTCTTTTGTTTGACCTGGTCACAATTCTAGCGGCTGTATTTTGTACATGTTGTAGTTTCTCAATTTCACGTTGTGGAAGCCCATAGAGGAGACTGTTGCAATGATCAAGACGCGTTGTGACAAAAGCATGAACCAAACGCTCCGCAGTCGATTGGTCAAGGTATTTCCGTATCATGCCAATGTTCCTCAAAGCAATATAAGCTGTTTTACAGATTGAATTAACATGACTCTTTAAAGAGAGATTTTCGTCCACAATAGCACCAAGGTCTCGGGCTTCGGTCTTAATACGAATTAAGCTATCACCAAAATAAACATTGGGAGTAGCTGGACATGATTTAGCATAAGCAGAATGTACATAGATAGCTTCAGTTTTTCCATCATTTAAAACCAACTTGTTTTGAAGGCACCAAGCCTGAATGTCATGAAGACAATGTTCAAGACGCTGAATAGCCGTGTCAGAATCGTGTTTCTTTAGGATAATAGAGAGTTTTAGATTGACGTATTTTAATTTCTACCGCTAACCGCAAACATGTAAAAGTCACGTGATAGCAGTCTTCACGTCAGGTTACACGTTCGACGTACACGTTTTTACGCCAAGAAAGCTGTTTACAGGTAAGTGATTTCCCTCAAGATTTTTTGCACACTTTTAATAACTATTTTCACGTATAAACACCACACTTTTGTTTATCATCGTCATAAGTTTCTAAAATTGCTAAAAATACATAAGATACAGCTATTTTCGACTGAAATATTTTATCTAATTTAACTTAGGTTTAATAAGCCAATGTCAACAAACAAAATAGCTGACAATATATTTTACAATACTTTTGCTTAAACTATTTTTTAGCACGTTTTATGTAAAATCATGACAACGAAACCCTTTCGCTGGTCAAGTATCAATAGTGATCTTGCTTTGGCAAGGGAAGTGTCAAGCTGCCGTCCACAAAAGCCAGTCGATTGAGAAGATGTAGCCCACCGATTAAGTTCTTATTTTGGATCTGACGAAAAGCCCGTGAAGCTAACAGGAAGAGGGTGTAGAGAACGAATGGATAGAATTCTCTCAAAATACAAAGAAGAGGATAATCGTTCCCTGAAAAGGTACAGTATTTATTGTATCTTATAAATACGTGTTTTACAAGTCTTTTATGTCTAGAAGCACTAAACAACTTTGCTGAAGATACAGTAGATTTTCCTTTTTTATTGAACATGATCAATGGAAGGTCTTATAGTTATAACTATGTATTAATATGTATTTATGTATATACTTATATTTTATTGCATTTGCATTTGTATATATATTTATTGCATTGCAGTATGTATAGTTTATGTACCCTGCAACAGGTTAGGCAGGGCAAAGTACATTTTTTAAAATTCATTAAGCATCAAATCTAAAAAAAATAATTTTCCTACCTTACTGTGTACAAAGGAGTTGTGTTTGGTATGCAATTGATAATAAATAGTGTAAGCTGGCCTCTTAGTCTTTACCCTGGCATCCCCAACCTGACTTATCAATATAATTTTGTTAAAAAGGTCGTGTAACAAGCCACCAAGGTTGTATTGTTATAAGGTAACCCTGCCCCCTAAAAAGTTCTCACTTATTTCACAGATCTGGTACTGAAGAGGAGTATGATGATCTTAAACAGTTATTAGAAGATATCTCAGCATTTAACCGGGATATGCAAGAATTGAAACAGCAGGAAAAGGAGGTGAAACAAAAACAGATTGAGAGCAATAAGAGAAAAGCAGAAGAAATAAGGAAGGCTGCTATGGAGGGAAGGGCTAGTATGTCATTTTTTAAGTCATATATCACAGTTACTAAACATTTTTGCTACTAAGGTTTCTTTTCATTTCAATCTCATGTTTTATTTTAAAAATTAAATAGAAACTTCTGACACTTCATCAGACTCAGAAAGTGATGTTATTGATGAATTAGATGATGATAACTATGAACAGGAACAAAACAAAAAAAAAGATAAGGGGAAGAAAGGTAAAAAACGCCGAATGTCAAAGCTAGGTGTAGCAGAAATGCTTTCCAAGAAATACCAGCGAAAAGCAGAACTACAGGAAAAAGAGCTAGAACTTCGAAAGTTAGAACTTGAGTTTAATATTCGAAAACATGAGATAGAAGTTGAAGAAAGGAAGCAGAGATTGGAGGCTGAGTTGCAAGAATGAAAGACCATGTTACAACTTCTCCTGAATAAACAATGACTTTATTCTTTAAGGACATAAAAAAACACACCACTCATGTTAATGTTAAGTTTAATTTATTTAAATTTGTTTTACAATATGTTGCAAAATGCTTTGCTGGTTTTAACATTTTAAAATGTTTAATTTATTCATTTCTATTGGTCAAGTATACTTCTAGTGGTGGAGGCTCTAGATTAAAGAATGAACTAGTTACTGACCCATACAAGCATGTATGACAATTTATCAATATTGTTCCTACCAAATAGTATTTACCCACAGGTTGCAAAAATAACTTAAGATTCTTTTTAAAATCCAAGTAAGCAAAAATCTGGCATATCTTCCCGAAACCCCACTCGACGGATACTCTCACTTGACTCATATTTCTGTTGAATGCTTTTGATGAGCATTCAAATGATCTCCCTTGAAAGGTGCCAAAATGTTGGTCTGCAGGCCATATGCTGGGTCACCATATATTACATAAGGCTCTCCATTTGGTTTCATAATCCCACTAAGTTTTTCAGTCAAACCACTTACTCTGAGCATAAATGCATCATGTCGACTACCTTCGATTGGTCCAAACATGTGTGATATGATGCCATTTGGTGCTTGCACAGACTAAAAACATGTGTTGTCAAGTTGGTATTTTGATTGCTTATTATTATAATATTTATATTCTGTAAATGTTAAAACACAAAATTTAACTTAAACTTACTTGAAATTTTATACAATGAACTCTCTTGTGACCACTGTATAATATTTTTTGGTTTTTAACAGGTCTTGGAATAGGCCTTACTGTCCCATCTATAAATCCCCAACATTGAGTCAGTGCTGCACCTTTCAAATGAATTGCTGAGGAAAATAATTCAGGATTAAACCATACTAAATCCAACGAATTCAACAAATGATTGAATCGTTCGTAAATATCGTCAACTATCTGAAATAAACAAAAGGATTTTGCTCAGCATTGTTGTAATTCGTAATTTAACTAAGTAGATCTAAACTGTAAGACAAACCTTGTTAAATATCAGGCTTAGCTCAGATTCTCTTCTGCCAAATACATGGGTCAGGTCGGTCCATCTATTTGGATAAGCTAATCTTCGTAACATTATTAAAAGCGCTTCCATACCATCCACAACTGTACCTTGACTGCAAGTATATCGTTCAGGAATTTGCAAAGAATTTCGAAGTCGTTCCATGTCTTTTTTCTCAAATCTCAAAAAAAAATTAGAGTCGCAAAATTACAGAATCTAGACATTAAGTTGCACAATGTAATTTTTCTCGGCAAGAATTAATTTCAGGTAGTTAGCTAATTATCTGATTTTGTCCAAAAATACCTAAACATTCTCTCACAGTCCATTTCAGAAACATCCTGAAGGTTAATTCGAGGTCCTAAAATCTTTTCGGGTGCAAAACAGTTTTCCAAAAACAGTAAATCGATGTCACTATCTGAACTGTCACTATCCGAACAAAGCATCATGTAGTCCACAGTCTGCTGAAAATTGCACCTAAATTTCAAATGAGAGGCTTAAGATACTTTAAAGGATTGCATTAGTAAAACAAATCAATTTTGTTTACATACCTTCTTGCTCCCGCCATGTTGAATTTTCGTTTGGCGGCAAAAACTTTTTATAAAAAATCTAAATCGTTTTTTTTAAAATCCGAACCGCAAACTTGTAACCGGTACGTGAACTAGCGGTTTGCCGTTTGCAGTAAATAGAAAAACGTAAATCTAAAACTCTCTAATATAGAATTGAGTGTCATCAGCATAAATCATAGCATCAATGCCATGGGCAGCAAAGATATCTTCTAGAGGAGACACATAGAGCGAAAAAAGCAATGGCCCAAGAACCGATCCCTGAGGGACACCTTGTAATAACGGAGTTGACACCGAAGCTTTACCGTTAATTTTTACGTACTGAATTCGAGAGGTGAGATATGACCGAAACCATGATAAGGCTGTATCACAAATTCCAAAGCGAGATTCCAAGCGGTCAAGTAGGATTTGATAGTCAATTGTATCGAAGGCTGCAGAAAAATCAAGCATTACTAAAAAAGCTTGATGGCCAGAATCAAGTGCCTCTAGAAGATCATTATGAACACGTAAGAGAGCTGTTTCAGTACTATATCCCTTTCTAAACGCTGATTGAAGATTTGGATATATTTTATTTTCCATTAGATAATCCAGAAGTTGAGGAGATACAACGCGTTCAATTATTTTCGATATAAACTGCAAATTTGAAATTGGACGAAAACTACTCATATCTTCAGGATCCATCGATACTTTCTTTAAAACAGGTGCAAGTTGAGAAACTTTCAAGGAATCTGGCATATATCCACCACCCAAGGATAAATTGACAATCTTCGTAATAGGTGTTAACAACACATGAAGACACTTTTTCAAGATCACAGTTTGAACTGGATCTAATTCACAAAACTTCGTAGGAGACATCAGAACAATCTGTTTGATGTAGTCTTCTGCTACAGTCACGAAAGATGAAAACCTTGAATTGTAGGTACATGGAGGGAGAAAAATATTTGGTTCTAAAACAGGAAGTTCGCATAATCCGCTATGAAGTCTGTGAATCTTATCATTGAAATAAGTAAGAAATTGGTTGGCTGGGTCATGTAGAGAGGACGGGAAAGTATTTGCCCTTTTTCCTCTAGTCATTAGTTCAACTTCGCGAAAAAGAGACCGCTGACCAGCATTACTGAAGCGATTTCGATGATATGAGGTTTTTATGTCGTTCAATCGACAGTAATATGCATTACAATAGTCTTTAAAAATCTGTTTATCGATTTCAAGACCAGAAGATCTATATTTCCTTTCATACCTCCTTTTCTTTGCCTTAGCCTCTCGAAGAGAATCATCGAACCATGGGGCATGCGGTCGAAGGGTAACGAACCTTGGGCGCGCAGGAGCATGTATATCCAGAACATTCGCCAGATCAGTATTATATTGATGGACTAACGAGTCCAGGTCTGAGCAAGGATCAGTAGTAATCGCCGCTAGCTGGTATCCATGGAACCACAAGGATCGCAGGCACAACATAAACTGGATCGTATATCACGACTTCCTCTTCACCTTGCACAGGTGGATTTAAGTCCACCACTTCACCCGTTGTCAATAACTGAAGAACAAAATGAAATTGTTAAGGAGTGCCTTGTAGGAGCAAACTCAATGAGAAAAAAATGAGCACATACTGTAATCTCTCTATTTAGCCCCCTCTCTCATAAGCCCCCCCTCTCTCATAAGCCCCCCTTTTGAAAAATGAAATAAGCCCCCCCCCCATAATATATATGTATATCATATGTTGTTATATTATATATTATATGTAGTTGTTACGGTACCATATATATTATATGTTGTTATAATGTTGTTGTTATATGATATATACTGTGTAATGATTTTGAGTTTATTGCAGTTCAAAGAGATAACCTCCATTGCTGATTTTTTGGATGAATAAATAAGCCCCCCAGACTCCACCAGGAAATATTGAAAATCCTTAATGAAATAAAAATTTACATTAAGAACTTGCTAAGAAACCCTCTCGCTCTAACGATTCCTGTCTAATTCCATTATCTAATCAACCCTTTCAGTAAGCCCTTGTTGATGTCAATTCTGTCACAAGTTGTCACAGACTTGTGGCAAGTTGATGGTCAAAACTTGTTATCCCCAGGTTTGCTGCAAGTTGTTTCAACAAGTTGTAACAAGTCTGCAAATGAAAAGTTGCAGCAAGCCTGATTTGAACAGATTTTTAATAACTTGCTAAAATTAGCATGTTGGTTGCAAATATTTAACAAGTTGCAACAAGGTGGTAAATCATAAACTTCAAATACCGGTCAGTATTTAGAATGAGTTTTTTTGTACAGTGTGTACAGTATGTGATTAATCGATTCAAAATTACTCTTACCAATGACAGAATTTTGTCTGAATCTTTTGACAGTATATTTGACAGCAGTATTGATCATGATGTAGACATCCATTGAAGGTACAATCATCAAGTTATCAATAACCAACAACTTCGCACTGTGGGCTGCCACCTCCTGCAATGGATTTAAAAAGAAGTCAAAATGCAATATCTGAAATGACAATAAGTATCACCTACAAATATCAACTAGAAATTACCATCCACAGGCTAAATGGTTTCTTTAACCCATTTTCTACAAATTTGGAGGTCATTAACCGCTACAGTATGATGATGTGATGTAAAAGACTATGTGATGAAAATAATGTGGGCAGCTACTCAGACACTCAAGCCATTTGTTTCTCATCATTGACACCAATACATGTAGCTATAAGACAATGCTGAATTCAAGACAGCAGTATCATAATTATTAGTTTCCACATAGCTCCACCCCCCCCCCCCCCTTTAAAAGTTCTGGCTATGTGCCAGTCTAGACCTCTGTAGCAGCCCATGCAAAGTACTTCAAACTATAGTATTAGTGAATTGCTAACACATCCCGTCTTTGCTAGGAAGTTATAGTATATATTGTAGTACATCGAGAAGCGAGCGCATTTCGCGTTCGAGCGAGAATCATTCGAGCGAGTTTCGAGCGAGGTGGCACGCGAAACGCGTTAGCTATCGCGTTTCGTGTATCTCGTTGAAAGGTTCGAGTCGTCTCGATATGCGTTCGAGATCGAATATCACGATATTATACTGTAGTATCGAGTGTCCGCGACGTGAGCAGTTAAAATCAAAACAATTTCGCGCCTTTAAAACGCTACAAATCTTATCTGATAAAAGAAAATTTAAGATATGAATGACAAACTTACTGTGTATGTAATTAACCATCACAATGCTGACATCAAGTCCTAGTATAGTCTCTTGAAAGACGAAACATTTCAATGCTTAGACAACCGTACAGAAGTTCTTTTCTTTTAACGGGTATATACTAGGAGTTACTATCGCAAGGAAAATGCTGCCGATGTTTTAACAAACCAAGAGTTATTATTCCATGTTACCACATTGGCGGCCCAATTCAGTGTGTAGTTTCATATAGAGATCAGTGCGCACGTAAGTGTGTTTACGTCAGTGGTTTACGTGCGCACTGATCTCTATATGAAACTACACACTGAATTGGGCCGCCTATGGTTACCATAGTGTTACGCGCTCGAATTTTCGGTTCTTTGGTCTCAGTTCTAAATTCGTGTTCAGGTGACGGTACATTCGTGACTTGAAACATGAAAGATTAACCGAACTGACCGACGCTGTACAGCAATCTTTTGTGGAAGACAATAAAACCTTGACACTTATTACCGTAATTCATAATTACCTTTTCTTGCCTCATTGGATGGAATGGAAATTGCATCCAATGAAAAAATTACTATTAATCAATTAGTGGTTCAATTGTCTCCACTACAAATGGCACGATGGGCAGTATCCTCAAATTCTGATTTGGTTGTATACAAGTCAAGCTAGGTTTGGTCAACTTTGGCTAATTAAACCTTATCCTTTAGTGCACCAGGAACATTCCAGTGTATTAAATTTAGTAAAAATGCTCATTTGCTATCATGTTTTAAGAATATGTAAAAAAATGTAAAAAATATCTTCCAGGGGGGGTTGTGAAAATTTTGCCCAGTAAACTGGACAATGTGCAAAACAGGAAAGAAATAATCAAAATGCATATGAACATGGTTTTCCACATGCCCACCTTTTTAGCTACAATAACTGACTGTAACGTAAGCCAATGATCACATTTATAAAATACAGGCTAATCGGGAATGTTCACTGCCATGGCATTTGCCAAAATTGTGGTAATGTCTGGTAGAGCCTCACTTCAGACCACAACCTCTACATATGGCAGAAATCTGCAACTTTGAGCATTTGTTAGACCTACAATATAACCTAAATACATAAAAGGTATACTAAGAGCATAACGCTGAGAAAACATAGCAAGAAATATACCATTTGACTTTTTGTTTTCACTAAAATTATAGACTGTACTAAAGTATCAAATTACACAAAATATTGATTCCATAAATGCACAATGTCCAGCACACTGGACATCAACATAAAATTCATAGTTTTCAAAAAATATTGACTGTTATCGGTCAAGAATAATATAAAAACAATCTATAAACATTCCTTTAAATATTTAGACATAGTATACTACTAACATTGTAATATCAACTTGTCCCAACTTTAAATACTTATTGCGATGTTAAAGGAAGGCACCCTAGTTTGACGGATGTCTGTTTCCGCCTTCCTATGATCATGAAGTGAACACACTGTAGATATAAGTTTTGTATCACTATTAAATTGTTTTACATCACTACTAAATTATTTTACATCACTACTAAATTACCTTGGACTAAATTGTTTAACATCACTACTAAATTACCTTGGATGACATATATCGGTTATGTTGGTATAACATGTAACAATAAACAACTGATGGTAAATATTCATTTAGTCTGTAGTGTACATCATTGACCAATAATATGACTTGTTAGGGTACTGTACATATACGGCTATGCAGTATCTTGCCAATAAGGTATCTTCATAACATCCATATGGTAGATTGAAGATCAATATCTAGTTCTCCAATAACTTGTTAGGGTACTGTACATATACAGATGTGAAATATCTTGGCATTACACAATGTGTTGCTGAAAATCACAATTATCGTTTCAATAGCAATACATCCCATTACATACAATTTGATATATCCAGATGTTATTTTGACTGTAACAACCATTTGGTTTCATCCAGCAGTTAATATTGCACTTTTCACATTGGTCAGAATTGCAAGCTGAAACAGAATACAAATATTGTTCTAAGTTTAGAATATTTTTAAATTTCATGCGAACAGCAGTGCCATTAGGATCAGGCATGCCATGTAAGTCTCTGGCATGCGAGTTAAATAAATAGAAATCAGTCAAGACGAACTTTCAACATAGTTCGTCTGTTCAGAGTTTTTAAAAGAATTTGAAAGAATGCAATATGGAAGGAACAAGTACAAGTTCCAAGGAGATTAACAAAGTTCATCTGGACAGTTTGACATATGTTTATACTAAGATGGATGGTCTATCAGACTAATGATGCATCCATCTCTAGTATAAATCAGATCAATTAATTTAAGACCTTGAATAGAGGTCCAACCTGGGCTTGAGCCCTGGCCTCCACAGTGGTCACCACAACACCACACACACCACCATAGTTTGTGCCTCAATCAGCTCCACCACTATGGTTGGATCAATAATAGTTTGTGCCTCAGTGGGCATTTCGTCTCCAGTTGGATCGATAAATGTGTCCATCACAGATTGACATATCTCGTAAGAAAAGTTATCGGTTATGTTGGTGTAACATGTAAAATAAACAACTGACAGTAAGTTATTTAAAAACAAAAGGTCTACCCCTGGTCTGGTACTATTAAGTCATTATTTAAAGCTAAATACATGCTTTTCCCTTGTAACACGACATCATCTAATGTGGTTTTTGACCACACGACCACTGGGTTATTTTGCACTGTATTCAAGAAGCACTGATAAAACATGAAAGCACATTGACAGCCTCGAGAATACACACTAAAAAGGTCATTGCCTTGATGTACACTAGCAGAATGAAATAATCCATCAATATTAAAACATTGTATTCAACAAAATCTGTATATATATTTATATACTGTATATAGTCTGTATAGAATGATCAATTTTGTCCTGGGAGAAATCTAAATAATTGACAAGATGCAGTATTAGATTAAAAAACTACATACACTGTACATACCTAACTGATTGGGACATATTTAATAATTTACCAAATTTCTGGACCAGAAAAGCCTATAAATAAAGAATTAAAAGCAGTGTCATTATGTCAGATCTCGAATAACAATACGAAAATCGACCTTCGATTCATCAGTAAAACACTCGAAAAACGTCAACAAAGCATTGATAAACTCACCTGAAAGCAGCTGTATGGCAAGTCTTCTTTTAACAGGCCACAGTGGCACAAAATAGCAAAAAATATTTATTTTGTGACAGTAGTTTGATGCGGACGTTGAAGATTTGAATATGCGCAACGGACGTTTGTAATTATTGCGCAATCCAACTAACATCCATCCGAATCGATTGAAAATCGAGATTTTTTTGGCATTATATAGCTCGGTCAAAGGACTGGTACGAATGGCGTCAAGAATAGTGTGCTGCCTCCCTGCGCTCGGCAGCAACAATGTACTGTAGATTCCCATCAAAGACGAATGTTAACATTCCAATAAACATCTTTCACAAATTATATATACTGAACATGCGGTGCATTCATCCATGCGCTTTGGCTTCACTTTGGCTACAGCTAATTTACATTTGATTATGGTCAAATGTGTTGGATGAGTAGATATTTAAACTGGATAGTGTGATATTTTTCTGACAGTTCTTTTAAACACGACAATACCGCACGACATTTATAGTTTAACTTGATAAACTAACGTACAGTAGGCTTGCGTTATAGCCTAGCACACGAATTATCCGTCTGGACGCACTAACAGCTTAAGTTCGTCTACTAAGACGAACTAACTGCTAAGTTCGTCTGGATGGTTAATTCGTCTGTTGCCTGCGTTTATACGCAGACGAATTATTAGACGAACCAAAAATTTTCGCCTAAGTTCGTCCAGACGTATTATCCGTCTCTCGTATAAACACCACTGGTAAATATGAAATCGCGCTTCGCCTTTAAAATTGAAAAAAGTATAAAAAGGTTTTCCTCAACAATATTTACATTCGATAGTGAATTTACCCAAGCGCATATTTTGAATGTACATGTTGTTTTTCTTGTTACTAGATGGATAGCGTACGAGCGAGAGTGTATCCAGATTCGAGAAGCGCGATTACGCGAAGGCTTTTCGAGCGAGAGTTTATGGTAATCAAGCGAGAGTCCTCGATACTGCGTTTCGCATCGCGTCGAGACGCGTTTCTCGCTCGAACATTCTCGAAACTCGCTCGAAAAAAATGTATAGTTTCCGCTGGACGGTACTGTAGTATAGAACCGAAATTATGAGTTTAATAGAAAAAATATTTAGTTTTATATATAATTCTTCTTCTCAGGACAAATAACATTAGCTGGTTTGTTTATCCAACATGCAAACTTGTTTTACGTTTTTTACTTATCCACCGTTTAATCTCCCTGGTAAGTACCAAACCCTAATATGCAAATTACCACACATCCTAAATATAAATATCTATCAAAATATCATATATTACTTATGGGTTTTGCATGACATTACAAAGCAAATAAAAACCTGCGTGCTTGTTTTTGATGATAGTAAATAGTTTTTGTGCAAAATACTCCGACATGAGCGAATATTTACTGACCCAGCAAACAGAATACAGCAAATCTGACAAGCAATTACAAGCACGTGCGAATACAGTTGAACTATACAAACCATTTTTAACACCCATCGCTTGCCCAGATTGTGAAGTTAACATTGGCTGAACCAGCCGTAGAATAAGGTAGAAGAATACTTAATACATTGAGAGTGTCTGGTTGTTTTTCTGAACAAACTAAACAAAATTCCCAGACAAGAAAGAAATTTCCAGCCCAGAAATTTCCAGCATAATGATGCTGAAGTTAGTTCATCTGACGCAACATGAAGTATGCAGACGATGCTTCCACGCCTTAACATTTTCAGCCACTAAACTTTCCCTATACCGTCGTTTGCATCCAGCAATGAACAGTAGCAGAATATTTTGCGAGCACTATTTTTGGGTGATTTCTCATTTTCTGATGGAATACAAAGTTATAATAATGTTCGGAATGTATGAAACCTATTTATACAACTAAAACTACATCCTCACAAGATGTTGACAAATCTCTTCTAATCTCTCTAAAGGCATCTCCTTCTAATCTCTCTAAGACCCCGTTTACACTAGGGCAAATGATTCCGGATTCGTCACTAATCCGGAATGTTTTGACATCGGATTCGTTTTACGGTTTACATTAAGAACATGAATCCGATACAAAACTATCACAGAGAGATTATGAATCAGGAACTTTAGAATCCGGAAAAGTTTGTAGGATCTTTGTATCCAAGAAAGTTTGAATCCGACAAAACTTCTCATGCGAACTCTTTTTTGATGAATTTGAGTGAACTTGCTCCCTCGTATACGGTTTTCAAATGTATTGCCATTAATTTCAACTGTCAAAATCGTTTAAAAAACCACAAAATAAGATTGGCAGAATCACGGTTGTGCTTCATGTATTGACAATCATTGTGTGAGACTGTGCAGTGTAAACGCCGTAGACCTGAAAGACAAGGAATCCGGATATGTTTACGAATCCGGAAACTTTTGCTCTAGTGTAAACAGGGTCTAATAACTGGCACTAAACTATCTAAAAAAGACAACTTTATTTCATTTCGCGCTAAATTATTCCTATAACCCGAGGTTAGTATGTGAATACCCAACATATATTGACTTTTGCATAATTCTATTCCAGGACAAACACAGGCAAAAAACTTCAATAAAAACAAGCACGTTATTTGTGTTGGAATGTGTATTAATTAATATTAACCTCTCAAAAAGGTCATAAATATATTACTTATTTGTACATTAAATAGGTTTAACATCAATTTTTTGATGAATTTTAACAGTTATATACATGTGTTTATTCTTCAAGGTTATATTAAAAGAAAGTGTTTTGAAGAGCGTAAATTTCTGCAGCGAATGGCAGAAAACCTGTAGTTTTGCTAAGCACCATTTCCTGCAACCTAGTACCTAGGCTTCTATCTACGCTCCCAAAAATATTTATGCCAAAGAGTTGCCTACACGAACAACTGATCCGAACGTTGTATTCCAATAAAATTACTGGTTACAACGTTTGATAATTCCAATAGTTACTGGAATTGTTATTTCATGCATATAAAATGAACCCTGACCCAAACCCCAACCCTAACCGTGATAATCCCCGTAATTTATTGGATACAATAATTTTATTGGGATAAAACGTTCGGATCGGGTGACACGAATTACTGGACGCACATGAATTAGTTTTTTCTTCGCCCTAGTTTATTCTGAAAGATAATTTTTGCTCATATGAATAAAAATCTTTTATATTATTGACGCTTGACAAATAAAATTCGAATAATAGAGGTGTTACAATCCATTAGACTAATGTTTAAAAATGTCAATCATATCTATAAATACACAGCAATTAGTAATAATACAATTTATCTGCATTATGTGATAAACAAACGCGTCGCACAACTTGTATTTAAAATTATATTGCGATGTGACTCAGACTCGGTGATTATCGGGGAATATTTACCTCGACTTCGTCTTGGTAAATATTCCCCGATAATCGCCTCGCCTTCGGCGAATAATTGTTAAATATTTACTATCATCAGAGTATTGGTGAATAAAGAACTAACGCAAGAACATAAAGTTACCTGGGAAGATGGCTTGCCTCCAGATTTTGACCTGGACATGAGAACACTCAAAAACCTCATAATAATCAACTGTACTTTCCGGGGACTCGTACGTGTTGCTATATCTGTGATGTCAGCGGAGTCCAGACGTAATACTTCAAGACACTTGGGAAATACATTATGTAAGAGATCGCTATTGTCATCCTCGTTATCAAGATCAAAACACAACATGAGTAAAACCTAAAAGAATGAATCATTATTGAACCAGGTTTGCTCACGATAACCAGATGTAATAATCGTGTTTCCTTCGCTACTCTGGTTATATTTAAATTTATACAAAGCCTGATCGAATTGCAATTACGACCCAACATCTGGACACTCCAGTCCAGTGTCTTCATCACGAGTGATCCGATGTTACAACGCTTCTCCTTATAGCTGTATCAATTTAAACATAAAGGAAATTAACAATCTGTTTCTCGTACAAAACCTTACTTGCATGAAAGGTATAGCCTGTACTCCACTGATGTTATCCAGCTTGTAAAAGTGATCAATAAAAGTGCGTAGAATAATCAGGTTCAAATTGTGCATCTTCTCGCGCACATCAGCGTCGTACTTGCACATATTGTAATGTTCTGTTTGATCGTCTGGTTTAGGAGTCGCACCAACACCACTTTCACTTTCTAGAAATGAAAATACACGAGATATTATGTGCGAGACCTACACAACATCACAGGATCACTGACTGCATGATTTAACCTCACTATCCATATACATACCCATCGCATCCTCCTGTCGATCCTGATCGTCCCCAGGGTTCTCTCCACTTAGAGACTCGGCGCTTCCTTCACTCACTGATCCTAGGTCTTGACTGGACTGTTGGGCATCGGCCTCAGCTTGTATTTGTACTAAATCCATTGATCTCGTCGTTGGTTCGAGATCGTCTTCACTCGCATGTCCTCAAACATGGCCACACATTGTTTTATTTACGATGAAAGATCCTTAAAAAACTCCTCAAATATCCAAGGAACCAGCTCGACAGGCCAGCCTGCCATGTCTTCAGCTCAAGATAATGAACTCCTCGCCCACTCATACCATTCTCCATTACCTCAGCAACCCCCAACCGCCGCTCTACAACACATCATAACTCCCCATTCCTTGGCCAGCACCTTGCCAACCATACCTCATATTGAACAAAAGGAGCTCTCCCTCCTCCAGGATAACCCCCTCCCCTACGATACATACCTGAAGCTGAAGAGGACGACCCCTCACCCTCGTCTACAGGTCCCCCATTCTCAATTGCCTCTCCTAACAAATGATGCAATCCCATGGCTGCTTCTTCTCCTTGTTCTTGTTGACTCAATGCCATAGCAAGTTCCATCATTGCTTCATCGTCTGCATCCGGGGGGAGTTCATACACGGATGGAAAGCCAGCATTCAATAGCGCTTGCAGGCGGTTGCCTGCCGCTGATGATGCCCCACGTCCCCCCTGATGATGGTCCAGGTTCTGGTAAGTCCGGTACAGGTACCTCCTAAAAATAAGGTTGGGCTTTTTTAGATCCGTCAGAGCTTCTAGCGTACTATCTATGCTGGCGCTGGCCTTACTATACGTCAGGGTGCTGTCTTTGGAGCACAATGTTCTGGTTCGCGCTTAGGGTGTGACATTCATTTCTTTATGTCGGTTTTATTTTTTGCAAGTTTTTCTTTATTATTTTTTCGTTTTGTAACGTATTTCTCGTTCCAAAACCTGAACATCAAGATGCCCCGACGGATCTAAAATAGGCCTGAACTAAATATAACTTGAAATTGCGCTACTACAGAATAGCGTTGCGGCAATGGACTTTCTAACATCTCTAATACAGACACATCTCTAGTACAAACACACTCTAACACAGACACCTACCTAATGCAGACAGGTCTCTAATACAGACACATCTCAATTCCTTCGTAAACTTGACTAAATTCTCGGGTCTATTCACAGCCACAGCTCGAGTCATCACAACAAGCCTTTCAAACACCTCAGAGTCGATATCATCTTGAGCAGACGATTTCTTGTTATACAGGCAGTTTACAACGTATGTTAGCTGAGCATGGTCCTAGAACAAGGATCATACGACTCAATTTCCACACGAACAATTCACAATCATCCTAACTTGTAGCTGAGACCTAAGCTGAATTACGACGGGCTGATCCAGTCGTAGAGCACTCAATCTAGCCGCCATATGATTCACGTCACATTCATGACTGATATGTCACTGGAGTAGCTACAGCAGAAGTGTAAGGATTCGAATCACCCATAACCCTACTTGCTCATCACCCTATCAACCCATAAACTTTACCCTCCCATAATCACATACCGGTAGACCTAAATATAATGCACAAACCTTGTGACTGTAGTACGTCATCTTAGTAGGAGGTAACGAAGCGAGCAATATCTTGGCTGGTTCTTGAACCTGTTAAGGCAGTAGTGACGATAGTAACGATGTTGCTATGTTGACAATCTGTTGATAAGTTCTTTCTTCATCTCCAGACACCAGAGATACAAAATCATCCAATGCTCGCAAAGAATTCGCTGTCATTCTGAAACATGGCAATTCGAATTCATATCAATTTAAAACTCGGGCTAGTTAAGACAGCTACTAAGTTTACATGGTCACAAACGAAATTGTAAAACTCGTTAACTCATGAAGAACACACAAAAGAAATCATGAGCGTGAAGGAGTCTGTATATGTGATACAAATTTATCTTGATCTTCATATTATGTATTTTTAAAATAACTTCGCTAATAGATCTAAAAATGAAAAAGTTTCCGTCTTCTATCAGACATACAACACTCGCCTTCAGCTCGAGTCGGTACATCCAATGCAACACGTCACTCGTGTTGTAAATACTACACAGAATCTTGACAGAACAGCAGATTTTTTAACTAATTCGTGTTTCAGAATGTGTTGGAATAAACAGCTGTAATAAAACTTACATTTCTTTTAGAGATAGTGGAGTGGTGTTAGCTAAGACTTCAGAGTTCCTAACCCAAATACTTCCTTGCTTTTACAATACACCTTGATTGAATCGATCATTGTAACATTGCTGGTACCTTGAGCTTGACCAACTAAAACAAAACAAAATAAATTCAAGAATATCGGAACGAAACTAAACCATACTGGATAAATACGCAACACCTATTGGATCACCTCTTATTAATACACGAGGAAATCAGTTCAAAACTGTTCTAAGAGGTCCAGTAAGGATCATCTCGTATTGATCCAGTGTTACTACAGGAGGAAGCCTAAACTAAACTAACTTTATTTACACTGGAAAGCTCTATTAGTTTCAAAGAGGTGCAGTAGGAGTAGGACAATTCTTACATGTAAGTGTAACTGTTCTGTCACTAGATAGAACTTCTTCACTTGTGAACGGAATGTCGAACCATCGGTTTCGCTTTACTTCCACATCGATAACACGGCCGAATACTTCCAAGAATGTTGGTGCTTTATCAATAGCCTGACAACCAACCAGGACAAGCACGCCGACCATTACAACAGAAGGATTGCAATTTTTTACCGTCATTGAGAAACTGTTAGACTAAAATGTGAAACAAACAAGATTGAGTAGCTAAAGACGTATATAAAACAAAGGAAAGAGAGCTTCTGGAGTAAAGAAATTGAGATTTTTTGATAATGTAACAAGAGAGAGAGAAGCGATGATCTAATATATTGCATGATAAAGAGAGTAGTAGTTGGGAAGAAATTGCAATGAAGGTGAAGGAGTTTGAGCACTAACGAAAGGTAGCTCGTTTAGTTTTTATGTTAATAATCAAAATTTACATACATCGCTTGTCTATTCTTCAGAGACGATTGTTAATCTTTACAAACCTACCCTTAGTCATAAGCTTATCGCTAAAAGTAATCTTAACCAAAACCCAAATCTTACCTTAATCTCAGACCCAAGCTGACCCTTTAACAACCCTAATTTTTATCCTAACCAAACCTTACATTGATTCTGACCCTAACCTCAACCCAGCCCTGACTATAACTCTTACTCTAACCCAAGTTCAAACTCAATCAACACCAACCTGGTTGGTTGAAAAGCAGGTGACATCCAAAAGCCAGCTTTTTCTTGACTCGCCATATATATCTTCAGACTGCCATCTTCACACAGTAATATCACTGTAGTACGAGACTGATCAGAGTTGGATAAACTATGGCGAATAACCACAACGTCGTCTTGAATCTTAGATTTTGATGATGCAGACTTTATCTCTTGATACTACAAGTAGAAAAAAATAAGAATCTAGCGATAAGCACCAAGCTAATACAGTCAGGCTTTGAGACTACCTTTTGAAACAAAAGTCATCATTGCTTATGATTCGTTCTTTAGAGAACTAATTTCTATTGTTTATTGTCTTTTATTGTTATGAGCAACAACTCAAAAAGCGTGTTACTATAAGATGGTGCATGGCAACCAAAACCTAGCAATGGCTAGCATATACTGAACCTTAACTGAAATGCACTAGAAATATTGATCAAATATATTTACCAACGAATTTTCTACAGTAAATACTCACGGAAATATCACCGGGTTGTATCATTAGTACAATAGGCAAGCCAGTGACATAATGTCGCGGGCGCACTTTTGTTGCCATTTGATGGCTTCACGTTGATCGGGAATAACTTTGAAATTTGCGACAAATTCTCAGTTTCCTGTAGAGATACAAGGCAAACATGTTGGTGACGCTGTAGGGTACATAGCCACCCCTTGTCAACAAGGTGCAAACAAACTTCTCAATTTCATCAAATTGCAACAGTTCTGATAAAATCGCGACGCTCGTGCTTTATCTTTTTTAGATTATAAAATTAGTTTCTCCGATATACTGTTTGTACAGAAGCCAGGCAAATTGTACATGTAAGCAAAATAAATTATCATGAACTAGTCTAAGTTGAGCATTGCTTTAACATTAACATCTTCATACCATGTACGCAGACCTTTTCCAAGGTGCGTGAATCCGCGTAGTTTCATCTGAACTGAGAGAGATAAGAAACTCACCAGCTTCTGGTTCCCAAGCGATACCCTGTAAACGAAACACATCTGTGCTTGGAGTGTAGAAAATGATATTACTGTCGTGTGATAAGACTTATACTCACGTGAACAGGAGAGAAATGGCCACTGACAGTTGAGACAGCGTGCCAGGAACTCGAACCCTCCTGAAAAGGCCTGGCGCTATACTAATATTTCGTGTCCATTGACTGTGAAAACAGTCAATTTCAAAAAGAAACAAATAAGAATTTGACATTTATCGTAACGAGGTTATTGTTCAATTCTAAATGCCTTTTTCAGGTAATTTGTTTTAGGCTTTGGTTTAGTAGATCGTTATCATGTTTGATATCTAAGAAACTTACTAATCAATGATCTATCATTGTCGTTGCAATTAAATTCAGAAACTCACCAAGCTCTCATCTTTTTTCCACATGTGCAAAGACCCTTGAAGCTATGAGCTAAGATCTTTTTACCGGTCGGGTTAAATGCTCCACCATAAAACCCCACGGTATTTCCTACGACCTCTCCAACACGCACCTAGAAAAACCCAAGAAATGAAAACGTCTCGTTTTCACCAGGGAGTCAAAGTTTGCTAAATTAATACCTACGTCGTCCATCCATACACCAGCCTCTTTATCAAAACTCCAAATCACAATGGTTTTATCCATTGAAGACGACATCAAGCATAACGGTTGATGAGGTTGATTGTCTGAAATATTCAAAACCTCATTTAGTAGTGTTACTCAGGCTGCTTATGTAATGATTTTGTTGTTGGAAGAAACAAAGTTAGAAAGACAAACCCTGCAAAGTTTAGTAAAATCAAAGTGGAAACATTTCTTCCTGCAGCGGAAATATCATGAGATGAGTATATGTCACTGACCTTGAATCCAGAATTGTTTCCAGTATGGCAGAGTAGCTCATTGACGAATCTTGACAGGAAGAGAAAGTCATATGGAACCGTTGCAAAACTATTTTGTGCACTGCTGCTATTATTTGAAGTCAGCTCCAAAGTTTTCAAACGCTCCTCGATCTCATCCACTCCAGTCTCACTGGCGAGATCAACATCTTTAGCAATACGCAATACTATTGTCCTGGGAACAACTCACTAACATGACATCATTATTATCTACAGGAAGAATACGAAGTCAAGCACAGTTTTCAACTCGCTTAGCACGATAACCCATCTCTATACAATAAGCCCCTTAGAGAGTCCAAAGTCAAATACGTAGGCTCATAAGATAGCAGGTAATAAAAGCTTCGACTGGATCAGCCTGAGGCTCATCAGCATGCCTAGGCAGTGCAAAGAACGATACTTGAACTTGTGCTTCCGACATGGACAACCCTCATTAAAGGCTTCAAAGAGCAGACTAGTTATTAAGGTTCCAACACCCGCCTTCAGACCTTTGCTCCGAGGCTAAAGCAGTTTGGTTGGATATGGGGACTTTATGGGAAACTTTATAGATGTGAAATTGCTCAATTTCCATACCATTCCCTTTACCCCCTCCTTACACCCACCTAACCTAAATCCTCATTATAAAACCTATTTAAATGACATTGGAAAACTCACAAAGATATATTGATGCAGTTTTAAATACAAAATTTTACAGATATGTTACCAGTACGTTTTTCGCCTTTTGATTTTACATTTCTCCCCGACGAATTAGGGCGTTGGAAATGTCGAATTCTGTTGTATTGTTTGGGTAGTGAGTGAAGCTTTTGCTGCATTTTTCTGTTACATGTATATATACATATATATATATATAACCAGTATCTATGCTCTGCTGAGAAACAGACATTGGCAAAAATTTATTGATATTGCTGAAGTACTCAGCATGCTTATCTACAGGAGATAAAAAGCTTAATCGATGCGAGTAAAACGTAGCATTTACAAAAAGCTCAATCTATGTCAAGATTCTCAATATTTGTACTAGACTGTTGTCACCTGCCAGTAGCAAAGACGCAGAACTATACAAACAATTGTCAGTAGCTTCAGATCTAAGAAGACAACCAACCAGATATCCATTAAATTAACTATTAACTCAAACACTATTACATTAAAAACATGTACAAATATTAAGTGAATTAATATTTAAGCTAGTAACATGAGAATGGTTAGCCTATTAAATATGTCACATCATCATGTTACACCTGACCATGCTGTCTAACAAGACAAACAATACTCTTATTAAGGCCTATATGTATAAACTTGTGTGATCGAACAATAAATTAAATATACAGATATCTTGACATAAGAAGCAACAAATGCTTACAATGCGGGGATTGAATGACTAAATATTAACATCTCGATTAACATAATAGCTTCTTGACCGCAGAATTATGCTAATACAGCATACTGAAAATTAAATATGTCAGACAAACACCGATGGCACTCTGAAAACCATAAATTTATCTACCTTATAGCAGTGCAAGCTTTGTCCTTCTTATCTCGAACATATTTCGGGTTGTAGCTCTCTGCACTAAAATTTTTAGCGCCAGGCTTCTACTTGTGTTGTTTATAATCACGCTGAATAGCTCGTCAACAGAACTCGTCCGTGAAAGATCGATCTTCTTCACAAGCTCGGTATACAAACATTGTAGAGATTCCAAATTGTTTGCCGCGAACGCAGACTGAACAGTGTCGAAAATGTTTCCAGACATCGCCGGTTGAAATCGCTCGTAAAAATTTCTCAGATATAGACCTTCGAAATAGTAAACACTCGCGGCTCATAATGCCGTGCTGACGAATGCCCCACGCTGCGAATCCGTCGAAAATGTAGGCCAATAACAGTGCAGAATTTTTTTAAATGGTCAACTTTAATTAACTCAATCTGCTTGCTGCTATAGTTACTAGTAAAGGTGGGGTCGAATTTTTTTTAATAAGTGGGTGATTTTTACTTCAGTCGCGCGACTGATTTAACGACCCCTAGATCCGCCCCTGCAGGACTGCATTTTTAAGCTTCTCTTTTTTGTTGAAATGCAGAATTAGCAAAAGCCTTCTAACCTTAGAATCTTTCTCAGTAAACAGCGAAATTACTGCCTTGTCACAGCCACAGGCTAGGATTGGAACTACAGAGCAAAAATATAATAGAACATTAAAATGAGTTTTTCTTACTTTTTGCCCCAACTAGACACACTGAACATAGCATTTTGTTACTGGATACTTTAGACACTTGCGATTGTGACCATGACAAAAAAATTACCAAGCCATTAGAGGTTCAGATTTGGCTTCCAATACCTCTACTCATCCGCTACCTTAATTTATCGTTCATCCAATCGGATGTGTCAAACCTACCCAATTAACCAATCAAAATTGTTTAAATATCGGGAAAAGGTAAGGTAGCGATAGTTGTTGAGGAAGTCAAATCTGAACCTCTCCGTTGTCACTGTGGTTGCATCATTTGCATGTGCACTATTTGAGTAACATGTTTGATATTTATGCTTATGTCAAAAATTGTGTTCCTGGATTTAGAAATGGTACCATAGCAGAAATCACAGCTGTAACACTACTCATGGGTTACAAACCTTATCTCCATGCAATTTCCATATTATTGCCTGACCATCAATTGCACCAGATATTAACTCATTCTCTTTCCCTGAAGTCACACATGTTTAATAATTAAGGACTGCATAGTAACTAGTTTTGTCAGAAGCTTGACCAATGCCTTACACAGGACACACATAATTACATTCTATATGAAGTTGACAAAAATCCCACATGCAAGGCAAGGGACTAGGGGGGGGCATGGAAATTTAATTTTCCAGAGATTGACACTTTATTTGTGATAAACCAAGTGTTTCTGACTGTTTTGCATTGAAGGTTTTTAGTGCGCATAAGTACAAAATTCTCTACGGATAATAATTCTATGTTCTGTATGTCATCATACCTTGATTTTGATTTACAATCCATTTAACACAGTTTAATCTTTCATTATGATAAGTCAGCAAGCAAGTCATCTTTCCTGCACTTTCATCATTCTGGGAAAGTTTCATTGAAATGTTAATCTGAAGCTTATGTTCCTCTATTCTTGGGTTCATGTGCCATCATAAATTCCACTGGGGGTCAACTCCAAATCAATACACAGTCACTGGAGAGAAATAATTTTTCACCGTATGTGCCGACCTTTTGTTTGGCAGCAAATATGTGCAATTTCATGAGATTTGTTCACTCCAGTACAGCATAATCATCAATACATTTTGGGTTGACCCTCACCGAAATTTACTGCATTGAAAGTAATTTTGAGATGCCATGTGAAATGACTGAAAATAATCCTGATACCAAGGGGAATAGAGACTTATGATCAACCACTCCCCCCCCCACTCAACATAGTACAATTTATAGGACCATGAGTCTACCCTATTGGTAGAGGTCCACTCTGAGTCCTGAGAGTCCTCTTACTTCCATGGGATACCTTATGACAAGCCTCAGTTCTGCGCACACTGTCACATTATAGCATATTATATAATAATCAGAGTTAATTCTGGATTTTCATTGGTCGAGAACTGTGAACTATAGGGGACAGACGCACGCTGGCACCATTTCAGCGACAAGCCAATCACAGCAATTTTAGAATTATAGACAGCCAATGGCATCCTTTGTTTTGCGTAGATCATGATCACGTCAAATGGCGTGCAAAGTCTTTTCGTCGCACTACAAAGCTTATTTTGGCAAAAATTTTCACATTTTTATTACATAAAACAAATAGATTACATTTTGCCATTGTCTGTTCAGTTATAGATACATGGTATGACATCATACTGTGGTAAGACCATCAGTGATTCACTTGCCTAGGCAGCTTGAGGGCCACTTTTTTGTTCTTACCACATTATGACATCATACCATGCATCTACAACTGAACAGACAATGGCAAATGGGATAGCAATTTTTGCTATTTGTTAAACTCACAGAATTTGTATATTGGGGGGGGGGCATATATTCAAACGCGAAATTTTGTTATTTAAATATACGCCACCCTATGCATGGGGGGGGGGGCTTTAACTTAAATTGATCCCATTCTTATGTCAAGCTGTACTGGACATAAACTACATACCTCAGGCGTGTATAAACCAAACCATTTAACCCCCAGTCAAGACTGTAAGGGTTTCTATGACAGCCGACACTGATGTATGTATTTTGTACATTTAAACCATCTTCCATTTTCCAACTTGAAGCCTTGAAGGTCTCTTAGGCCTCTTAAATCCCCTCTACTTTTTACTATGAACATTGGATGTAAATAAAACACCTTTCAAATGCATTCCATGTCATGTTCAGGCCAACATTTGGAGATTTTTCCAAAAACGTGGGAAGCCAGATTTGCGATACTACACGTTATAAGAATATCACCCGATTGGCACGTTTCACCTCGCCTGGCAGCCGAAAATTTTGCCTCCGAACCACAGAGCACCTCCTGCCCGCAGGCTAATTGCATATTGACTAGTAACATAGACATAGTAGGTCTAGATTGCTGACTCAGAATCGGAGGCGTGACCTGTATGATAAATCCAAGATGGCGCGGGAACCGGGCAAAAAACTATAAGACTCTACAGGGAAACCAATGTTTTTCGCGATTTAAAACGTCTCGTTGCTTGGAATCGCTTCGAATCAACATTTTTTGGAAACAACTAATTATTGCGGAAGTTTTGAGCACTATTTGTGTAATTTCTGCTGAATTCCTCGTGAAAATCTCGCTCGTGAAATGTGTTGTGAATTGGTCACTTGGTCAGTTCGAGACATTTGTTGTCCAAAATATGTATTTTTGACCGGCTTTGGCCTCTTGGGTGTCATTGTGACTTACAGCTATTCTAAATTAAACATTTACAAAACGATGGAGCAAGATCTTCGCGTACAAATCGATTGTTCGCTTGATTTGTGTGGTGTGTGATACCTGATAAGTTAGTAAATTTACTACATAGATACGACTTCAAGCCAACGTACTGTTTTCGAACTTCAAAGGCGGATAGGTTATCAAGTAAATATTGTCTGAATTATGTAATATGCATTACCAAAATATAATCGAAAACTGGTGCTACAGCTGCTAGTTTCGTTCGTGTGAATCGTGTGTGAAATGTGGGTAGAATTAACTGAACAGTCCACAGTTTAATGACCGAAATTTTTTTATTTGAATTTAAACTATATGTTTACTTTAAAATTAACATAATGGTAAACTTTGGCATACTTTTGCAGACACTGTACATAGACTGCAACATGCACCTGCTTGCTAGCTTGTGCAACATTAGAGCAAAGTCTGCAAACATGCAAGTATGGTAAAGCAATATTCTAATGCCCATTTGCTATATTCCAATGAACAATTAGTCGTGATTATAAAATCATTAATAATTCATGAGAAATCTGCACAAATCATCAGAAAATCTAAGCTAACAGCTAACCTGCCAACTGTGCTCAATATTGATAAATTGATGATGATAAATTTATTTACTGAGTCTGAGGGTCATCAACTAAACTGAACCCAGACCACCTGATTAGACTCTAGAAGGTTTCTACATTTCTGCGCAAAATTCTCTGGTGAAAAGGTCTTTTATGCGCAAAATAAAACTTTTCAGTCTGGGTAGTTTGCACACACTCACACATGTCCTTAAGCCTGAAAGACATTGTATGAAGTGAACACAAATACCGTTAGAATAATTTTCAAATTGGCAACGTCAAAAAATGTATCATCTTGCTCCATAGATTCATCGACACACTGTGACACTGCGTTACAGTATACATGATTGTAAATGAAAATCATACACCTCACAAATCAAGCGAATAATCGTTTTGTAAATGTTTGATTTAGGATAGCTGTAGGTCACAATAACACCCAAGAGGCCAAAGCCGGTCAAAATACATATTTTGGACAACAAATGTCTCGAACTGACCAAGTGACCAATTCACAACACATTTCACGAGCGATATTTTCACGAGGAATTCAACAGAGATTATACAAATTGTGCTCAAAACTTCCGCAATAACTAGTTCTTGGGAAAAAATGTTGATTCGAAGCGATTCCAAGCAACGAGGCGTTTTAAATCGCGAAAAACATGGATTTCCCTGTAGAGTCTTATAGTTTTTTGCCCGGTTCCCGCGCCATCTTGGATTTATCATACAGGTCACGCCTACGCAATAGTAATTATTCAATGGTCAGCAATCTATACCTACTATATCTATGACTAGTAACAACTATTCCAACGGCTTTTTTCGTTTTAAATATTTTTTAAATGTGTTTAAGGATGAGTAATATGTTACAACGAGAAAAAGTTTTAAGAACGAGAAAAAGTTTTAAGAACGAGAAAAACTTTGAAAAAAAAACATAAATCAAAAACTGGCTCGACCGGTCCTCGAACCGGCGTTGCTCAAACCCGCGTTAATTCGACGGCGCCTCCTACCCACTACGCCAAGGACACTCGCTGGAAGAGGTCGCATCAAAAACTATATTTAAACCCTAACCCTAACCTGAGTTTAGGTGACTAGGTGCTAAACGAATAGAGGGAGCATCGTAGGATAAATTCAGTCAATTTGTTTAGCATAAATTCAGTCAAATTCAGTAATGGGCCCCCATTAGACTTGTTCAATTTGTCCCGCGATTCGTCATCCGATGCCGCCTCTATTCTTTTATAATCTCTATGGGTACAGCTGGGGTACGCCGTTACTGCGGTTTACCACTGACCAGAGCTCATTTACCTGCGGGCGACACGAAATTCCCCCCCCCCCCCCTTTATCATTATGGTTAAGAAATTTAAGCCGCCTGCGAATATGAAATGAAAATACTGTGCACCGTTGATAGCCTCTGCAGCCAACAGCGGGAAACAGGACGAAAAATATGAGAGGACTTAGGTAAAGTTTTATATTTTACATGGCTCATAAATTTCAATCCTCATAAATTTCATCCTATAACCTATGACTGGTATATATCCGTCAAACATGAAAGAGCCTTCCATCGACAAATTTTCTAAAAAAACACATAGTCATAGTCTAGCTTTAACAGAGACTTTCAACTAATCAAGGACAAAAACATGTCAATTTTACGTTGTACATAAGTGCAATTAAAAGGAAACGTGAACGGTGAGACCATGGAAACATACGAATTACTTGTCAACAACTCAGACTACTTTTGGAAGTGTCAACACGTATATATAATATACTATGATATCAAGACATACCTTCAAATTTCGCACAGTATTCGCCAAATCCTTCTCGCTTAAGCAATACTTTTACGTCTTCAACCGAAATAACTGGCATTTTAAGATATTAAACATGAAATCGACACACGCAGAAGTTTCAGTAATTCTTATATAACATAAAATAAAATACTCCTTCGGCTCTTTTCTAAATTCTAATGACAAGCATACGTACGCGTGTGTTATAGCTTTGTGATTGGCTAATTATTGTATCGAAAATAACGTGTGTGCCCATATATGGTAAATTCCATCGAACATCAAAGAAATTTTATGAACAGAAGCGCGAAAAATTAGAACTTGCTCGGGATAAAATTGACCAGTATATACTAAATAAAAAGCAATTTTTACGCGAAAGCGTACAGCCAAGAGTGGCGATCGTCACGGCGGCCAAAGTTATTTCGTTTTCGAAGTTATTTTTTCCTTTTAATTAGTGTAGCTTAAACGCATTTCAAGTGTTCTGAGACAAATATAAATAAAAACCAACATAAGCACAGTTTTGACTACTCATATTTAATAATACAAAATTTTACCAACCGCGATTGCTTTTTCCGACATTCCGAAAGATATTACAAGACTTTTCGATGCGAGTTTCGAAAACTTTTTACTCTTTTCGCACATCCATGGCTCGGTTATCCAGAAACTTCATTGATTTAAGTCCAAGATCAAGGAACTGCGGCAAAAATTCTTTTCCAAAAGTTCCAAAAGGCAAAATATTCAAATATCCGAAGTACAAAAACTTTGTTGAAATAATCCCAATATTTTGAACTGACCTGAGGTCTTTTCGAGCTCCTGTTTCCATATTACAACTTATCATAATAAGAAACTTGATTTCTCTTTATCATTTCGGTATCAACGCAGAATATGACTTGCTTCCTTCATATTTAGTTGTTTTCCCAACTGGTCTAACATTTGCAATTTCAGGTCTCGATGAACTCCTATGAACAAAATAAAACAGAAGCCTTGAACACACAAATGCAGGCAGGCATGGAGTATTAAGACCAAGTTCTTGTAGGTTCCCAACATTAGCAATGCGAATCCTCTGTGAAATTTCTCAATGAGAAAAGACAGATAATTACTTGCCAACCATCCGACAGATACTAGAACCTGGTTTAATTTTCAAGGGGAGGGGGGATTAGAGTAATCGGGATCAAGCAGCTCTACTATGACTACTCTCAAAACTTTCTGGTTTAAGACAGCAATTGTTGCTCTAATTAGCAAGAATTCTGCATTAAAACTTGTGCTATATTGCTAGGGCAAGTTGCATTAAAGGCGTTTAGCTTAAACGGTGGATAAGTGAAATTTGAAAATCACTTTTACACCTAGTATAGAACCGAAATTATGAGTTTAATAGAAAAAGTATTTAAGGCCCAGTCAAACGAGGATGAGAGTTGATGAGAGTTGATGAGAGTTGTAACTCTCGCTAGCGTTTGACCACCAACTCTCATCCACTCTCATTAACTCTCATCGACTCTCATCAACAAATTTTGATGAGAGTTGATAAGAGTTTGTGCGCGTTTGACCAGTCATGAGAGTTGATGAGAGTTGCAAAAGTGCTTGCGTTTTGCACTTTGTTGTAGCAGGCTCAGCAAAGCAGTACAAAATACATACTCATCAACTCTCATCTTCGTTTGACCGGAGTATCTGAGAGTTGACGAAACTCTCGTGCGAACTCTCGCTTCTCAACTCTCATCAACTCTCATCCTCGTTTGACCGGGCCTTTAGTTTTATATATAATTGTTGAAATAAATTCAAGAATATCGGAACGAAACTAAACCATACTGGATAAATACGCAACACCTATTGGATCACCTCTTATTAATACACGAGGAAATCAGTTCAAAACTGTTCTAAGAGGTCCAGTAAGGATCATCTCGTATTGATCCAGTGTTACTACAGGAGGAAGCCTAAACTAAACTAACTTTATTTACACTGGAAAGCTCTATTAGTTTCAAAGAGGTGCAGTAGGAGTAGGACAATTCTTACATGTAAGTGTAACTGTTCTGTCACTAGATAGAACTTCTTCACTTGTGAACGGAATGTCGAACCATCGGTTTCGCTTTACTTCCACATCGATAACACGGCCGAATACTTCCAAGAATGTTGGTGCTTTATCAATAGCCTGACAACCAACCAGGACAAGTACGCCGACCATTACAACAGAAGGATTGCAATTTTTTACCGTCATTGAGAAACTGTTAGACTAAAATGTGAAACAAACAAGATTGAGTAGCTAAAGACGTATATAAAACAAAGGAAAGAGAGCTTCTGGAGTAAAGAAATTGAGATTTTTTGATAATGTAACAAGAGAGAGAGAAGCGATGATCTAATATATTGCATGATAAAGAGAGTAGTAGTTGGGAAGAAATTGCAATAAAGGTGAAGGAGTTTGAGCACTAACGAAAGGTAGCTCGTTTAGTTTTTATGTTAATAATCAAAATTTACATACATCGCTTGTCTATTCTTCAGAGACGATTGTTAATCTTTACAAACCTACCCTTAGTCATAAGCTTATCGCTAAAAGTAATCTTAACCAAAACCCAAATCTTACCTTAATCTCAGACCCAAGCTGACCCTTTAACAACCCTAATTTTTATCCTAACCAAACCTTACATTGATTCTGACCCTAACCTCAACCCAGCCCTGACTATAACTCTTACTCTAACCCAAGTTCAAACTCGATCAACACCAACCTGGTTGGTTGAAAAGCAGGTGACATCCAAAAGCCAGCTTTTTCTTGACTCGCCATATATATCTTCAGACTGCCATCTTCACACAGTAATATCACTGTAGTACGAGACTGATCAGAGTTGGATAAACTATGGCGAATAACCACAACGTCGTCTTGAATCTTAGATTTTGATGATGCAGACTTTATCTCTTGATACTACAAGTAGAAAAAAATAAGAATCTAGCGATAAGCACCAAGCTAATACAGTCAGGCTTTGAGACTACCTTTTGAAACAAAAGTCATCATTGCTTATGATTCGTTCTTTAGAGAACTAATTTCTATTGTTTATTGTCTTTTATTGTTATGAGCAACAACTCAAAAAGCGTGTTACTATAAGATGGTGCATGGCAACCAAAACCTAGCAATGGCTAGCATATACTGAACCTTAACTGAAATGCACTAGAAATATTGATCAAATATATTTACCAACGAATTTTCTACAGTAAATACTCACGGAAATATCACCGGGTTGTATCATTAGTACAATAGGCAAGCCAGTGACATAATGTCGCGGGCGCACTTTTGTTGCCATTTGATGGCTTCACGTTGATCGGGAATAACTTTGAAATTTGCGACAAATTCTCAGTTTCCTGTAGAGATACAAGGCAAACATGTTGGTGACGCTGTAGGGTACATAGCCACCCCTTGTCAACAAGGTGCAAACAAACTTCTCAATTTCATCAAATTGCAACAGTTCTGATAAAATCGCGACGCTCGTGCTTTATCTTTTTTAGATTATAAAATTAGTTTCTCCGATATACTGTTTGTACAGAAGCCAGGCAAATTGTACATGTAAGCAAAATAAATTATCATGAACTAGTCTAAGTTGAGCATTGCTTTAACATTAACATCTTCATACCATGTACGCAGACCTTTTCCAAGGTGCGTGAATCCGCGTAGTTTCATCTGAACTGAGAGAGATAAGAAACTCACCAGCTTCTGGTTCCCAAGCGATACCCTGTAAACGAAACACATCTGTGCTTGGAGTGTAGAAAATGATATTACTGTCGTGTGATAAGACTTATACTCACGTGAACAGGAGAGAAATGGCCACTGACAGTTGAGACAGCGTGCCAGGAACTCGAACCCTCCTGAAAAGGCCTGGCGCTATACTAATATTTCGTGTCCATTGACTGTGAAAACAGTCAATTTCAAAAAGAAACAAATAAGAATTTGACATTTATCGTAACGAGGTTATTGTTCAATTCTAAATGCCTTTTTCAGGTAATTTGTTTTAGGCTTTGGTTTAGTAGATCGTTATCATGTTTGATATCTAAGAAACTTACTAATCAATGATCTATCATTGTCGTTGCAAATTAAATTCAGAAACTCACCAAGCTCTCATCTTTTTTCCACATGTGCAAAGACCCTTGAAGCTATGAGCTAAGATCTTTTTACCGGTCGGGTTAAATGCTCCACCATAAAACCCCAGGGTATTTCCTACGACCTCTCCAACACGCACCTAGAAAAACCCAAGAAATGAAAACGTCTCGTTTTCACCAGGGAGTCAAAGTTTGCTAAATTAATACCTACGTCGTCCATCCATACACCAGCCTCTTTATCAAAACTCCAAATCACAATGGTTTTATCCATTGAAGACGACATCAAGCATAACGGTTGATGAGGTTGATTGTCTGAAATATTCAAAACCTCATTTAGTAGTTGGAATGGCGTTTTACAAGAACGTTATATAAAGTACGAGTGGTTCTAATCGCGGGCTCAAGAGAAAAAGAAGAAGAATGTTGTCGCGAGGGCCTTTCAGTTATTGTGGCAAATTACGAAGACATTTCTTGTCGTTTTTTGGAAACTAGGTGGACATTTTTGTTATTGTTGGGACTCGGTGATTGTTGTAGTTGATGTTGTTGATCTGAAGAGGATTTAGAACGGTAAATGGCATATAAACATGTAATTAACTTATCGTTCAAGTATAGCTATGACAATCAAAACGTTTTGATTAATACTGGGTAACTTTCTTTATGTCTTGTAGTACGTTTGTATTGCCTAGGTTATTTGTATGTTTTGTAACTGTAAGTATTTGTTTTTCAGCGTGAAAATAATAAAACCGTTCGCAATCGTGTATTGTGTACATGTGGTACTTCATCTAAGACAAAGTATACAGTCCCAGATTTTGAACTTCGAAGGCGCGGGGGTTGGTCGCCACTAACCAGTGAAACGAGACTCTGCGCGAGAACATTATTGGTCCTTCGAGCCGGATAGACAATTAGCAAGCATAGAAAAATGTCTGTGTCTCAGTCAACAAGATCGCATAAAACTAAGGGGGCGGTTGACCCTACAAGTACGCATAACCAGGATGATCAGAACCTGCAGCAGGAAGGCAGTGCAGACCCATTGTTAACGGGGGGCCAAGACCACATGGAGGTGGCAGCTGATGTAATCAAGCGGTGCCGTGTCAAACGACGAGCTCTAAAGTGTATAATTGAAAGATATATTGAAGCTACCAAGCAGTTGATAGAACGAAGGGGTAGCAGAGCAGCCATCAAGCAAAACTTGACCGACATTGTGGAAACATTTAAGAAAATAGAAGGCCTTCAGGCCCAACTGGAGGAACACTCCCAAGACGTAGACGAACTGCTAGCTGATGTGATGGTGTCAACTAACATAAGATTGGAAGTCAATGACATCACTGGTACAGTGCAAGAGTATCTGGAGAAGAAAATGTCCGGATCCAGCCATTGGAGTAAGTCACAAACTAGCTCCCAGCACAGCAGCTCACCCCCTTCTGCGACAGAAGAAAATGTCGAAGATCAAGAGGAGTTAACAAAGAAGAGAAAAAACAAGAGACCATTGAGCAGCGGCTACAGCAAGCTGCAAGGCTCTCAGAATTGGCTCGAGAGAAAAGAGCTAAAGCAGCTCAACTGCAGGAGCAGGCCGATGAGGCGGAAAGGCAGTCAGAAGCCATCGGCGGCGGGCACAAGGAGTCAAGCCAGAAACTGCCTGCGAACCTGTCAACGCAACCTGAGATAGACGGTGAAGAAAAGGCCAGACTCTACGTAAAACATCTAGAGCAGATACGAACACAGGAAGGCCAAGCTGAGCATGCTACTGAAGAAGATTGGATTGTTGAATTTCGGAAGACACTGAAAGTTTCTGTTCGATCAGTGGACCCCGGAAAAATCCCAGTAAGAGCAGATGTGCCTATTTATAATGGTGATCCATTGAAATGGCTTTCATGGAGTGGTCTCTTCAAAGCGCTTGTACATGATACAAAGATGACTTCAGAAGCGAAGATGGGATTTCTACACACCAGGCTGTCAAAAGAATGTGACCGAGTGATTGCAGGCCTATTCCCAGATGACGAAGGATATGCGGAAGCCCTAATGCTGTTACGGGATAGATATGGTCATCCAACTACCTTGCAAGCTGCTCATTTACAATCATTGAAGTCGCTACCTGATGTTAATTCTGGAAACCCAGATAGTTTAGCAACTAGTTTCCAGTCTTTTGTTGATGAGGCAAGAAGTCACCTAGCTGTGCTTAAACGATACAGTAAAGGAGAATCTCCGTTTGTGTCGTCTCTTATTTACGACCTAACTGATAAGTTGCCTCAGGAAGACGCCAAGGCCTGGCGTACAAAGGTTGGCGAAGGTCAAGTGAGGATGACACTAGAAGCACTCAGTACATGGTTGGGTGCAAGAGGAAGGTGCTATTGGAGTGCACTTCCACCACAAAATGCTCGGAGAAAAGAAAACCGGAACAACCGGAACCTTCCCAGGAGATCTTTGGTTGACCAGTATGGCGCCAAGTGCCCAAAATGCGACGGCAAACATAAGGCGGAGAGCTGTACTAAGATCAAGGAGTTGTCAGCAGAGGAACGTCTTGACTTCGCTAAAGAGAAAAGACTTTGTTTCAGTTGTTTAGAGGGATCTCATGTCTCTCGAAATTGTCAACAGAAAAGGGAGTGCGGTATCGGGGACTGCAAAAGGAAACACCAACCATTACTACACGGAGAAGCAAATGTGCGTGCGACTACCACAAAAACCCCACGGTCCGGCGTAGCCTTTGGAATCGTTGAAGTTTCTGTCGTCGGGGCCGGTGGGAATCAAGTGAAAGGAAACCTTCTGTTTGACGATGGTTCTGATACCACGCTGGTATCAGAGGCGTTCGTGAGGAAGCTGGGATTGCGGGGAAAGAAGACCACGCTCAACATTTCAGGTGTCGGAGGTAAAGAAAAAAAACGAACGTCCTCTCAAGTGACTCTCCGTGTTAAGACACCGGAAGGTAATGCTGATCATGTTAATCTCACAGCCTGGAGCCTTCCAAAGATATGTCAGCCAGTCGAAACAGTCCCATGGCCGGAGATCAAAACCAAGTGGAAGCATTTGGAAAATGTGAACCTAAAAGCCGTTGGTGGTGAAATTGATATCCTGCTGGGTGTTGACCACGCAGATTTGTTAGTACCATTGGATGTGAAAATGGGCGAACCGCGAGAACCCGTAGCCAAAAGAACGACCTTCGGTTGGATGGCGGCTGGGCCGATTGGTAACCCTCGTCGTGACATCCACAGCCATCACGTCGCCAGAGCAGAGTCAGAACCACTTGATGTTGCCTTCAAGCAGTTCTGGGATAGTGAATCGTTTGGTACAAAGACAACAAACAAGCCACACTACTCCAATGATGAGCAACGAGCAATAGATATATTGGAACGCGAGACCAGGAAGTTAGAGAACGGGTACGAGGTCCCGTTGTTGTGGAGAGAAAACGAGCCACAGCTGCAGAACAATAGACAAGTCGCAAAAAAGAGACTAGAAGGTCTGCAACGACGATTTGAGCGAGAGCCTGAGTATGAGAAGGACTATCGCAAGGCTATTAGCAAGTACATAGAAGACGGATATGCACACAAAGTAAACCAAGAAGACGACCTCGATGGGCCGAACCAGTGGTATCTCCCCCATCACGGAGTGTATAAGAAATCACCCACCGAGAAGAAGATCCGAGTAGTATTTGATGCATCGGCCAAGCACCGGGGCAAATGCTTGAACGACGCCTTACTACCAGGTCCCGTGCTACAGAATGAACTTCCGCATGTGATCATAAAGTTTCGTGAGGGTGATGTTGCTTTCGGAGCCGACATCGAAGCAATGTTTAGCCGAATTAGATTGCAGAAGCAAGATGCCAGATATCATCGCTTCCTGTGGAAGGAGAAAGACAGCGATGTCATTAACACTTACCAGATGGACAGACTAGCTTTTGGCGATACTTCGTCGCCGTGTGAAGCAATTTATGTCACCTGTCGAACTGCTAAAGATTATGGGAAGGGACAAGAGGAAGCTGTGCGAGCTATTAACGAGAACTTGTACGTGGACGACTACCTTGACTCTACTGAGACTACGGAACAAGCAATAATGAAAGGGCGGCAGGTAAAGGAGATCCTAGCGAACGGTGACTTGCATTTAAGGAAGTGGACTTCCAATGTCTCGGAAGTAGTATCTGCGCTTGCAGAGGAGAAGAAACCTGAAGTCGACGTTGTGACCAACCTTGTCGAGCACGAACCAGAAAAGAAAATTCTCGGTGTAAAATGGAACACTGAAACAGATGAACTTACATTTGCAGTCGTACCCATCGAGCATGTGACTTACACCCGAAGAGGCCTCCTGAGCAAACTAGCCGGTGTATTCGACCCACTTGGGTTAGCCTCTCCATTTATTATCAAAGCAAAGATCCTAACACAACAGCTGTGCCTGCTCGGTCTTGATTGGGATGATCCTATTCCTAGTTCCCACCTGACCAAATGGAAAGTTTGGCTGGACAGGCTGCCAGAGTTAGAGCAAGTAAGTGCACCACGATGTATACAACCCAGGAAGAAAAACGTGATTCAGACGGAGCTTCATACGTTCTGTGATGCCTCTGAGGAAGCTTTTGCAGCCGTGTTGTATTTGAGAAGCATTTACGATGATGACGATATACGTTGCTCTTTCCTGATGGCCAAGACTAAAGTAGCTCCAAAGAAAGCTTTAAGTGTAGCCCGACTCGAACTGCAAGCTGCTGTTTTGGGCGCTCGTCTAGCGGACTATGTTAGAAAGGCTATGACACGAAGCATCGACCGCGTTTTCTTTTGGACAGACAGTAAATGCGCTATCGGCTGGATACGATCCACTGCAGTTTGGTACAAGCCATTTGTCGCGCACCGAGTTGGTGAAATCCAAACCCTGACAGACCCAAAGTCCTGGCGCCATGTGCCTGGGAGAGTGAATGTGAGCGACTGTGCTACCCGTTCAAGATTCGATGAACGGTCGGAGTTAATTCCAGCTCGTTGGTTAACTGGTCCAGATTTCCTTTATCAAGATGAAGATAACTGGCCAAAGGAAATTCGCGTTGGGGACCTAAAACAACACGAGGAAATCAAGCCGAGCAAGATATTCGTCGCTAAGTCCGATCCGGAACGCGTTCCCGCTTATGCTGATGTTGATTTAGAACGAATTTCCTCCTTGTGGAAAGCACAGCGAGTAGCAGCACAAGTCCGTCGTTTCTTCAATATATGCAAAGGAAAGAAACCGGAGAGTGGTGTCCTAACTGTGGAGGAACTACGATTCGGACTGACCGCCCTAGTACGCCAATGTCAACGAGAAGCATTCTTCAGCGATTTAGAATCCTTGGAAAAAACCAAGACCGTCAGCAAACGATCGAAACTCTTGTCGTTTACCCCATACCTAGACGAAAGTAGCGTAATTCGCGTTGGAGGACGACTTGACCGTGCCCGGTTACCCTATGAAGTGCGACATCCCATCCTTTTACCCCAAAAACACCGTCTAACCGAGCTGATAATCGAAAGCTATCACCGTCTGGAAAACCACGGAGGAATTGATCACGTTTTGGCTGCAATTCGTCAAAAATTCTGGATAATTCGAGGACGACAGGAAGTCAAAAATTTCAAAAGAAAGTGCACGAAGTGTAAAAAGGAACGAGCGAAGCCCGGTAGCCAGCTACTAAGTGAACTTCCCCGCGAAAGAATAACTGCCATGCAACCAGCATTTTACCACACTTCGGTAGACTATTTCGGGCCAATCGAAGTTAAGCTGACTCGTAACACGACGGCAAAGAGATACGGTGCTCTGTTTACTTGTATGTCGACCCGGTGCGTCCATCTGGAAGTGGCGGAATCGTTGTCCACCCCTGACTTCCTACAAGCTCTCCACAAGATGATGGCGAGACGCGGAGAACCAAAATCTATCTATAGCGACAATGGTACGAACTTCGTCGGCGCTGTAGCAGAACTGAAGTCGATGGTTCGAGAGCTGAATCGAAGTGAAGAACTCAAAAATCGTCTAGCGAGAATCGGAGAAGGAATCAACTGGACGTTCCAACCCCCTGCAAGTCCTCACTGGGGAGGAGTGCACGAAAGCCTAGTTAAGTCAGTTAAGATAGCGCTTAACCGTACCCTGAATCCAAAAGGAGGACAAAAGAAAAGAAATCCTACAGATTTGCAATTGTCTGCCCTCTTCGCGGAAGTCGAGCGATTTGTCAATTCACGACCGATAACATACGTCAGCAGCGATCCTAAAGACATAGAGGCTCTGACGCCGTATCACTTTTGGCTACATCGACGCTCGCCCGTTGTCCCCCTCGGAGAGTACAGTCGACCGAACTTTCAAGATCGGTTCAAGCAGACCCAACACTTAGCAAATGTTGTGTGGCAACAGTGGGTGAAGCTCTACCTGCCTAGTCTCATCTCGCGGAAGAAATGGCGGAACGAGGAAAGGAACATTTCGGTTAATGACGTCGTTCTCGTGGCGGATCCTGGGCTTCTACGCGGAGAATGGAAGTTAGGTCGGGTCGTTGAGGTATATCCCGGAAAAGACGGACGAGTTCGAGCGGCAAAGGTGAAGACTAATAATGGCGTTTATACGAGACCAGTTACGAAGTTGTACCTCCTCGAAGAAGATGGTGGGAACGATCGTCGCCTCGATGAAATAGAGACGAACGATGGGGAGGAGTGATGGAATGGCGTTTTACAAGAACGTTATATAAAGTACGAGTGGTTCTAATCGCGGGCTCAAGAGAAAAAGAAGAAGAATATTGTCGCGAGGGCCTTTCAGTTATTGTGGCAAATTACGAAGACATTTCTTGTCGTTTTTTGGAAACTAGGTGGACATTTTTGTTATTGTTGGGACTCGGTGATTGTTGTAGTTGATGTTGTTGATCTGAAGAGGATTTAGAACGGTAAATGGCATATAAACATGTAATTAACTTATCGTTCAAGTATAGCTATGACAATCAAAACGTTTTGATTAATACTGGGTAACTTTCTTTATGTCTTGTAGTACGTTTGTATTGCCTAGGTTATTTGTATGTTTTGTAACTGTAAGTATTTGTTTTTCAGCGTGAAAATAATAAAACCGTTCGCAATCGTGTATTGTGTACATGTGGTACTTCATCTAAGACAAAGTATACAGTCCCAGATTTTGAACTTCGAAGGCGCGGGGGTTGGTCGCCACTAACCAGTGAAACGAGACTCTGCGCGAGAACAGTAGTGTTACTCAGGCTGCTTATGTAATGATTTTGTTGTTGGAAGAAACAAAGTTAGAAAGACAAACCCTGCAAAGTTTAGTAGAATCAAAGTGGAAACATTTCTTCCTGCAGCGGAAATATCATGAGATGAGTATATGTCACTGACCTTGAATCCAGAATTGTTTCCAGTACGGCAGAGTAGCTCATTTACGAATCTTGACAGGAAGAGAAAGTCATATGAAACCGTTGCAAAACTATTTTGTGCACTGCTGCTATTATTTGAAGTCAGCTCCAAAGTTTTCAAACGCTCCTCGATCTCATCCACTCCAGTCTCACTGGCGAGATCAACATCTTTAGCAATACGCAATACTATTGTCCTGGGAACAACTCACTAACATGACATCATTATTATCTACAGGAAGGATACGAAGTCAAGCACAGTTTTCAACTCGCTTAGCACGATAACCCATCTCTATACAATAAGCCCCTTAGAGAGTCCAAAGTCAAATACGTAGGCTCATAAGATAGCAGGTAATAAAAGCTTCGACTGGATCAGCCTGAGGCTCATCAGCATGTCTAGGCAGTGCAAAGAACGATACTTGAACTTGTGCTTCCGACATGGACAACCCTCATTAAAGGCCTCAAAGAGCAGACTAGTTATTAAGGCTCCAGCACCCGCCTTCACACCTTTGCTCCGGGGCTAAAGCAGTTTGGTTGGATATGGGGACTTTATGGGAAACTTTATAGAAGTGAAATTGCTCAATTTCCATACCATTCCCTTTACCCCCTCCTTACACCCACCTAACCTAAATCCTCATAATAAAACCTATTTAAATGACATTGGAAAACTCACAAATAGGCCGTTTGCCGTAGTTCGAAAATGTGGCTAGAAAACAAATTTCATTAAGCATGTCGTAGAACTGAGGTAACTTTGCAGAACATAACTTTTTCAAACACGGGGAGTTCGAATCTGAAAAGTTCCCGCTCCTCCGACCCGCAGTTTTTTCATAAAATCCATTTTAATTCTCACTCGTTCAAATAATCTCCCGCCATTTTGAATTCTTCTATATTCCGTTTGCAATCGCTCAGAATGGTGATTATTCCGTCCCAGATCCCTCAACTCGCGGTAAATTGTCATTCTAACCGATGAAATTGCTAAAATCATTAATTTTGTAAACACATGGCTCCTCACAAAGCTGCTAGTCATGTTTGTGTGTGTGAACTGTGAAGTCCATTTCCACGGCAAATGCAGAAATAAAAGAGCCACCAAAAGGGATATATTAGCAAACATTATTGAGACATAAGAAAACAGTGCTTAACCCTATTTTTATCATATAGAACACTCACAGAAGTCAACGATTCAGGTAATATAAGTAAGCTTGAGAGACCTAAAACCACCCTTGCCAATGCTGGTCGAAATCGTTTGTCAGAGGAAAGCATCGGCCAACCAAAAAACTATAACTAATAATAAGTTATCAGCAGTGTTGTGCTTGAGAGCCAAGTATAATTCCAGCAAAAATGTTGCCTTTGACCAAAAATAGATAAAATCAATAATAGTCCACGTTCATCATGCATTCATTAATCGTACATAACCTCCTAGGATAAATAATTAGTTAACAATTTTAAAGTATCAGAGACTTTTGCAAGAATTGTTTTTAAGTATTCATTAAAGTTTAACGCTTGAAACTTCTGTTTTTAATGTTTTGCTCCTCACTTTCCAATAATATTATTAGAACTACAAATAAAATATATATTGTCTTTAATATTAATGTGTTCACTTCCTTTAGCACACAAGAAACATGAGGTCTGAAACACCAACAGTAACATGCACTAAAACACTTATCAACCTAAGTTGAAAATAAACCGATAGAACAATCTTCACTAAAGGGGGTTTTCAACCAAACCTCCATAAAAGAGACACAATTTCTAGCTCATCAAGTGACCATTAATTTCACTAAGAGGCTGCTCAATATATATAAACAATGCTTGTTCAATATATATAAACAAGGTGACAAAATAGTGCACCAAATATTGTTTTTACAATGGAGTGTTATTGCAGCAGTTGCGATATCACTGGTGGGGTAATACCCCCCAGTTACAAGTTGCAAGAGGGGTATCTCTCAAACCAATGGTTAATTAAATTTTCCTGAAAGGTATCTAGAAGTGTGAGGTGTTTCCAACCTATGTGTTACATTAGAACCACATATACAATTGACCTTAATAACAACTGATTTTAAAAGGGAATTGTTGGTATCCCTTGTGTGCATTTTCTTCTACTCTTGGCAGGCGAAGTGAAAGCCCTAGTAGGAGTCTTGCTCCTGTTTATCAAAATAATCGAGTTTTTTTTGTATCAGAAAAAACAGTAGCAGCTCTACAGTTCTATGCTGGCTATGAAAAGCATGCTATTGTTATACTTTTATCATTATGTTATACCCAAAATCAGAAACCGCTTTTAATAGTTACTGTTTGAGATAGTATGTTACATTGTGACAACTTCCATTCAAGGTAACCCAGATTGAAAAAAAGCCAGATGGAACTGTCATATGTCACATATATGTCTAAAGCCCAAGGTCTTTTTCAGATTGAGCAAATTTTGGGAAAAGATGGATAAGGACAATTAACCATTACCTTTTCAGAACTGGAAGTAGAATGGCGTGCAGTTTGGGTGATCGACTTTCCCTGAATTTAGATTATCTTCTATTTGCCCGTTGCTTTCCTATTACAAACGTTTTCGTCCAGCATTGGCAAGGATGGTTTTAGCTCTCTCATTAAAGGTTACTTGTATTATAGTAAACTTGTCTGAATAGTAGACGTCTGCGAGTTCTGTTTATGATAAAGACGTATGTAAGCACTGCTGTATTATGTCTTAAAATTTTTTGCTAATATCCCTTCTAATTTCTTCATCTTTGCCGTGGAAATGGACTTCACATATACAAACATGAGTTAAAAAAATAATGATTTTAGCAATTCCATCGTTTAGGATGACAATTTACCGCGAGTTGAGGGATCTGGGACGGAATAATCACCATTCTGAGCGATTGCAAACGGAATATTGAAGAACTCAAAATGGCGGGAGATTATTTGAAGCGTGTCGAAAGAGTGAGAATTAAAATGGATTTTATGAAAAAACTGCGGGTCGGAGGAGCGGGAACTTTTCAGATTCGAACTCCCCGTGTTTGAAAAAGTTATGTTCTGTCAAGTTTCCTCAGTTCTACGACATGCTTAATGAAAGTGCACGTTATCGGGTCACGGCAAACGGCCTAAAAGATATATTGATGCAGTTTTAAATACAAAATTTTACAGATATGTTACCAGCACGTTTTTCGCCTTTGGATTTTACATTTCTCCCCGACGAATTAGGGCGTTGGAAATGTCGAATTCTGTTGTATTGTTTGGGTAGTGAGTGAAGCTTTTGCTGCATTTTTCTGTTACATGTATATATACATATATATATATATATATATATAACCAGTATCTATGCTCTGCTGAGAAACAGAAATTGGCAAAAATTTATTGATATTGCTGAAGTACTCAGCATGCTTATCTACAGGAGATAAAAAGCTTAATCGATGCGAGTAAAACGTAGCATTGACAAAAAGCTCAATCGATGTCAAGATTCTCAATATTTGTACTAGACTGTTGTCACCTGCCAGTAGCAAAGACACAGAACTATACAAACAATTGTCAGTAGCTTCAGATCTAAGAAGACAACCAACCAGATATCCATTAAATTAACTATTAACTCAAACACTATTACATTAAAAACATGTACAAATATTAAGTGAATTAATATTGAAGCTAGTAACATGAGAATGGTTAGGGTTAGGGTTAGGGTTAGGGTTAGGGTTAGGGTTAGGGTTAGGGTTAGGGTGAATGACTAAATATTAACATCTCGATTAACATAATAGCATTAATAAAATTAAATATGTCAGACAAACACCGATGGCACTCTGAAAACCATAAATTTATCTACCTTATAGCAGTGCAAGCTTTGTCCTTCTTATCTCGAACATGTTTCGGGTTGTAGCTCTCTGCACTAAAATTTTTAGCGTCAGGCTTCCACTTGTGTTGTTTATAATCACGCTGAATAGCTCGTCAACAGAACTCGTCCGTGAAAGATCGATCTTCTTCTCAAGCTCGGTATACAAACATTGTAGAGATTCCAAATTGTTTGCCGCGAACGCAGACTGAACAGTGTCGAAAATGTTTCCAGATATCGCCGGTTGAAATCGCTCGTAAAATTTCTCAGATATAGACCTTCGAAATAGTAAACACTCGCGGTTCATAATGCCGTGCTGACGAATGCCCCACGCTGCGAATCCGTCGAAAATGTAGGCCAATAACAATGCAGAATTTTTTTAAATGGTCAACTTTAATTAACTCAATCTGCTTGCTGCTATAGTTACTAGTAAAGGTGGGGTCGAATTTTTTTAAATAAGTGGGTGATTTTTACTTCAGTCGCGCGACTGATTTAACGACCCCTAGATCCGCCCCTGCAGGACTGCATTTTTAAGCTTCTCTTTTTTGTTGAAATGCAGAATTAGCAAAAGCCTTCTAACCTTAGAATCTTTCTCAGTAAACAGCGAAATTACTGCCTTGTCACAGCCACAGGCTAGGATTGGAACTACAGAGCAAAAATAGAGCATTAAAATGAGTTTTTCTTACTTTTTGCCCCAACTAGACACACTGAACATAGCATTTTGTTACTGGATACTTTAGACACTTGCGATCGTGACCATGACAAAAAAATTACCAAGCCATTAGAGGTTCAGATTTGGCTTCCAATACCTATACTCATCCGCTACCTTAATCTATCGTTCATCCAATCGGATGTGTCAAACCTACCCAATTAACCAATCAAAATTGTTTAAATATCGGGAAAAGGTAAGGTAGCGATAGTTGTTGAGGAAGTCAAATCTGAACCTCTCTGTTGTCACTGTGGTTGCATCATTTGCATGTGCACTATTTGAGTTACATGTTTGATATTTATGCTTATGTCAAAAATTGTGTTCCTGGATTTAGAAATGGTACCATAGCAGAAATCACAGCTGTACCACTACTCATGGGTTACAAACCTTATCTCCATGCAATTTCCATATTATTCCCTGACCATCAATTGCACCAGATATTAACTCATTCTCTTTCCCTGAAGTCACACATGTTTAATAATTAAGGACTGCATAGTAACTAGTTTTGTCAGAAGCTTGACCAATGCCTTACACAGGACACACATAATTACATTCTATATGAAGTTGACAAAAATCCCACATGCAAGGCAAGGGACTAGGGGGGGGGGCATGGAAATTTAATTTTCCAGAGATTGACACTTTATTTGTGATAAACCAAGTGTTTCTGACTGTTTTGCATTGAAGGTTTTTAGTGCGCATAAGTACAAAATTCTCTACGTATAATAATTCTATGTTCTGTATGTCATCATACCTTGATTTTGATTTACAATCCATTTAACACAGTTTAATCTTTCATTATGACAAGTCAGCAAGCAAGTCATCTTTCCTGCACTTTCATCATTCTGGGAAAGTTTCATTGAAATGTTAATCTGAAGCTTATGTTCCTCTATTCTTGGGTTCATGTGCCATCATAAATTCCACTGGGGGTCAACTCCAAATCAATACACAGTCACTGGAGAGAAATAATTTTTCACCGTATGTGCCGACCTTTTGTTTGGCAGCAAATATGTGCAATTTCATGAGATTTGTTCACTCCAGTACAGCATAATCATCAATACATTTTGGGTTGACCCTCACCGAGATTTACTGCATTGAAAGTAATTTTGAGATGCCATGTGAAATGACTGAAAATAATCCTGATACCAAGGGGAATAGAGACTTATGATCAACCACTCCCCCCCCCCCACTCAACATAGTACAATTTATAGGACCATGAGTCTACCCTATTGGTAGAGGTCCACTCTGAGTCCTGAGAGTCCTCTTACTTCCATGGGATACCTTATGACAAGCCTCAGTTCTGCGCACACTGTCACATTATAGCATATTATATAATAATCAGAGTTAATTCTGGATTTTCATTGGTCGAGAACTGTGATCTATAGGGGACAGACGCACGCTGGCACCATTTCAGCGACAAGCCAATCACAGCAATTTTAGAATTATCGACAGCCAATGGCGTCCTTTGTTTTGCGTAGATCATGATCACGTCAAATGGCGTGCAAAGTCTTTTCGTCGCACTACAAAGCTTATTTTGGCAAAAATTTTCACATTTTTATTACATAAAACAAATAGATTACATTTTGCCATTGTCTGTTCAGTTATAGATACATGGTATGACATCATACTGTGGTAAGACCATCAGTGACCCACTTGCCTAGGCAGCTTGAGGGCCACTTTTTTGTTCTTACCACATTATGACATCATACCATGCATCTACAACTGAACAGACAATGGCAAATGGGATAGCAATTTTTGCTATTTGTTAAACTCACAGAATTTGTATATTGGGGGGGGGGCATATATTCAAACGCGAAATTTTGTTATTTAAATATACGCCACCCTATGCATGGGGGGGGGGGGCTTTAACTTAAATTGATCCCATTCTTATGTCAAGCTGTACTGGACATAAACTACATACCTCAGGCGTGTATAAACCAAACCATTTAACCCCCAGTCAAGACTGTAAGGGTTTCTATTACAGCCGACACTGATGTATGTATTTTGTACATTTAAACCATCTTCCATTTTCCAACTTGAAGCCTTGAAGGTCTCTTAGGCCTCTTAAATCCCCTCTACTTTTTACTATGAACATTGGATGTAAATAAAACACCTTTCAAATGCATTCCATGTCATGTTCAGGCCAACATTTGGAGATTTTTCCAAAAACGTGGGAAGCCAGATTTGCGATACTACACGTTATAAGAATATCACCCGATTGGCACGTTTCACCTCGCCTGGCAGCCGAAAATTTTGCCTCCGAACCACAGAGCACCTCCTGCCCGCAGGCTAATTGCATATTGACTAGTAACAACTATTCCAACGGCTTTTTTACTTTTAAATATTTTTTAAATGTGTTTAAGGATGAGTAATATGTTAGAACGAGAAAAAGTTTTAAGAACAAGAAAAACTTTGAAAAAAAAACATAAATCAAAAACTGGCTCAACCGGTCCACGAACCGGCGTTGCTCAAACTCGCGTTAATTCGACGGCGCCTCCTACCCACTGCGCCAAGGACGCAAACTTTTTGGCAAAATTCTTGTAAAAGGTTTCAGCGAGATTTGAACCAGCTTACACGCAATGCACACCAATAATCCCCACTGCTTTACCCACTAGACCACTTGTTTATTTGTTTGCGTGCACAAGGTAAATCATTTTCTTTAATCAATTTTTTGTCATTTTATTAAGCCAAATTTTTTGTAAAAGGCTTCGGCGAGATTTGAACCAGCTTACACGCAATTTACACCGATTCTTTTTACCACTATACCGAATGTTCATTAGCTTTAGCGCAGAAGGCAGATCATTTTGCTTAATCAACTTTTTGTCTTTATTAATTTCTTGTATTACATTTTGGCAAAATTTTTGTAAAAGGCTTAAGCGAGATTTGAACCAGCTTACACGCAATGCACACCAATAACCCCTACTGCTTTAACCACTAGACCACTTGTTTATTTGTTTGCGTGCACAAGGTAAATCATTTTCTTTAATCACATTTTTGTCTTTTTATTAATCCAAAATTTTTTGTAAAAGGCTTCGGCGAGATTTGAACCAGCTTACAGGCAATTCACACCCATTCTTTTTACCACTATACCGAATGTTCATTTGTTTTAGCGCAGATGGCAGATCACTTCCTTTAATCAATTTTTTGTCTTTATTAATTTTTTGTATTACTTTTTCGCAAAATTTTTGTAAAAGGCGTCAGCGAGATTTGAACCAGCTTATACGTAATTCAAACCAATCACCCCCATTGCTTTTACCACTAGGCAACTTGTTCATTTGCTGGAGTGTAAGAGGTAAATGATTTTCTTTAATCAATTTTTTGTCTTTATTTTAAGCAAAAATATTTGCAAAAGGCTTCAGCCAACTTTGAACCAGCTTACAGGCAATGGACAACCAATGATTTTACCACTAGACCAGCTGTTAATTTGCTTGCGTACTAAGGGTAAATTATTTTCTTTAATCAATTTTTTGTCTTTTTATTAAGCTAAAATTTTTGTAAACGGCTTCGGCCAAATTTGAACCAGCTTTCACGCAATTCACACCTATTGCTTTTACCTCTATACCTCATGTTCATTTGCTTGTGTGCAAGAGGTAAATCATTTTCTTTAATAAATTTTTTGTCTTTATTTTAAGCCAAAATTTTTGTAAAGTGCTTTAGCGAGATTGGAACCAGCTTACAGGAAATTCACACCTATTGCTTTTTCAAGTATACCGCATGTTCATTTGTTTGAGCGCAAAAGGCATATCATTTCGTTAAATAAATTTTTTGTCTTTATTAATTTTTGTATTACTTTTTTCCAAAGTTTTTGTAAAAGGCGTCAGCGTGATTTGAGCCAGCTTCCACATAATTCACACCAATCACCCCCATTGATTTTACCACTAGAGGACTTGATCATTTGCTGGAGTGTAAGAGGTAAATCATTTTCTTTAATCAATTTTTTGTCATTATTTTAAGCCAAAATTTTTGCAGAAGGCTTCAGCTAGCTTTAAACTAGCTTACAGACAATGCACACCGATTTTTTTTACCATTAGACCACTTGTTAACTTGCTTGCGTGCCAAAGGTAAATCATTTTCTTTAATCAATTTTTTTCTTTTAATTAAGCCAAAATTTTTGTAAAAGGCTTAAGCGAGATTTGAACCAGCTTACACGCAATGCACACCAATAACCCCCACTGCTTTAACCACTAGACCACATGTTTATTTGTTTGTGTGCACAAGGTAAATCATTTTCTTTAATCACATTTTTGTCTTTTTATTAATCCAAATTTTTTGTAAAGGGCTTCGGCGAGATTTGAACCAGCTTACACGCAATTCACACCCATTCTTTTTACCACTATACCGAATGTTCATTAGCTTTAGCGCAGAAGGCAGATCACTTCGTTTAATCAATTTTTTGTCTTTATTAATTTTTTGTATTACTTTTTCGCAAAATTTTTGTAAAAGGCGTCAGCGAGATTTGAACCAGCTTATACGTAATTCAAACCAATCACCCCCATTGCTTTTACCACTAGACAACTTGTTCATGTGCTGGAGTGTAAGAGGTAAATGATTTTCTTTAATCAATTTTTGTCTTTATTTTAAGCAAAAATATTTGCAAAAGGCTTCAGCTAGCTTTGAACCAGCTTACAGGCAATGGACAACCAATGTTTTTGTCACTAGACCTGCTGTTAATTTGCTTGCGTACCAAGGGTAAATTATTTTCTTTAATCGATTTTTTGTCTTTTTATTAAGCTAAAATTTTTGTAATCGGCTTTGGCCAAATTGGAACCAGCTTTCAGGCAATTCACACCTATTGCTTTTACCACTATACCGCATGTTCATTTGCTTGTGTGCAAGAGGTAAATCATTTTCTTTAATAAATTATTATCTTTATTTTAAGCCAAAATTTTTGTAAAGTGCTTTAGCGAGATTGGAACCAGCTTACAGGCAATTCACACCTATTGCTTTTTCAAGTATACCGCATGTTCATTTGTTTGAGCGCAAAAGGCATATCATTTCGTTAAATAAATTTTTTGTCTTTATTAATTTTTGTATTACTTTTTCGCAAAGTTTTTGTAAAAGGCGTCAGCGTGATTTGAGCCAGCTTCCACATAATTCACACCAATCACCCCCATTGATTTTACCACTAGACATCTTGTTCATTTGCTGGAGTGTAAGAGGTAAATCATTTTTCTTAATCAATTTTTTGTCATTATTTTAAGCTAAAATTTTTGCAGAAGGCTTCAGCTAGCTTTGAACTACAACCAGTGACATTAAAAGGTGGGACACCCAATTTATAACTATAAATTTATGTAAACTTGCAAAATTCTTATTAACCCCTCCTCCCCCTTTTCAATGTTGGATTTTTTTGACAACAGAACAACCAGAGACATGCTAGGACAGAAGGTCAGCTCGCGTAAGATCGCAGTTTTGGCCTCACAACATTGAAAAGGGGGCAAGGGGGGGTTAAGTTCCAATTTCGGGTCAGTCGGTCCGCCAATTTTGTCACTGATTGTCTGAGCCATTTGGAGTGCTGTTGGTCAACTTCATTTCTGTATAACTTTAAAACTAAGCAAGGTAACTGCACCAAATTTTCAGCATAACGAAAATGTTGAATGAGCTATGATTAGGAATCATCATAATCCACTAGTTAATTATGTGACGTAATAATAAATCGTATTAATGACTGATCATGAAGCAAAATAGGTATTTTACGGCTGAGCAGCGGGCTTTAGCCCTCCTAATGAGACGGGAAATGAAATACTCATATCGGAAGATTGCCTTGAAAACCAATATGTCAAAGACAAGTGTCCAGAGGATTGTTAAGCAAGCTGATTGTGGACGGAAGAGCGTGCTAAACTCGAAATCTAATCGTGGTCGACGAAAATCATTATCAGAAAGAGACCAGCGAAAGCTTAGAAGAGCAATCATACAACTCCGAGAAAAGACTCCAAATTTTACAGTGATGGAGGTAGTGCAAAGGAGTGGAGTTTCCGCAACCTTAGTGTCTTACAGAACGTTTGTTCGTTATGTGAAAAAGCTGGGATACGGTTTCTTTCAAAGTCGCAAGAAAGGGGTGCTTACAAGGAAAGATTTCCAAATACGCCGTACGTTCGCACGGTCTATGATGAAGAAACCACCTGATTATTGGACAAAAGGCGTTGCATTTTACTTGGATGGCGTTTCCTTCATCTACAAATCCAACCCAATGAGTGACGCACTGAAACCAAAAACTCGTGTTTGGCGAAAAAGGGGGGAAGGCCTACTGATAACTACAAAAGGAAGCAAAGAGCTCGCCGGTGGCAGAAGACTGCACTTGCTGGTGGCTTTAGCGTACGGGAAAGGGGTTATTTGTGCCGAAACATATGAGAAAATGGATGGGCCATATTTTGCTCGCTTCATTCGCCGTCAATTTCCAACACTCTTTGACATAACAGGAAAACAAAGCAATAATACTCCAAAATTATTTGTAATGGATAATGATCCCTCACAAACGTCAGCTGTTGCAAAGAAAGCCTTACATTCTATTGGTGCGACCATGCAAGTAATTCCAGCCAGATCTCCAGATATAAATCCGATAGAAAATTTGTTCAACGTCGTGCGCAAAAACATTGAAGCAGAAATATTACAGAAAAATATAATATATCAATCATGGGATGAATTCGTTGAAAGAGTTAAATTTCATATATGGTCAGTTCCAAAAGAATATATAAATAAGACTGTGGGAAGTATGCCAAACAGAATTAAAGAAATTGTTAAACGCAAGGGTATGCGCACAAAATACTAACTTTAATTAAATAATAGAGAACCTTACAATGTGTATGAATATTTTGTATTTGATTGTAAACCCCCTTATATTACAAGCATTAAATTGTTTATCTAACAAACTGATTGAATTATGGCAGTGTCATGTTACATTAAGCTAAACCAAAAATCGCCGAAAATATCCTTCAAAGGTAGTTGCTAACTTACTCTTGAGTGCCATGAAAGTTCTGTGATGATTTGATAACATATTTACACGCATAACCATTCAAATTTTCGAATTTTCGTACGATTTTAAGCGAGTAACCACGAGTCACCACGAGTAACCATGCAATGATAAATATGTTAATATGCTACACTAATTTATAAACACAAACATGGTTACTCGTGGTGACTCGTGGTTACTCGTGCTATCTACTTAATTATAGCAATTTCGGCACGGTTACTCGTTAACAAACATATACTAAACACTTATAAGAAGAAGTTATGTTTTTTCAACTGCGATGTCTTTCACGATAATGCCATATTTAACGAATACATTTCTCATTAGTCAAGCCAGTCGTAGCTCTCGAGGATGAGCCGAGCGAAGCACGCTGGGCAAGGATCTATGTCCCGTTGCTCTTCCTGCAAAATCTGCCTGTTGAAATTAAATATTTTCCATCGAACGGCCATCATTTCTGTCTCCCTCTCGTCAACAACTCCCCCTTTAACATAAACCAACTGATGCTTGCTGGTGCTGAAAATTGGCGTGTCTTTGTCAAACACTAGATCATGGGCAAAGTGCGATTTCGGTGCGGGCAAGTGGACTAACTGACCCTCCAGCATCAACAGCAAATCATGCCAGGCGATTATCTGAGGTGACCAACGAAAGTCATTCAAGAAAAGCACTTCGGCTTTTTCAGCTCCTACCCACGCGAAACTTGTTGATGCCGGGTTAGTAAAAGTGCTAAATATCTTGTTAAGAGGATTTAGCAAGAATGTTTTGCCGCAATTCGCTGGGCCCGTCAACATAATGTTTCTAAATTTACCACGACCTTTTATTAATAGTTGTTTTACACAGTTAGCAAAATTGTCAACAGCAATATTGTTATTTGCAAGTAATTGCAATGCGCAGCTATGCCATTCGGCTTTTGCATTGCAAGTACATTGTCCTTCATGTGCCTCGCTTAGAATTTCAATGCGGGTTTTACATTGCCTATCCTGCGTTTTCTGTGCCGATTCCATCTCCCAAGCTGTTGCTATAACTTCGCTGACCACCTTTTTACCACGGTTTACAATAAACTCAGCCAAATCAGTCTTCCCTTCCTCTCTTTGCCGGTTTGAGAAAGCTAAAAGTTCAGTTCGATTTTTTAAGCCTTTCCTTAGGACGATCTCAGAAACTTCATACGCACTTAACCGCTTTCGCTTCTTTGTCTTTGTTGGTTTTTTAAGCTCGCTTTCATGTTGCACTTGCCCACATTCATCTGAGCAATCTATATCTACGTCCTGTTCGATATTTTCATGCGAACGCCGTCTCACAGCTGTGCTCTTGTAGTTGGCTTCACTTGCTCTCATTGTTGATGGTTCTTCGCTGTCGTTTAAGTCAGGGTGTCCTTCGCTTTCGAGTGAATGTTTGTCTTCTTTCGTAACGTATTTCCATGCCGTATAATAGTTAGCATGCACGCTTGAGAAATGAACGGAAATACCATATTCGTCAGCAAGATATTTCTTTGCGCTCAACCATCGTTGATTTTTGCTAAGTTTCAAACACATGTGGTAATGCACTCCAGATTTCTTATGGTATTCTTGTGAACAGCACCATTGTAAAATTTTGGCGGATCTTTTGTGAAACGATTTATTTACCGCTTGGGCAAACGCTGCTCTTGTTGGGAATTTTGACGTGTTGGCTTGGCTATATGTAACCAAATAAACTTTCCGAATTTGCCTTTTGCCTAACTCACATTTATCAGAATCAGAACAGGAGGAACTACTTTCATAGCCTTCAATAAGATCCATGTTTCGAAATTCAATTAAATTCGTTAAAAGTCTTAACCGGCAAAAAGCGTATAGACAGCGTGTCCTTCAAAAAGACAGATGTCGAAAATAATCGTGTAACACAATATGCCAGAAACGCAGTCATCACGTTAATAGACTTAAATTATTTGCGACTTGCGAGTGTAACACGGCATATGATGGCTTATATGCCTGCCATGAATAAAGAATAAAGCATTGACCTTTAAAAATTACATTAAATGTGTGTAAAAATTTTATAACTAAGTTTATACTGAGAATAATTGTGAGATTGTTAGAAGCGTGCGGTATTCGCAAAAATCACATGCGTCACTTTTATAGACAAGTGCGTAAAATGCATTCTAAAATACTCCCGTGAAATATTGTTTATTTTAAATCCTTAAGAGTTCACAACAAAATATTATGGAGAAGTGTTTAAAATGTCTTTAGTAAAGGACCTAGAGCATTACATAATCAAAAAGCTAACTTTAGTACAAATTTTACAAACATGAACACCCTCGAATTTGCTCAGACAACCAGTGACATTAAAAGGTGGGACACCCAATTTATAACTATAAATTTATGTAAACTTGCAAAATTCTTATTAACCCCTCCTCCCCCTTTTCAATGTTGGATTTTTTTGACAACAGAACAACCAGAGACATGCTAGGACAGAAGGTCAGCTCGCGTAAGATCGCAGTTTTGGCCTCACAACATTGAAAAGGGGGCAAGGGGGGGTTAAGTTCCAATTTCGGGTCAGTCGGTCCGCCAATTTTGTCACTGATTGTCTGAGCCATTTGGAGTGCTGTTGGTCAACTTCATTTCTGTATAACTTTAAAACTAAGCAAGGTAACTGCACCAAATTTTCAGCATAACGAAAATGTTGAATGAGCTATGATTAGGAATCATCATAATCCACTAGTTAATTATGTGACGTAATAATAAATCGTATTAATGACTGATCATGAAGCAAAATAGGTATTTTACGGCTGAGCAGCGGGCTTTAGCCCTCCTAATGAGACGGGAAATGAAATACTCATATCGGAAGATTGCCTTGAAAACCAATATGTCAAAGACAAGTGTCCAGAGGATTGTTAAGCAAGCTGATTGTGGACGGAAGAGCGTGCTAAACTCGAAATCTAATCGTGGTCGACGAAAATCATTATCAGAAAGAGACCAGCGAAAGCTTAGAAGAGCAATCATACAACTCCGAGAAAAGACTCCAAATTTTACAGTGATGGAGGTAGTGCAAAGGAGTGGAGTTTCCGCAACCTTAGTGTCTTACAGAACGTTTGTTCGTTATGTGAAAAAGCTGGGATACGGTTTCTTTCAAAGTCGCAAGAAAGGGGTGCTTACAAGGAAAGATTTCCAAATACGCCGTACGTTCGCACGGTCTATGATGAAGAAACCACCTGATTATTGGACAAAAGGCGTTGCATTTTACTTGGATGGCGTTTCCTTCATCTACAAATCCAACCCAATGAGTGACGCACTGAAACCAAAAACTCGTGTTTGGCGAAAAAGGGGGGAAGGCCTACTGATAACTACAAAAGGAAGCAAAGAGCTCGCCGGTGGCAGAAGACTGCACTTGCTGGTGGCTTTAGCGTACGGGAAAGGGGTTATTTGTGCCGAAACATATGAGAAAATGGATGGGCCATATTTTGCTCGCTTCATTCGCCGTCAATTTCCAACACTCTTTGACATAACAGGAAAACAAAGCAATAATACTCCAAAATTATTTGTAATGGATAATGATCCCTCACAAACGTCAGCTGTTGCAAAGAAAGCCTTACATTCTATTGGTGCGACCATGCAAGTAATTCCAGCCAGATCTCCAGATATAAATCCGATAGAAAATTTGTTCAACGTCGTGCGCAAAAACATTGAAGCAGAAATATTACAGAAAAATATAATATATCAATCATGGGATGAATTCGTTGAAAGAGTTAAATTTCATATATGGTCAGTTCCAAAAGAATATATAAATAAGACTGTGGGAAGTATGCCAAACAGAATTAAAGAAATTGTTAAACGCAAGGGTATGCGCACAAAATACTAACTTTAATTAAATAATAGAGAACCTTACAATGTGTATGAATATTTTGTATTTGATTGTAAACCCCCTTATATTACAAGCATTAAATTGTTTATCTAACAAACTGATTGAATTATGGCAGTGTCATGTTACATTAAGCTAAACCAAAAATCGCCGAAAATATCCTTCAAAGGTAGTTGCTAACTTACTCTTGAGTGCCATGAAAGTTCTGTGATGATTTGATAACATATTTACACGCATAACCATTCAAATTTTCGAATTTTCGTACGATTTTAAGCGAGTAACCACGAGTCACCACGAGTAACCATGCAATGATAAATATGTTAATATGCTACACTAATTTATAAACACAAACATGGTTACTCGTGGTGACTCGTGGTTACTCGTGCTATCTACTTAATTATAGCAATTTCGGCACGGTTACTCGTTAACAAACATATACTAAACACTTATAAGAAGAAGTTATGTTTTTTCAACTGCGATGTCTTTCACGATAATGCCATATTTAACGAATACATTTCTCATTAGTCAAGCCAGTCGTAGCTCTCGAGGATGAGCCGAGCGAAGCACGCTGGGCAAGGATCTATGTCCCGTTGCTCTTCCTGCAAAATCTGCCTGTTGAAATTAAATATTTTCCATCGAACGGCCATCATTTCTGTCTCCCTCTCGTCAACAACTCCCCCTTTAACATAAACCAACTGATGCTTGCTGGTGCTGAAAATTGGCGTGTCTTTGTCAAACACTAGATCATGGGCAAAGTGCGATTTCGGTGCGGGCAAGTGGACTAACTGACCCTCCAGCATCAACAGCAAATCATGCCAGGCGATTATCTGAGGTGACCAACGAAAGTCATTCAAGAAAAGCACTTCGGCTTTTTCAGCTCCTACCCACGCGAAACTTGTTGATGCCGGGTTAGTAAAAGTGCTAAATATCTTGTTAAGAGGATTTAGCAAGAATGTTTTGCCGCAATTCGCTGGGCCCGTCAACATAATGTTTCTAAATTTACCACGACCTTTTATTAATAGTTGTTTTACACAGTTAGCAAAATTGTCAACAGCAATATTGTTATTTGCAAGTAATTGCAATGCGCAGCTATGCCATTCGGCTTTTGCATTGCAAGTACATTGTCCTTCATGTGCCTCGCTTAGAATTTCAATGCGGGTTTTACATTGCCTATCCTGCGTTTTCTGTGCCGATTCCATCTCCCAAGCTGTTGCTATAACTTCGCTGACCACCTTTTTACCACGGTTTACAATAAACTCAGCCAAATCAGTCTTCCCTTCCTCTCTTTGCCGGTTTGAGAAAGCTAAAAGTTCAGTTCGATTTTTTAAGCCTTTCCTTAGGACGATCTCAGAAACTTCATACGCACTTAACCGCTTTCGCTTCTTTGTCTTTGTTGGTTTTTTAAGCTCGCTTTCATGTTGCACTTGCCCACATTCATCTGAGCAATCTATATCTACGTCCTGTTCGATATTTTCATGCGAACGCCGTCTCACAGCTGTGCTCTTGTAGTTGGCTTCACTTGCTCTCATTGTTGATGGTTCTTCGCTGTCGTTTAAGTCAGGGTGTCCTTCGCTTTCGAGTGAATGTTTGTCTTCTTTCGTAACGTATTTCCATGCCGTATAATAGTTAGCATGCACGCTTGAGAAATGAACGGAAATACCATATTCGTCAGCAAGATATTTCTTTGCGCTCAACCATCGTTGATTTTTGCTAAGTTTCAAACACATGTGGTAATGCACTCCAGATTTCTTATGGTATTCTTGTGAACAGCACCATTGTAAAATTTTGGCGGATCTTTTGTGAAACGATTTATTTACCGCTTGGGCAAACGCTGCTCTTGTTGGGAATTTTGACGTGTTGGCTTGGCTATATGTAACCAAATAAACTTTCCGAATTTGCCTTTTGCCTAACTCACATTTATCAGAATCAGAACAGGAGGAACTACTTTCATAGCCTTCAATAAGATCCATGTTTCGAAATTCAATTAAATTCGTTAAAAGTCTTAACCGGCAAAAAGCGTATAGACAGCGTGTCCTTCAAAAAGACAGATGTCGAAAATAATCGTGTAACACAATATGCCAGAAACGCAGTCATCACGTTAATAGACTTAAATTATTTGCGACTTGCGAGTGTAACACGGCATATGATGGCTTATATGCCTGCCATGAATAAAGAATAAAGCATTGACCTTTAAAAATTACATTAAATGTGTGTAAAAATTTTATAACTAAGTTTATACTGAGAATAATTGTGAGATTGTTAGAAGCGTGCGGTATTCGCAAAAATCACATGCGTCACTTTTATAGACAAGTGCGTAAAATGCATTCTAAAATACTCCCGTGAAATATTGTTTATTTTAAATCCTTAAGAGTTCACAACAAAATATTATGGAGAAGTGTTTAAAATGTCTTTAGTAAAGGACCTAGAGCATTACATAATCAAAAAGCTAACTTTAGTACAAATTTTACAAACATGAACACCCTCGAATTTGCTCAGACAACCAGTGACATTAAAAGGTGGGACACCCAATTTATAACTATAAATTTATGTAAACTTGCAAAATTCTTATTAACCCCTCCTCCCCCTTTTCAATGTTGGATTTTTTTGACAACAGAACAACCAGAGACATGCTAGGACAGAAGGTCAGCTCGCGTAAGATCGCAGTTTTGGCCTCACAACATTGAAAAGGGGGCAAGGGGGGGTTAAGTTCCAATTTCGGGTCAGTCGGTCCGCCAATTTTGTCACTGATTGTCTGAGCCATTTGGAGTGCTGTTGGTCAACTTCATTTCTGTATAACTTTAAAACTAAGCAAGGTAACTGCACCAAATTTTCAGCATAACGAAAATGTTGAATGAGCTATGATTAGGAATCATCATAATCCACTAGTTAATTATGTGACGTAATAATAAATCGTATTAATGACTGATCATGAAGCAAAATAGGTATTTTACGGCTGAGCAGCGGGCTTTAGCCCTCCTAATGAGACGGGAAATGAAATACTCATATCGGAAGATTGCCTTGAAAACCAATATGTCAAAGACAAGTGTCCAGAGGATTGTTAAGCAAGCTGATTGTGGACGGAAGAGCGTGCTAAACTCGAAATCTAATCGTGGTCGACGAAAATCATTATCAGAAAGAGACCAGCGAAAGCTTAGAAGAGCAATCATACAACTCCGAGAAAAGACTCCAAATTTTACAGTGATGGAGGTAGTGCAAAGGAGTGGAGTTTCCGCAACCTTAGTGTCTTACAGAACGTTTGTTCGTTATGTGAAAAAGCTGGGATACGGTTTCTTTCAAAGTCGCAAGAAAGGGGTGCTTACAAGGAAAGATTTCCAAATACGCCGTACGTTCGCACGGTCTATGATGAAGAAACCACCTGATTATTGGACAAAAGGCGTTGCATTTTACTTGGATGGCGTTTCCTTCATCTACAAATCCAACCCAATGAGTGACGCACTGAAACCAAAAACTCGTGTTTGGCGAAAAAGGGGGGAAGGCCTACTGATAACTACAAAAGGAAGCAAAGAGCTCGCCGGTGGCAGAAGACTGCACTTGCTGGTGGCTTTAGCGTACGGGAAAGGGGTTATTTGTGCCGAAACATATGAGAAAATGGATGGGCCATATTTTGCTCGCTTCATTCGCCGTCAATTTCCAACACTCTTTGACATAACAGGAAAACAAAGCAATAATACTCCAAAATTATTTGTAATGGATAATGATCCCTCACAAACGTCAGCTGTTGCAAAGAAAGCCTTACATTCTATTGGTGCGACCATGCAAGTAATTCCAGCCAGATCTCCAGATATAAATCCGATAGAAAATTTGTTCAACGTCGTGCGCAAAAACATTGAAGCAGAAATATTACAGAAAAATATAATATATCAATCATGGGATGAATTCGTTGAAAGAGTTAAATTTCATATATGGTCAGTTCCAAAAGAATATATAAATAAGACTGTGGGAAGTATGCCAAACAGAATTAAAGAAATTGTTAAACGCAAGGGTATGCGCACAAAATACTAACTTTAATTAAATAATAGAGAACCTTACAATGTGTATGAATATTTTGTATTTGATTGTAAACCCCCTTATATTACAAGCATTAAATTGTTTATCTAACAAACTGATTGAATTATGGCAGTGTCATGTTACATTAAGCTAAACCAAAAATCGCCGAAAATATCCTTCAAAGGTAGTTGCTAACTTACTCTTGAGTGCCATGAAAGTTCTGTGATGATTTGATAACATATTTACACGCATAACCATTCAAATTTTCGAATTTTCGTACGATTTTAAGCGAGTAACCACGAGTCACCACGAGTAACCATGCAATGATAAATATGTTAATATGCTACACTAATTTATAAACACAAACATGGTTACTCGTGGTGACTCGTGGTTACTCGTGCTATCTACTTAATTATAGCAATTTCGGCACGGTTACTCGTTAACAAACATATACTAAACACTTATAAGAAGAAGTTATGTTTTTTCAACTGCGATGTCTTTCACGATAATGCCATATTTAACGAATACATTTCTCATTAGTCAAGCCAGTCGTAGCTCTCGAGGATGAGCCGAGCGAAGCACGCTGGGCAAGGATCTATGTCCCGTTGCTCTTCCTGCAAAATCTGCCTGTTGAAATTAAATATTTTCCATCGAACGGCCATCATTTCTGTCTCCCTCTCGTCAACAACTCCCCCTTTAACATAAACCAACTGATGCTTGCTGGTGCTGAAAATTGGCGTGTCTTTGTCAAACACTAGATCATGGGCAAAGTGCGATTTCGGTGCGGGCAAGTGGACTAACTGACCCTCCAGCATCAACAGCAAATCATGCCAGGCGATTATCTGAGGTGACCAACGAAAGTCATTCAAGAAAAGCACTTCGGCTTTTTCAGCTCCTACCCACGCGAAACTTGTTGATGCCGGGTTAGTAAAAGTGCTAAATATCTTGTTAAGAGGATTTAGCAAGAATGTTTTGCCGCAATTCGCTGGGCCCGTCAACATAATGTTTCTAAATTTACCACGACCTTTTATTAATAGTTGTTTTACACAGTTAGCAAAATTGTCAACAGCAATATTGTTATTTGCAAGTAATTGCAATGCGCAGCTATGCCATTCGGCTTTTGCATTGCAAGTACATTGTCCTTCATGTGCCTCGCTTAGAATTTCAATGCGGGTTTTACATTGCCTATCCTGCGTTTTCTGTGCCGATTCCATCTCCCAAGCTGTTGCTATAACTTCGCTGACCACCTTTTTACCACGGTTTACAATAAACTCAGCCAAATCAGTCTTCCCTTCCTCTCTTTGCCGGTTTGAGAAAGCTAAAAGTTCAGTTCGATTTTTTAAGCCTTTCCTTAGGACGATCTCAGAAACTTCATACGCACTTAACCGCTTTCGCTTCTTTGTCTTTGTTGGTTTTTTAAGCTCGCTTTCATGTTGCACTTGCCCACATTCATCTGAGCAATCTATATCTACGTCCTGTTCGATATTTTCATGCGAACGCCGTCTCACAGCTGTGCTCTTGTAGTTGGCTTCACTTGCTCTCATTGTTGATGGTTCTTCGCTGTCGTTTAAGTCAGGGTGTCCTTCGCTTTCGAGTGAATGTTTGTCTTCTTTCGTAACGTATTTCCATGCCGTATAATAGTTAGCATGCACGCTTGAGAAATGAACGGAAATACCATATTCGTCAGCAAGATATTTCTTTGCGCTCAACCATCGTTGATTTTTGCTAAGTTTCAAACACATGTGGTAATGCACTCCAGATTTCTTATGGTATTCTTGTGAACAGCACCATTGTAAAATTTTGGCGGATCTTTTGTGAAACGATTTATTTACCGCTTGGGCAAACGCTGCTCTTGTTGGGAATTTTGACGTGTTGGCTTGGCTATATGTAACCAAATAAACTTTCCGAATTTGCCTTTTGCCTAACTCACATTTATCAGAATCAGAACAGGAGGAACTACTTTCATAGCCTTCAATAAGATCCATGTTTCGAAATTCAATTAAATTCGTTAAAAGTCTTAACCGGCAAAAAGCGTATAGACAGCGTGTCCTTCAAAAAGACAGATGTCGAAAATAATCGTGTAACACAATATGCCAGAAACGCAGTCATCACGTTAATAGACTTAAATTATTTGCGACTTGCGAGTGTAACACGGCATATGATGGCTTATATGCCTGCCATGAATAAAGAATAAAGCATTGACCTTTAAAAATTACATTAAATGTGTGTAAAAATTTTATAACTAAGTTTATACTGAGAATAATTGTGAGATTGTTAGAAGCGTGCGGTATTCGCAAAAATCACATGCGTCACTTTTATAGACAAGTGCGTAAAATGCATTCTAAAATACTCCCGTGAAATATTGTTTATTTTAAATCCTTAAGAGTTCACAACAAAATATTATGGAGAAGTGTTTAAAATGTCTTTAGTAAAGGACCTAGAGCATTACATAATCAAAAAGCTAACTTTAGTACAAATTTTACAAACATGAACACCCTCGAATTTGCTCAGACAACCAGTGACATTAAAAGGTGGGACACCCAATTTATAACTATAAATTTATGTAAACTTGCAAAATTCTTATTAACCCCTCCTCCCCCTTTTCAATGTTGGATTTTTTTGACAACAGAACAACCAGAGACATGCTAGGACAGAAGGTCAGCTCGCGTAAGATCGCAGTTTTGGCCTCACAACATTGAAAAGGGGGCAAGGGGGGGTTAAGTTCCAATTTCGGGTCAGTCGGTCCGCCAATTTTGTCACTGATTGTCTGAGCCATTTGGAGTGCTGTTGGTCAACTTCATTTCTGTATAACTTTAAAACTAAGCAAGGTAACTGCACCAAATTTTCAGCATAACGAAAATGTTGAATGAGCTATGATTAGGAATCATCATAATCCACTAGTTAATTATGTGACGTAATAATAAATCGTATTAATGACTGATCATGAAGCAAAATAGGTATTTTACGGCTGAGCAGCGGGCTTTAGCCCTCCTAATGAGACGGGAAATGAAATACTCATATCGGAAGATTGCCTTGAAAACCAATATGTCAAAGACAAGTGTCCAGAGGATTGTTAAGCAAGCTGATTGTGGACGGAAGAGCGTGCTAAACTCGAAATCTAATCGTGGTCGACGAAAATCATTATCAGAAAGAGACCAGCGAAAGCTTAGAAGAGCAATCATACAACTCCGAGAAAAGACTCCAAATTTTACAGTGATGGAGGTAGTGCAAAGGAGTGGAGTTTCCGCAACCTTAGTGTCTTACAGAACGTTTGTTCGTTATGTGAAAAAGCTGGGATACGGTTTCTTTCAAAGTCGCAAGAAAGGGGTGCTTACAAGGAAAGATTTCCAAATACGCCGTACGTTCGCACGGTCTATGATGAAGAAACCACCTGATTATTGGACAAAAGGCGTTGCATTTTACTTGGATGGCGTTTCCTTCATCTACAAATCCAACCCAATGAGTGACGCACTGAAACCAAAAACTCGTGTTTGGCGAAAAAGGGGGGAAGGCCTACTGATAACTACAAAAGGAAGCAAAGAGCTCGCCGGTGGCAGAAGACTGCACTTGCTGGTGGCTTTAGCGTACGGGAAAGGGGTTATTTGTGCCGAAACATATGAGAAAATGGATGGGCCATATTTTGCTCGCTTCATTCGCCGTCAATTTCCAACACTCTTTGACATAACAGGAAAACAAAGCAATAATACTCCAAAATTATTTGTAATGGATAATGATCCCTCACAAACGTCAGCTGTTGCAAAGAAAGCCTTACATTCTATTGGTGCGACCATGCAAGTAATTCCAGCCAGATCTCCAGATATAAATCCGATAGAAAATTTGTTCAACGTCGTGCGCAAAAACATTGAAGCAGAAATATTACAGAAAAATATAATATATCAATCATGGGATGAATTCGTTGAAAGAGTTAAATTTCATATATGGTCAGTTCCAAAAGAATATATAAATAAGACTGTGGGAAGTATGCCAAACAGAATTAAAGAAATTGTTAAACGCAAGGGTATGCGCACAAAATACTAACTTTAATTAAATAATAGAGAACCTTACAATGTGTATGAATATTTTGTATTTGATTGTAAACCCCCTTATATTACAAGCATTAAATTGTTTATCTAACAAACTGATTGAATTATGGCAGTGTCATGTTACATTAAGCTAAACCAAAAATCGCCGAAAATATCCTTCAAAGGTAGTTGCTAACTTACTCTTGAGTGCCATGAAAGTTCTGTGATGATTTGATAACATATTTACACGCATAACCATTCAAATTTTCGAATTTTCGTACGATTTTAAGCGAGTAACCACGAGTCACCACGAGTAACCATGCAATGATAAATATGTTAATATGCTACACTAATTTATAAACACAAACATGGTTACTCGTGGTGACTCGTGGTTACTCGTGCTATCTACTTAATTATAGCAATTTCGGCACGGTTACTCGTTAACAAACATATACTAAACACTTATAAGAAGAAGTTATGTTTTTTCAACTGCGATGTCTTTCACGATAATGCCATATTTAACGAATACATTTCTCATTAGTCAAGCCAGTCGTAGCTCTCGAGGATGAGCCGAGCGAAGCACGCTGGGCAAGGATCTATGTCCCGTTGCTCTTCCTGCAAAATCTGCCTGTTGAAATTAAATATTTTCCATCGAACGGCCATCATTTCTGTCTCCCTCTCGTCAACAACTCCCCCTTTAACATAAACCAACTGATGCTTGCTGGTGCTGAAAATTGGCGTGTCTTTGTCAAACACTAGATCATGGGCAAAGTGCGATTTCGGTGCGGGCAAGTGGACTAACTGACCCTCCAGCATCAACAGCAAATCATGCCAGGCGATTATCTGAGGTGACCAACGAAAGTCATTCAAGAAAAGCACTTCGGCTTTTTCAGCTCCTACCCACGCGAAACTTGTTGATGCCGGGTTAGTAAAAGTGCTAAATATCTTGTTAAGAGGATTTAGCAAGAATGTTTTGCCGCAATTCGCTGGGCCCGTCAACATAATGTTTCTAAATTTACCACGACCTTTTATTAATAGTTGTTTTACACAGTTAGCAAAATTGTCAACAGCAATATTGTTATTTGCAAGTAATTGCAATGCGCAGCTATGCCATTCGGCTTTTGCATTGCAAGTACATTGTCCTTCATGTGCCTCGCTTAGAATTTCAATGCGGGTTTTACATTGCCTATCCTGCGTTTTCTGTGCCGATTCCATCTCCCAAGCTGTTGCTATAACTTCGCTGACCACCTTTTTACCACGGTTTACAATAAACTCAGCCAAATCAGTCTTCCCTTCCTCTCTTTGCCGGTTTGAGAAAGCTAAAAGTTCAGTTCGATTTTTTAAGCCTTTCCTTAGGACGATCTCAGAAACTTCATACGCACTTAACCGCTTTCGCTTCTTTGTCTTTGTTGGTTTTTTAAGCTCGCTTTCATGTTGCACTTGCCCACATTCATCTGAGCAATCTATATCTACGTCCTGTTCGATATTTTCATGCGAACGCCGTCTCACAGCTGTGCTCTTGTAGTTGGCTTCACTTGCTCTCATTGTTGATGGTTCTTCGCTGTCGTTTAAGTCAGGGTGTCCTTCGCTTTCGAGTGAATGTTTGTCTTCTTTCGTAACGTATTTCCATGCCGTATAATAGTTAGCATGCACGCTTGAGAAATGAACGGAAATACCATATTCGTCAGCAAGATATTTCTTTGCGCTCAACCATCGTTGATTTTTGCTAAGTTTCAAACACATGTGGTAATGCACTCCAGATTTCTTATGGTATTCTTGTGAACAGCACCATTGTAAAATTTTGGCGGATCTTTTGTGAAACGATTTATTTACCGCTTGGGCAAACGCTGCTCTTGTTGGGAATTTTGACGTGTTGGCTTGGCTATATGTAACCAAATAAACTTTCCGAATTTGCCTTTTGCCTAACTCACATTTATCAGAATCAGAACAGGAGGAACTACTTTCATAGCCTTCAATAAGATCCATGTTTCGAAATTCAATTAAATTCGTTAAAAGTCTTAACCGGCAAAAAGCGTATAGACAGCGTGTCCTTCAAAAAGACAGATGTCGAAAATAATCGTGTAACACAATATGCCAGAAACGCAGTCATCACGTTAATAGACTTAAATTATTTGCGACTTGCGAGTGTAACACGGCATATGATGGCTTATATGCCTGCCATGAATAAAGAATAAAGCATTGACCTTTAAAAATTACATTAAATGTGTGTAAAAATTTTATAACTAAGTTTATACTGAGAATAATTGTGAGATTGTTAGAAGCGTGCGGTATTCGCAAAAATCACATGCGTCACTTTTATAGACAAGTGCGTAAAATGCATTCTAAAATACTCCCGTGAAATATTGTTTATTTTAAATCCTTAAGAGTTCACAACAAAATATTATGGAGAAGTGTTTAAAATGTCTTTAGTAAAGGACCTAGAGCATTACATAATCAAAAAGCTAACTTTAGTACAAATTTTACAAACATGAACACCCTCGAATTTGCTCAGACAACCAGTGACATTAAAAGGTGGGACACCCAATTTATAACTATAAATTTATGTAAACTTGCAAAATTCTTATTAACCCCTCCTCCCCCTTTTCAATGTTGGATTTTTTTGACAACAGAACAACCAGAGACATGCTAGGACAGAAGGTCAGCTCGCGTAAGATCGCAGTTTTGGCCTCACAACATTGAAAAGGGGGCAAGGGGGGGTTAAGTTCCAATTTCGGGTCAGTCGGTCCGCCAATTTTGTCACTGATTGTCTGAGCCATTTGGAGTGCTGTTGGTCAACTTCATTTCTGTATAACTTTAAAACTAAGCAAGGTAACTGCACCAAATTTTCAGCATAACGAAAATGTTGAATGAGCTATGATTAGGAATCATCATAATCCACTAGTTAATTATGTGACGTAATAATAAATCGTATTAATGACTGATCATGAAGCAAAATAGGTATTTTACGGCTGAGCAGCGGGCTTTAGCCCTCCTAATGAGACGGGAAATGAAATACTCATATCGGAAGATTGCCTTGAAAACCAATATGTCAAAGACAAGTGTCCAGAGGATTGTTAAGCAAGCTGATTGTGGACGGAAGAGCGTGCTAAACTCGAAATCTAATCGTGGTCGACGAAAATCATTATCAGAAAGAGACCAGCGAAAGCTTAGAAGAGCAATCATACAACTCCGAGAAAAGACTCCAAATTTTACAGTGATGGAGGTAGTGCAAAGGAGTGGAGTTTCCGCAACCTTAGTGTCTTACAGAACGTTTGTTCGTTATGTGAAAAAGCTGGGATACGGTTTCTTTCAAAGTCGCAAGAAAGGGGTGCTTACAAGGAAAGATTTCCAAATACGCCGTACGTTCGCACGGTCTATGATGAAGAAACCACCTGATTATTGGACAAAAGGCGTTGCATTTTACTTGGATGGCGTTTCCTTCATCTACAAATCCAACCCAATGAGTGACGCACTGAAACCAAAAACTCGTGTTTGGCGAAAAAGGGGGGAAGGCCTACTGATAACTACAAAAGGAAGCAAAGAGCTCGCCGGTGGCAGAAGACTGCACTTGCTGGTGGCTTTAGCGTACGGGAAAGGGGTTATTTGTGCCGAAACATATGAGAAAATGGATGGGCCATATTTTGCTCGCTTCATTCGCCGTCAATTTCCAACACTCTTTGACATAACAGGAAAACAAAGCAATAATACTCCAAAATTATTTGTAATGGATAATGATCCCTCACAAACGTCAGCTGTTGCAAAGAAAGCCTTACATTCTATTGGTGCGACCATGCAAGTAATTCCAGCCAGATCTCCAGATATAAATCCGATAGAAAATTTGTTCAACGTCGTGCGCAAAAACATTGAAGCAGAAATATTACAGAAAAATATAATATATCAATCATGGGATGAATTCGTTGAAAGAGTTAAATTTCATATATGGTCAGTTCCAAAAGAATATATAAATAAGACTGTGGGAAGTATGCCAAACAGAATTAAAGAAATTGTTAAACGCAAGGGTATGCGCACAAAATACTAACTTTAATTAAATAATAGAGAACCTTACAATGTGTATGAATATTTTGTATTTGATTGTAAACCCCCTTATATTACAAGCATTAAATTGTTTATCTAACAAACTGATTGAATTATGGCAGTGTCATGTTACATTAAGCTAAACCAAAAATCGCCGAAAATATCCTTCAAAGGTAGTTGCTAACTTACTCTTGAGTGCCATGAAAGTTCTGTGATGATTTGATAACATATTTACACGCATAACCATTCAAATTTTCGAATTTTCGTACGATTTTAAGCGAGTAACCACGAGTCACCACGAGTAACCATGCAATGATAAATATGTTAATATGCTACACTAATTTATAAACACAAACATGGTTACTCGTGGTGACTCGTGGTTACTCGTGCTATCTACTTAATTATAGCAATTTCGGCACGGTTACTCGTTAACAAACATATACTAAACACTTATAAGAAGAAGTTATGTTTTTTCAACTGCGATGTCTTTCACGATAATGCCATATTTAACGAATACATTTCTCATTAGTCAAGCCAGTCGTAGCTCTCGAGGATGAGCCGAGCGAAGCACGCTGGGCAAGGATCTATGTCCCGTTGCTCTTCCTGCAAAATCTGCCTGTTGAAATTAAATATTTTCCATCGAACGGCCATCATTTCTGTCTCCCTCTCGTCAACAACTCCCCCTTTAACATAAACCAACTGATGCTTGCTGGTGCTGAAAATTGGCGTGTCTTTGTCAAACACTAGATCATGGGCAAAGTGCGATTTCGGTGCGGGCAAGTGGACTAACTGACCCTCCAGCATCAACAGCAAATCATGCCAGGCGATTATCTGAGGTGACCAACGAAAGTCATTCAAGAAAAGCACTTCGGCTTTTTCAGCTCCTACCCACGCGAAACTTGTTGATGCCGGGTTAGTAAAAGTGCTAAATATCTTGTTAAGAGGATTTAGCAAGAATGTTTTGCCGCAATTCGCTGGGCCCGTCAACATAATGTTTCTAAATTTACCACGACCTTTTATTAATAGTTGTTTTACACAGTTAGCAAAATTGTCAACAGCAATATTGTTATTTGCAAGTAATTGCAATGCGCAGCTATGCCATTCGGCTTTTGCATTGCAAGTACATTGTCCTTCATGTGCCTCGCTTAGAATTTCAATGCGGGTTTTACATTGCCTATCCTGCGTTTTCTGTGCCGATTCCATCTCCCAAGCTGTTGCTATAACTTCGCTGACCACCTTTTTACCACGGTTTACAATAAACTCAGCCAAATCAGTCTTCCCTTCCTCTCTTTGCCGGTTTGAGAAAGCTAAAAGTTCAGTTCGATTTTTTAAGCCTTTCCTTAGGACGATCTCAGAAACTTCATACGCACTTAACCGCTTTCGCTTCTTTGTCTTTGTTGGTTTTTTAAGCTCGCTTTCATGTTGCACTTGCCCACATTCATCTGAGCAATCTATATCTACGTCCTGTTCGATATTTTCATGCGAACGCCGTCTCACAGCTGTGCTCTTGTAGTTGGCTTCACTTGCTCTCATTGTTGATGGTTCTTCGCTGTCGTTTAAGTCAGGGTGTCCTTCGCTTTCGAGTGAATGTTTGTCTTCTTTCGTAACGTATTTCCATGCCGTATAATAGTTAGCATGCACGCTTGAGAAATGAACGGAAATACCATATTCGTCAGCAAGATATTTCTTTGCGCTCAACCATCGTTGATTTTTGCTAAGTTTCAAACACATGTGGTAATGCACTCCAGATTTCTTATGGTATTCTTGTGAACAGCACCATTGTAAAATTTTGGCGGATCTTTTGTGAAACGATTTATTTACCGCTTGGGCAAACGCTGCTCTTGTTGGGAATTTTGACGTGTTGGCTTGGCTATATGTAACCAAATAAACTTTCCGAATTTGCCTTTTGCCTAACTCACATTTATCAGAATCAGAACAGGAGGAACTACTTTCATAGCCTTCAATAAGATCCATGTTTCGAAATTCAATTAAATTCGTTAAAAGTCTTAACCGGCAAAAAGCGTATAGACAGCGTGTCCTTCAAAAAGACAGATGTCGAAAATAATCGTGTAACACAATATGCCAGAAACGCAGTCATCACGTTAATAGACTTAAATTATTTGCGACTTGCGAGTGTAACACGGCATATGATGGCTTATATGCCTGCCATGAATAAAGAATAAAGCATTGACCTTTAAAAATTACATTAAATGTGTGTAAAAATTTTATAACTAAGTTTATACTGAGAATAATTGTGAGATTGTTAGAAGCGTGCGGTATTCGCAAAAATCACATGCGTCACTTTTATAGACAAGTGCGTAAAATGCATTCTAAAATACTCCCGTGAAATATTGTTTATTTTAAATCCTTAAGAGTTCACAACAAAATATTATGGAGAAGTGTTTAAAATGTCTTTAGTAAAGGACCTAGAGCATTACATAATCAAAAAGCTAACTTTAGTACAAATTTTACAAACATGAACACCCTCGAATTTGCTCAGACAACCAGTGACATTAAAAGGTGGGACACCCAATTTATAACTATAAATTTATGTAAACTTGCAAAATTCTTATTAACCCCTCCTCCCCCTTTTCAATGTTGGATTTTTTTGACAACAGAACAACCAGAGACATGCTAGGACAGAAGGTCAGCTCGCGTAAGATCGCAGTTTTGGCCTCACAACATTGAAAAGGGGGCAAGGGGGGGTTAAGTTCCAATTTCGGGTCAGTCGGTCCGCCAATTTTGTCACTGATTGTCTGAGCCATTTGGAGTGCTGTTGGTCAACTTCATTTCTGTATAACTTTAAAACTAAGCAAGGTAACTGCACCAAATTTTCAGCATAACGAAAATGTTGAATGAGCTATGATTAGGAATCATCATAATCCACTAGTTAATTATGTGACGTAATAATAAATCGTATTAATGACTGATCATGAAGCAAAATAGGTATTTTACGGCTGAGCAGCGGGCTTTAGCCCTCCTAATGAGACGGGAAATGAAATACTCATATCGGAAGATTGCCTTGAAAACCAATATGTCAAAGACAAGTGTCCAGAGGATTGTTAAGCAAGCTGATTGTGGACGGAAGAGCGTGCTAAACTCGAAATCTAATCGTGGTCGACGAAAATCATTATCAGAAAGAGACCAGCGAAAGCTTAGAAGAGCAATCATACAACTCCGAGAAAAGACTCCAAATTTTACAGTGATGGAGGTAGTGCAAAGGAGTGGAGTTTCCGCAACCTTAGTGTCTTACAGAACGTTTGTTCGTTATGTGAAAAAGCTGGGATACGGTTTCTTTCAAAGTCGCAAGAAAGGGGTGCTTACAAGGAAAGATTTCCAAATACGCCGTACGTTCGCACGGTCTATGATGAAGAAACCACCTGATTATTGGACAAAAGGCGTTGCATTTTACTTGGATGGCGTTTCCTTCATCTACAAATCCAACCCAATGAGTGACGCACTGAAACCAAAAACTCGTGTTTGGCGAAAAAGGGGGGAAGGCCTACTGATAACTACAAAAGGAAGCAAAGAGCTCGCCGGTGGCAGAAGACTGCACTTGCTGGTGGCTTTAGCGTACGGGAAAGGGGTTATTTGTGCCGAAACATATGAGAAAATGGATGGGCCATATTTTGCTCGCTTCATTCGCCGTCAATTTCCAACACTCTTTGACATAACAGGAAAACAAAGCAATAATACTCCAAAATTATTTGTAATGGATAATGATCCCTCACAAACGTCAGCTGTTGCAAAGAAAGCCTTACATTCTATTGGTGCGACCATGCAAGTAATTCCAGCCAGATCTCCAGATATAAATCCGATAGAAAATTTGTTCAACGTCGTGCGCAAAAACATTGAAGCAGAAATATTACAGAAAAATATAATATATCAATCATGGGATGAATTCGTTGAAAGAGTTAAATTTCATATATGGTCAGTTCCAAAAGAATATATAAATAAGACTGTGGGAAGTATGCCAAACAGAATTAAAGAAATTGTTAAACGCAAGGGTATGCGCACAAAATACTAACTTTAATTAAATAATAGAGAACCTTACAATGTGTATGAATATTTTGTATTTGATTGTAAACCCCCTTATATTACAAGCATTAAATTGTTTATCTAACAAACTGATTGAATTATGGCAGTGTCATGTTACATTAAGCTAAACCAAAAATCGCCGAAAATATCCTTCAAAGGTAGTTGCTAACTTACTCTTGAGTGCCATGAAAGTTCTGTGATGATTTGATAACATATTTACACGCATAACCATTCAAATTTTCGAATTTTCGTACGATTTTAAGCGAGTAACCACGAGTCACCACGAGTAACCATGCAATGATAAATATGTTAATATGCTACACTAATTTATAAACACAAACATGGTTACTCGTGGTGACTCGTGGTTACTCGTGCTATCTACTTAATTATAGCAATTTCGGCACGGTTACTCGTTAACAAACATATACTAAACACTTATAAGAAGAAGTTATGTTTTTTCAACTGCGATGTCTTTCACGATAATGCCATATTTAACGAATACATTTCTCATTAGTCAAGCCAGTCGTAGCTCTCGAGGATGAGCCGAGCGAAGCACGCTGGGCAAGGATCTATGTCCCGTTGCTCTTCCTGCAAAATCTGCCTGTTGAAATTAAATATTTTCCATCGAACGGCCATCATTTCTGTCTCCCTCTCGTCAACAACTCCCCCTTTAACATAAACCAACTGATGCTTGCTGGTGCTGAAAATTGGCGTGTCTTTGTCAAACACTAGATCATGGGCAAAGTGCGATTTCGGTGCGGGCAAGTGGACTAACTGACCCTCCAGCATCAACAGCAAATCATGCCAGGCGATTATCTGAGGTGACCAACGAAAGTCATTCAAGAAAAGCACTTCGGCTTTTTCAGCTCCTACCCACGCGAAACTTGTTGATGCCGGGTTAGTAAAAGTGCTAAATATCTTGTTAAGAGGATTTAGCAAGAATGTTTTGCCGCAATTCGCTGGGCCCGTCAACATAATGTTTCTAAATTTACCACGACCTTTTATTAATAGTTGTTTTACACAGTTAGCAAAATTGTCAACAGCAATATTGTTATTTGCAAGTAATTGCAATGCGCAGCTATGCCATTCGGCTTTTGCATTGCAAGTACATTGTCCTTCATGTGCCTCGCTTAGAATTTCAATGCGGGTTTTACATTGCCTATCCTGCGTTTTCTGTGCCGATTCCATCTCCCAAGCTGTTGCTATAACTTCGCTGACCACCTTTTTACCACGGTTTACAATAAACTCAGCCAAATCAGTCTTCCCTTCCTCTCTTTGCCGGTTTGAGAAAGCTAAAAGTTCAGTTCGATTTTTTAAGCCTTTCCTTAGGACGATCTCAGAAACTTCATACGCACTTAACCGCTTTCGCTTCTTTGTCTTTGTTGGTTTTTTAAGCTCGCTTTCATGTTGCACTTGCCCACATTCATCTGAGCAATCTATATCTACGTCCTGTTCGATATTTTCATGCGAACGCCGTCTCACAGCTGTGCTCTTGTAGTTGGCTTCACTTGCTCTCATTGTTGATGGTTCTTCGCTGTCGTTTAAGTCAGGGTGTCCTTCGCTTTCGAGTGAATGTTTGTCTTCTTTCGTAACGTATTTCCATGCCGTATAATAGTTAGCATGCACGCTTGAGAAATGAACGGAAATACCATATTCGTCAGCAAGATATTTCTTTGCGCTCAACCATCGTTGATTTTTGCTAAGTTTCAAACACATGTGGTAATGCACTCCAGATTTCTTATGGTATTCTTGTGAACAGCACCATTGTAGAATTTTGGCGGATCTTTTGTGAAACGATTTATTTACCGCTTGGGCAAACGCTGCTCTTGTTGGGAATTTTGACGTGTTGGCTTGGCTATATGTAACCAAATAAACTTTCCGAATTTGCCTTTTGCCTAACTCACATTTATCAGAATCAGAACAGGAGGAACTACTTTCATAGCCTTCAATAAGATCCATGTTTCGAAATTCAATTAAATTCGTTAAAAGTCTTAACCGGCAAAAAGCGTATAGACAGCGTGTCCTTCAAAAAGACAGATGTCGAAAATAATCGTGTAACACAATATGCCAGAAACGCAGTCATCACGTTAATAGACTTAAATTATTTGCGACTTGCGAGTGTAACACGGCATATGATGGCTTATATGCCTGCCATGAATAAAGAATAAAGCATTGACCTTTAAAAATTACATTAAATGTGTGTAAAAATTTTATAACTAAGTTTATACTGAGAATAATTGTGAGATTGTTAGAAGCGTGCGGTATTCGCAAAAATCACATGCGTCACTTTTATAGACAAGTGCGTAAAATGCATTCTAAAATACTCCCGTGAAATATTGTTTATTTTAAATCCTTAAGAGTTCACAACAAAATATTATGGAGAAGTGTTTAAAATGTCTTTAGTAAAGGACCTAGAGCATTACATAATCAAAAAGCTAACTTTAGTACAAATTTTACAAACATGAACACCCTCGAATTTGCTCAGACAACCAGTGACATTAAAAGGTGGGACACCCAATTTATAACTATAAATTTATGTAAACTTGCAAAATTCTTATTAACCCCTCCTCCCCCTTTTCAATGTTGGATTTTTTTGACAACAGAACAACCAGAGACATGCTAGGACAGAAGGTCAGCTCGCGTAAGATCGCAGTTTTGGCCTCACAACATTGAAAAGGGGGCAAGGGGGGGTTAAGTTCCAATTTCGGGTCAGTCGGTCCGCCAATTTTGTCACTGATTGTCTGAGCCATTTGGAGTGCTGTTGGTCAACTTCATTTCTGTATAACTTTAAAACTAAGCAAGGTAACTGCACCAAATTTTCAGCATAACGAAAATGTTGAATGAGCTATGATTAGGAATCATCATAATCCACTAGTTAATTATGTGACGTAATAATAAATCGTATTAATGACTGATCATGAAGCAAAATAGGTATTTTACGGCTGAGCAGCGGGCTTTAGCCCTCCTAATGAGACGGGAAATGAAATACTCATATCGGAAGATTGCCTTGAAAACCAATATGTCAAAGACAAGTGTCCAGAGGATTGTTAAGCAAGCTGATTGTGGACGGAAGAGCGTGCTAAACTCGAAATCTAATCGTGGTCGACGAAAATCATTATCAGAAAGAGACCAGCGAAAGCTTAGAAGAGCAATCATACAACTCCGAGAAAAGACTCCAAATTTTACAGTGATGGAGGTAGTGCAAAGGAGTGGAGTTTCCGCAACCTTAGTGTCTTACAGAACGTTTGTTCGTTATGTGAAAAAGCTGGGATACGGTTTCTTTCAAAGTCGCAAGAAAGGGGTGCTTACAAGGAAAGATTTCCAAATACGCCGTACGTTCGCACGGTCTATGATGAAGAAACCACCTGATTATTGGACAAAAGGCGTTGCATTTTACTTGGATGGCGTTTCCTTCATCTACAAATCCAACCCAATGAGTGACGCACTGAAACCAAAAACTCGTGTTTGGCGAAAAAGGGGGGAAGGCCTACTGATAACTACAAAAGGAAGCAAAGAGCTCGCCGGTGGCAGAAGACTGCACTTGCTGGTGGCTTTAGCGTACGGGAAAGGGGTTATTTGTGCCGAAACATATGAGAAAATGGATGGGCCATATTTTGCTCGCTTCATTCGCCGTCAATTTCCAACACTCTTTGACATAACAGGAAAACAAAGCAATAATACTCCAAAATTATTTGTAATGGATAATGATCCCTCACAAACGTCAGCTGTTGCAAAGAAAGCCTTACATTCTATTGGTGCGACCATGCAAGTAATTCCAGCCAGATCTCCAGATATAAATCCGATAGAAAATTTGTTCAACGTCGTGCGCAAAAACATTGAAGCAGAAATATTACAGAAAAATATAATATATCAATCATGGGATGAATTCGTTGAAAGAGTTAAATTTCATATATGGTCAGTTCCAAAAGAATATATAAATAAGACTGTGGGAAGTATGCCAAACAGAATTAAAGAAATTGTTAAACGCAAGGGTATGCGCACAAAATACTAACTTTAATTAAATAATAGAGAACCTTACAATGTGTATGAATATTTTGTATTTGATTGTAAACCCCCTTATATTACAAGCATTAAATTGTTTATCTAACAAACTGATTGAATTATGGCAGTGTCATGTTACATTAAGCTAAACCAAAAATCGCCGAAAATATCCTTCAAAGGTAGTTGCTAACTTACTCTTGAGTGCCATGAAAGTTCTGTGATGATTTGATAACATATTTACACGCATAACCATTCAAATTTTCGAATTTTCGTACGATTTTAAGCGAGTAACCACGAGTCACCACGAGTAACCATGCAATGATAAATATGTTAATATGCTACACTAATTTATAAACACAAACATGGTTACTCGTGGTGACTCGTGGTTACTCGTGCTATCTACTTAATTATAGCAATTTCGGCACGGTTACTCGTTAACAAACATATACTAAACACTTATAAGAAGAAGTTATGTTTTTTCAACTGCGATGTCTTTCACGATAATGCCATATTTAACGAATACATTTCTCATTAGTCAAGCCAGTCGTAGCTCTCGAGGATGAGCCGAGCGAAGCACGCTGGGCAAGGATCTATGTCCCGTTGCTCTTCCTGCAAAATCTGCCTGTTGAAATTAAATATTTTCCATCGAACGGCCATCATTTCTGTCTCCCTCTCGTCAACAACTCCCCCTTTAACATAAACCAACTGATGCTTGCTGGTGCTGAAAATTGGCGTGTCTTTGTCAAACACTAGATCATGGGCAAAGTGCGATTTCGGTGCGGGCAAGTGGACTAACTGACCCTCCAGCATCAACAGCAAATCATGCCAGGCGATTATCTGAGGTGACCAACGAAAGTCATTCAAGAAAAGCACTTCGGCTTTTTCAGCTCCTACCCACGCGAAACTTGTTGATGCCGGGTTAGTAAAAGTGCTAAATATCTTGTTAAGAGGATTTAGCAAGAATGTTTTGCCGCAATTCGCTGGGCCCGTCAACATAATGTTTCTAAATTTACCACGACCTTTTATTAATAGTTGTTTTACACAGTTAGCAAAATTGTCAACAGCAATATTGTTATTTGCAAGTAATTGCAATGCGCAGCTATGCCATTCGGCTTTTGCATTGCAAGTACATTGTCCTTCATGTGCCTCGCTTAGAATTTCAATGCGGGTTTTACATTGCCTATCCTGCGTTTTCTGTGCCGATTCCATCTCCCAAGCTGTTGCTATAACTTCGCTGACCACCTTTTTACCACGGTTTACAATAAACTCAGCCAAATCAGTCTTCCCTTCCTCTCTTTGCCGGTTTGAGAAAGCTAAAAGTTCAGTTCGATTTTTTAAGCCTTTCCTTAGGACGATCTCAGAAACTTCATACGCACTTAACCGCTTTCGCTTCTTTGTCTTTGTTGGTTTTTTAAGCTCGCTTTCATGTTGCACTTGCCCACATTCATCTGAGCAATCTATATCTACGTCCTGTTCGATATTTTCATGCGAACGCCGTCTCACAGCTGTGCTCTTGTAGTTGGCTTCACTTGCTCTCATTGTTGATGGTTCTTCGCTGTCGTTTAAGTCAGGGTGTCCTTCGCTTTCGAGTGAATGTTTGTCTTCTTTCGTAACGTATTTCCATGCCGTATAATAGTTAGCATGCACGCTTGAGAAATGAACGGAAATACCATATTCGTCAGCAAGATATTTCTTTGCGCTCAACCATCGTTGATTTTTGCTAAGTTTCAAACACATGTGGTAATGCACTCCAGATTTCTTATGGTATTCTTGTGAACAGCACCATTGTAGAATTTTGGCGGATCTTTTGTGAAACGATTTATTTACCGCTTGGGCAAACGCTGCTCTTGTTGGGAATTTTGACGTGTTGGCTTGGCTATATGTAACCAAATAAACTTTCCGAATTTGCCTTTTGCCTAACTCACATTTATCAGAATCAGAACAGGAGGAACTACTTTCATAGCCTTCAATAAGATCCATGTTTCGAAATTCAATTAAATTCGTTAAAAGTCTTAACCGGCAAAAAGCGTATAGACAGCGTGTCCTTCAAAAAGACAGATGTCGAAAATAATCGTGTAACACAATATGCCAGAAACGCAGTCATCACGTTAATAGACTTAAATTATTTGCGACTTGCGAGTGTAACACGGCATATGATGGCTTATATGCCTGCCATGAATAAAGAATAAAGCATTGACCTTTAAAAATTACATTAAATGTGTGTAAAAATTTTATAACTAAGTTTATACTGAGAATAATTGTGAGATTGTTAGAAGCGTGCGGTATTCGCAAAAATCACATGCGTCACTTTTATAGACAAGTGCGTAAAATGCATTCTAAAATACTCCCGTGAAATATTGTTTATTTTAAATCCTTAAGAGTTCACAACAAAATATTATGGAGAAGTGTTTAAAATGTCTTTAGTAAAGGACCTAGAGCATTACATAATCAAAAAGCTAACTTTAGTACAAATTTTACAAACATGAACACCCTCGAATTTGCTCAGACAACCAGTGACATTAAAAGGTGGGACACCCAATTTATAACTATAAATTTATGTAAACTTGCAAAATTCTTATTAACCCCTCCTCCCCCTTTTCAATGTTGGATTTTTTTGACAACAGAACAACCAGAGACATGCTAGGACAGAAGGTCAGCTCGCGTAAGATCGCAGTTTTGGCCTCACAACATTGAAAAGGGGGCAAGGGGGGGTTAAGTTCCAATTTCGGGTCAGTCGGTCCGCCAATTTTGTCACTGATTGTCTGAGCCATTTGGAGTGCTGTTGGTCAACTTCATTTCTGTATAACTTTAAAACTAAGCAAGGTAACTGCACCAAATTTTCAGCATAACGAAAATGTTGAATGAGCTATGATTAGGAATCATCATAATCCACTAGTTAATTATGTGACGTAATAATAAATCGTATTAATGACTGATCATGAAGCAAAATAGGTATTTTACGGCTGAGCAGCGGGCTTTAGCCCTCCTAATGAGACGGGAAATGAAATACTCATATCGGAAGATTGCCTTGAAAACCAATATGTCAAAGACAAGTGTCCAGAGGATTGTTAAGCAAGCTGATTGTGGACGGAAGAGCGTGCTAAACTCGAAATCTAATCGTGGTCGACGAAAATCATTATCAGAAAGAGACCAGCGAAAGCTTAGAAGAGCAATCATACAACTCCGAGAAAAGACTCCAAATTTTACAGTGATGGAGGTAGTGCAAAGGAGTGGAGTTTCCGCAACCTTAGTGTCTTACAGAACGTTTGTTCGTTATGTGAAAAAGCTGGGATACGGTTTCTTTCAAAGTCGCAAGAAAGGGGTGCTTACAAGGAAAGATTTCCAAATACGCCGTACGTTCGCACGGTCTATGATGAAGAAACCACCTGATTATTGGACAAAAGGCGTTGCATTTTACTTGGATGGCGTTTCCTTCATCTACAAATCCAACCCAATGAGTGACGCACTGAAACCAAAAACTCGTGTTTGGCGAAAAAGGGGGGAAGGCCTACTGATAACTACAAAAGGAAGCAAAGAGCTCGCCGGTGGCAGAAGACTGCACTTGCTGGTGGCTTTAGCGTACGGGAAAGGGGTTATTTGTGCCGAAACATATGAGAAAATGGATGGGCCATATTTTGCTCGCTTCATTCGCCGTCAATTTCCAACACTCTTTGACATAACAGGAAAACAAAGCAATAATACTCCAAAATTATTTGTAATGGATAATGATCCCTCACAAACGTCAGCTGTTGCAAAGAAAGCCTTACATTCTATTGGTGCGACCATGCAAGTAATTCCAGCCAGATCTCCAGATATAAATCCGATAGAAAATTTGTTCAACGTCGTGCGCAAAAACATTGAAGCAGAAATATTACAGAAAAATATAATATATCAATCATGGGATGAATTCGTTGAAAGAGTTAAATTTCATATATGGTCAGTTCCAAAAGAATATATAAATAAGACTGTGGGAAGTATGCCAAACAGAATTAAAGAAATTGTTAAACGCAAGGGTATGCGCACAAAATACTAACTTTAATTAAATAATAGAGAACCTTACAATGTGTATGAATATTTTGTATTTGATTGTAAACCCCCTTATATTACAAGCATTAAATTGTTTATCTAACAAACTGATTGAATTATGGCAGTGTCATGTTACATTAAGCTAAACCAAAAATCGCCGAAAATATCCTTCAAAGGTAGTTGCTAACTTACTCTTGAGTGCCATGAAAGTTCTGTGATGATTTGATAACATATTTACACGCATAACCATTCAAATTTTCGAATTTTCGTACGATTTTAAGCGAGTAACCACGAGTCACCACGAGTAACCATGCAATGATAAATATGTTAATATGCTACACTAATTTATAAACACAAACATGGTTACTCGTGGTGACTCGTGGTTACTCGTGCTATCTACTTAATTATAGCAATTTCGGCACGGTTACTCGTTAACAAACATATACTAAACACTTATAAGAAGAAGTTATGTTTTTTCAACTGCGATGTCTTTCACGATAATGCCATATTTAACGAATACATTTCTCATTAGTCAAGCCAGTCGTAGCTCTCGAGGATGAGCCGAGCGAAGCACGCTGGGCAAGGATCTATGTCCCGTTGCTCTTCCTGCAAAATCTGCCTGTTGAAATTAAATATTTTCCATCGAACGGCCATCATTTCTGTCTCCCTCTCGTCAACAACTCCCCCTTTAACATAAACCAACTGATGCTTGCTGGTGCTGAAAATTGGCGTGTCTTTGTCAAACACTAGATCATGGGCAAAGTGCGATTTCGGTGCGGGCAAGTGGACTAACTGACCCTCCAGCATCAACAGCAAATCATGCCAGGCGATTATCTGAGGTGACCAACGAAAGTCATTCAAGAAAAGCACTTCGGCTTTTTCAGCTCCTACCCACGCGAAACTTGTTGATGCCGGGTTAGTAAAAGTGCTAAATATCTTGTTAAGAGGATTTAGCAAGAATGTTTTGCCGCAATTCGCTGGGCCCGTCAACATAATGTTTCTAAATTTACCACGACCTTTTATTAATAGTTGTTTTACACAGTTAGCAAAATTGTCAACAGCAATATTGTTATTTGCAAGTAATTGCAATGCGCAGCTATGCCATTCGGCTTTTGCATTGCAAGTACATTGTCCTTCATGTGCCTCGCTTAGAATTTCAATGCGGGTTTTACATTGCCTATCCTGCGTTTTCTGTGCCGATTCCATCTCCCAAGCTGTTGCTATAACTTCGCTGACCACCTTTTTACCACGGTTTACAATAAACTCAGCCAAATCAGTCTTCCCTTCCTCTCTTTGCCGGTTTGAGAAAGCTAAAAGTTCAGTTCGATTTTTTAAGCCTTTCCTTAGGACGATCTCAGAAACTTCATACGCACTTAACCGCTTTCGCTTCTTTGTCTTTGTTGGTTTTTTAAGCTCGCTTTCATGTTGCACTTGCCCACATTCATCTGAGCAATCTATATCTACGTCCTGTTCGATATTTTCATGCGAACGCCGTCTCACAGCTGTGCTCTTGTAGTTGGCTTCACTTGCTCTCATTGTTGATGGTTCTTCGCTGTCGTTTAAGTCAGGGTGTCCTTCGCTTTCGAGTGAATGTTTGTCTTCTTTCGTAACGTATTTCCATGCCGTATAATAGTTAGCATGCACGCTTGAGAAATGAACGGAAATACCATATTCGTCAGCAAGATATTTCTTTGCGCTCAACCATCGTTGATTTTTGCTAAGTTTCAAACACATGTGGTAATGCACTCCAGATTTCTTATGGTATTCTTGTGAACAGCACCATTGTAAAATTTTGGCGGATCTTTTGTGAAACGATTTATTTACCGCTTGGGCAAACGCTGCTCTTGTTGGGAATTTTGACGTGTTGGCTTGGCTATATGTAACCAAATAAACTTTCCGAATTTGCCTTTTGCCTAACTCACATTTATCAGAATCAGAACAGGAGGAACTACTTTCATAGCCTTCAATAAGATCCATGTTTCGAAATTCAATTAAATTCGTTAAAAGTCTTAACCGGCAAAAAGCGTATAGACAGCGTGTCCTTCAAAAAGACAGATGTCGAAAATAATCGTGTAACACAATATGCCAGAAACGCAGTCATCACGTTAATAGACTTAAATTATTTGCGACTTGCGAGTGTAACACGGCATATGATGGCTTATATGCCTGCCATGAATAAAGAATAAAGCATTGACCTTTAAAAATTACATTAAATGTGTGTAAAAATTTTATAACTAAGTTTATACTGAGAATAATTGTGAGATTGTTAGAAGCGTGCGGTATTCGCAAAAATCACATGCGTCACTTTTATAGACAAGTGCGTAAAATGCATTCTAAAATACTCCCGTGAAATATTGTTTATTTTAAATCCTTAAGAGTTCACAACAAAATATTATGGAGAAGTGTTTAAAATGTCTTTAGTAAAGGACCTAGAGCATTACATAATCAAAAAGCTAACTTTAGTACAAATTTTACAAACATGAACACCCTCGAATTTGCTCAGACAACCAGTGACATTAAAAGGTGGGACACCCAATTTATAACTATAAATTTATGTAAACTTGCAAAATTCTTATTAACCCCTCCTCCCCCTTTTCAATGTTGGATTTTTTTGACAACAGAACAACCAGAGACATGCTAGGACAGAAGGTCAGCTCGCGTAAGATCGCAGTTTTGGCCTCACAACATTGAAAAGGGGGCAAGGGGGGGTTAAGTTCCAATTTCGGGTCAGTCGGTCCGCCAATTTTGTCACTGATTGTCTGAGCCATTTGGAGTGCTGTTGGTCAACTTCATTTCTGTATAACTTTAAAACTAAGCAAGGTAACTGCACCAAATTTTCAGCATAACGAAAATGTTGAATGAGCTATGATTAGGAATCATCATAATCCACTAGTTAATTATGTGACGTAATAATAAATCGTATTAATGACTGATCATGAAGCAAAATAGGTATTTTACGGCTGAGCAGCGGGCTTTAGCCCTCCTAATGAGACGGGAAATGAAATACTCATATCGGAAGATTGCCTTGAAAACCAATATGTCAAAGACAAGTGTCCAGAGGATTGTTAAGCAAGCTGATTGTGGACGGAAGAGCGTGCTAAACTCGAAATCTAATCGTGGTCGACGAAAATCATTATCAGAAAGAGACCAGCGAAAGCTTAGAAGAGCAATCATACAACTCCGAGAAAAGACTCCAAATTTTACAGTGATGGAGGTAGTGCAAAGGAGTGGAGTTTCCGCAACCTTAGTGTCTTACAGAACGTTTGTTCGTTATGTGAAAAAGCTGGGATACGGTTTCTTTCAAAGTCGCAAGAAAGGGGTGCTTACAAGGAAAGATTTCCAAATACGCCGTACGTTCGCACGGTCTATGATGAAGAAACCACCTGATTATTGGACAAAAGGCGTTGCATTTTACTTGGATGGCGTTTCCTTCATCTACAAATCCAACCCAATGAGTGACGCACTGAAACCAAAAACTCGTGTTTGGCGAAAAAGGGGGGAAGGCCTACTGATAACTACAAAAGGAAGCAAAGAGCTCGCCGGTGGCAGAAGACTGCACTTGCTGGTGGCTTTAGCGTACGGGAAAGGGGTTATTTGTGCCGAAACATATGAGAAAATGGATGGGCCATATTTTGCTCGCTTCATTCGCCGTCAATTTCCAACACTCTTTGACATAACAGGAAAACAAAGCAATAATACTCCAAAATTATTTGTAATGGATAATGATCCCTCACAAACGTCAGCTGTTGCAAAGAAAGCCTTACATTCTATTGGTGCGACCATGCAAGTAATTCCAGCCAGATCTCCAGATATAAATCCGATAGAAAATTTGTTCAACGTCGTGCGCAAAAACATTGAAGCAGAAATATTACAGAAAAATATAATATATCAATCATGGGATGAATTCGTTGAAAGAGTTAAATTTCATATATGGTCAGTTCCAAAAGAATATATAAATAAGACTGTGGGAAGTATGCCAAACAGAATTAAAGAAATTGTTAAACGCAAGGGTATGCGCACAAAATACTAACTTTAATTAAATAATAGAGAACCTTACAATGTGTATGAATATTTTGTATTTGATTGTAAACCCCCTTATATTACAAGCATTAAATTGTTTATCTAACAAACTGATTGAATTATGGCAGTGTCATGTTACATTAAGCTAAACCAAAAATCGCCGAAAATATCCTTCAAAGGTAGTTGCTAACTTACTCTTGAGTGCCATGAAAGTTCTGTGATGATTTGATAACATATTTACACGCATAACCATTCAAATTTTCGAATTTTCGTACGATTTTAAGCGAGTAACCACGAGTCACCACGAGTAACCATGCAATGATAAATATGTTAATATGCTACACTAATTTATAAACACAAACATGGTTACTCGTGGTGACTCGTGGTTACTCGTGCTATCTACTTAATTATAGCAATTTCGGCACGGTTACTCGTTAACAAACATATACTAAACACTTATAAGAAGAAGTTATGTTTTTTCAACTGCGATGTCTTTCACGATAATGCCATATTTAACGAATACATTTCTCATTAGTCAAGCCAGTCGTAGCTCTCGAGGATGAGCCGAGCGAAGCACGCTGGGCAAGGATCTATGTCCCGTTGCTCTTCCTGCAAAATCTGCCTGTTGAAATTAAATATTTTCCATCGAACGGCCATCATTTCTGTCTCCCTCTCGTCAACAACTCCCCCTTTAACATAAACCAACTGATGCTTGCTGGTGCTGAAAATTGGCGTGTCTTTGTCAAACACTAGATCATGGGCAAAGTGCGATTTCGGTGCGGGCAAGTGGACTAACTGACCCTCCAGCATCAACAGCAAATCATGCCAGGCGATTATCTGAGGTGACCAACGAAAGTCATTCAAGAAAAGCACTTCGGCTTTTTCAGCTCCTACCCACGCGAAACTTGTTGATGCCGGGTTAGTAAAAGTGCTAAATATCTTGTTAAGAGGATTTAGCAAGAATGTTTTGCCGCAATTCGCTGGGCCCGTCAACATAATGTTTCTAAATTTACCACGACCTTTTATTAATAGTTGTTTTACACAGTTAGCAAAATTGTCAACAGCAATATTGTTATTTGCAAGTAATTGCAATGCGCAGCTATGCCATTCGGCTTTTGCATTGCAAGTACATTGTCCTTCATGTGCCTCGCTTAGAATTTCAATGCGGGTTTTACATTGCCTATCCTGCGTTTTCTGTGCCGATTCCATCTCCCAAGCTGTTGCTATAACTTCGCTGACCACCTTTTTACCACGGTTTACAATAAACTCAGCCAAATCAGTCTTCCCTTCCTCTCTTTGCCGGTTTGAGAAAGCTAAAAGTTCAGTTCGATTTTTTAAGCCTTTCCTTAGGACGATCTCAGAAACTTCATACGCACTTAACCGCTTTCGCTTCTTTGTCTTTGTTGGTTTTTTAAGCTCGCTTTCATGTTGCACTTGCCCACATTCATCTGAGCAATCTATATCTACGTCCTGTTCGATATTTTCATGCGAACGCCGTCTCACAGCTGTGCTCTTGTAGTTGGCTTCACTTGCTCTCATTGTTGATGGTTCTTCGCTGTCGTTTAAGTCAGGGTGTCCTTCGCTTTCGAGTGAATGTTTGTCTTCTTTCGTAACGTATTTCCATGCCGTATAATAGTTAGCATGCACGCTTGAGAAATGAACGGAAATACCATATTCGTCAGCAAGATATTTCTTTGCGCTCAACCATCGTTGATTTTTGCTAAGTTTCAAACACATGTGGTAATGCACTCCAGATTTCTTATGGTATTCTTGTGAACAGCACCATTGTAGAATTTTGGCGGATCTTTTGTGAAACGATTTATTTACCGCTTGGGCAAACGCTGCTCTTGTTGGGAATTTTGACGTGTTGGCTTGGCTATATGTAACCAAATAAACTTTCCGAATTTGCCTTTTGCCTAACTCACATTTATCAGAATCAGAACAGGAGGAACTACTTTCATAGCCTTCAATAAGATCCATGTTTCGAAATTCAATTAAATTCGTTAAAAGTCTTAACCGGCAAAAAGCGTATAGACAGCGTGTCCTTCAAAAAGACAGATGTCGAAAATAATCGTGTAACACAATATGCCAGAAACGCAGTCATCACGTTAATAGACTTAAATTATTTGCGACTTGCGAGTGTAACACGGCATATGATGGCTTATATGCCTGCCATGAATAAAGAATAAAGCATTGACCTTTAAAAATTACATTAAATGTGTGTAAAAATTTTATAACTAAGTTTATACTGAGAATAATTGTGAGATTGTTAGAAGCGTGCGGTATTCGCAAAAATCACATGCGTCACTTTTATAGACAAGTGCGTAAAATGCATTCTAAAATACTCCCGTGAAATATTGTTTATTTTAAATCCTTAAGAGTTCACAACAAAATATTATGGAGAAGTGTTTAAAATGTCTTTAGTAAAGGACCTAGAGCATTACATAATCAAAAAGCTAACTTTAGTACAAATTTTACAAACATGAACACCCTCGAATTTGCTCAGACAACCAGTGACATTAAAAGGTGGGACACCCAATTTATAACTATAAATTTATGTAAACTTGCAAAATTCTTATTAACCCCTCCTCCCCCTTTTCAATGTTGGATTTTTTTGACAACAGAACAACCAGAGACATGCTAGGACAGAAGGTCAGCTCGCGTAAGATCGCAGTTTTGGCCTCACAACATTGAAAAGGGGGCAAGGGGGGGTTAAGTTCCAATTTCGGGTCAGTCGGTCCGCCAATTTTGTCACTGATTGTCTGAGCCATTTGGAGTGCTGTTGGTCAACTTCATTTATGTATAACTTTAAAACTAAGCAAGGTAACTGCACCAAATTTTCAGCATAACGAAAATGTTGAATGAGCTATGATTAGGAATCATCATAATCCACTAGTTAATTATGTGACGTAATAATAAATCGTATTAATGACTGATCATGAAGCAAAATAGGTATTTTACGGCTGAGCAGCGGGCTTTAGCCCTCCTAATGAGACGGGAAATGAAATACTCATATCGGAAGATTGCCTTGAAAACCAATATGTCAAAGACAAGTGTCCAGAGGATTGTTAAGCAAGCTGATTGTGGACGGAAGAGCGTGCTAAACTCGAAATCTAATCGTGGTCGACGAAAATCATTATCAGAAAGAGACCAGCGAAAGCTTAGAAGAGCAATCATACAACTCCGAGAAAAGACTCCAAATTTTACAGTGATGGAGGTAGTGCAAAGGAGTGGAGTTTCCGCAACCTTAGTGTCTTACAGAACGTTTGTTCGTTATGTGAAAAAGCTGGGATACGGTTTCTTTCAAAGTCGCAAGAAAGGGGTGCTTACAAGGAAAGATTTCCAAATACGCCGTACGTTCGCACGGTCTATGATGAAGAAACCACCTGATTATTGGACAAAAGGCGTTGCATTTTACTTGGATGGCGTTTCCTTCATCTACAAATCCAACCCAATGAGTGACGCACTGAAACCAAAAACTCGTGTTTGGCGAAAAAGGGGGGAAGGCCTACTGATAACTACAAAAGGAAGCAAAGAGCTCGCCGGTGGCAGAAGACTGCACTTGCTGGTGGCTTTAGCGTACGGGAAAGGGGTTATTTGTGCCGAAACATATGAGAAAATGGATGGGCCATATTTTGCTCGCTTCATTCGCCGTCAATTTCCAACACTCTTTGACATAACAGGAAAACAAAGCAATAATACTCCAAAATTATTTGTAATGGATAATGATCCCTCACAAACGTCAGCTGTTGCAAAGAAAGCCTTACATTCTATTGGTGCGACCATGCAAGTAATTCCAGCCAGATCTCCAGATATAAATCCGATAGAAAATTTGTTCAACGTCGTGCGCAAAAACATTGAAGCAGAAATATTACAGAAAAATATAATATATCAATCATGGGATGAATTCGTTGAAAGAGTTAAATTTCATATATGGTCAGTTCCAAAAGAATATATAAATAAGACTGTGGGAAGTATGCCAAACAGAATTAAAGAAATTGTTAAACGCAAGGGTATGCGCACAAAATACTAACTTTAATTAAATAATAGAGAACCTTACAATGTGTATGAATATTTTGTATTTGATTGTAAACCCCCTTATATTACAAGCATTAAATTGTTTATCTAACAAACTGATTGAATTATGGCAGTGTCATGTTACATTAAGCTAAACCAAAAATCGCCGAAAATATCCTTCAAAGGTAGTTGCTAACTTACTCTTGAGTGCCATGAAAGTTCTGTGATGATTTGATAACATATTTACACGCATAACCATTCAAATTTTCGAATTTTCGTACGATTTTAAGCGAGTAACCACGAGTCACCACGAGTAACCATGCAATGATAAATATGTTAATATGCTACACTAATTTATAAACACAAACATGGTTACTCGTGGTGACTCGTGGTTACTCGTGCTATCTACTTAATTATAGCAATTTCGGCACGGTTACTCGTTAACAAACATATACTAAACACTTATAAGAAGAAGTTATGTTTTTTCAACTGCGATGTCTTTCACGATAATGCCATATTTAACGAATACATTTCTCATTAGTCAAGCCAGTCGTAGCTCTCGAGGATGAGCCGAGCGAAGCACGCTGGGCAAGGATCTATGTCCCGTTGCTCTTCCTGCAAAATCTGCCTGTTGAAATTAAATATTTTCCATCGAACGGCCATCATTTCTGTCTCCCTCTCGTCAACAACTCCCCCTTTAACATAAACCAACTGATGCTTGCTGGTGCTGAAAATTGGCGTGTCTTTGTCAAACACTAGATCATGGGCAAAGTGCGATTTCGGTGCGGGCAAGTGGACTAACTGACCCTCCAGCATCAACAGCAAATCATGCCAGGCGATTATCTGAGGTGACCAACGAAAGTCATTCAAGAAAAGCACTTCGGCTTTTTCAGCTCCTACCCACGCGAAACTTGTTGATGCCGGGTTAGTAAAAGTGCTAAATATCTTGTTAAGAGGATTTAGCAAGAATGTTTTGCCGCAATTCGCTGGGCCCGTCAACATAATGTTTCTAAATTTACCACGACCTTTTATTAATAGTTGTTTTACACAGTTAGCAAAATTGTCAACAGCAATATTGTTATTTGCAAGTAATTGCAATGCGCAGCTATGCCATTCGGCTTTTGCATTGCAAGTACATTGTCCTTCATGTGCCTCGCTTAGAATTTCAATGCGGGTTTTACATTGCCTATCCTGCGTTTTCTGTGCCGATTCCATCTCCCAAGCTGTTGCTATAACTTCGCTGACCACCTTTTTACCACGGTTTACAATAAACTCAGCCAAATCAGTCTTCCCTTCCTCTCTTTGCCGGTTTGAGAAAGCTAAAAGTTCAGTTCGATTTTTTAAGCCTTTCCTTAGGACGATCTCAGAAACTTCATACGCACTTAACCGCTTTCGCTTCTTTGTCTTTGTTGGTTTTTTAAGCTCGCTTTCATGTTGCACTTGCCCACATTCATCTGAGCAATCTATATCTACGTCCTGTTCGATATTTTCATGCGAACGCCGTCTCACAGCTGTGCTCTTGTAGTTGGCTTCACTTGCTCTCATTGTTGATGGTTCTTCGCTGTCGTTTAAGTCAGGGTGTCCTTCGCTTTCGAGTGAATGTTTGTCTTCTTTCGTAACGTATTTCCATGCCGTATAATAGTTAGCATGCACGCTTGAGAAATGAACGGAAATACCATATTCGTCAGCAAGATATTTCTTTGCGCTCAACCATCGTTGATTTTTGCTAAGTTTCAAACACATGTGGTAATGCACTCCAGATTTCTTATGGTATTCTTGTGAACAGCACCATTGTAGAATTTTGGCGGATCTTTTGTGAAACGATTTATTTACCGCTTGGGCAAACGCTGCTCTTGTTGGGAATTTTGACGTGTTGGCTTGGCTATATGTAACCAAATAAACTTTCCGAATTTGCCTTTTGCCTAACTCACATTTATCAGAATCAGAACAGGAGGAACTACTTTCATAGCCTTCAATAAGATCCATGTTTCGAAATTCAATTAAATTCGTTAAAAGTCTTAACCGGCAAAAAGCGTATAGACAGCGTGTCCTTCAAAAAGACAGATGTCGAAAATAATCGTGTAACACAATATGCCAGAAACGCAGTCATCACGTTAATAGACTTAAATTATTTGCGACTTGCGAGTGTAACACGGCATATGATGGCTTATATGCCTGCCATGAATAAAGAATAAAGCATTGACCTTTAAAAATTACATTAAATGTGTGTAAAAATTTTATAACTAAGTTTATACTGAGAATAATTGTGAGATTGTTAGAAGCGTGCGGTATTCGCAAAAATCACATGCGTCACTTTTATAGACAAGTGCGTAAAATGCATTCTAAAATACTCCCGTGAAATATTGTTTATTTTAAATCCTTAAGAGTTCACAACAAAATATTATGGAGAAGTGTTTAAAATGTCTTTAGTAAAGGACCTAGAGCATTACATAATCAAAAAGCTAACTTTAGTACAAATTTTACAAACATGAACACCCTCGAATTTGCTCAGACAACCAGTGACATTAAAAGGTGGGACACCCAATTTATAACTATAAATTTATGTAAACTTGCAAAATTCTTATTAACCCCTCCTCCCCCTTTTCAATGTTGGATTTTTTTGACAACAGAACAACCAGAGACATGCTAGGACAGAAGGTCAGCTCGCGTAAGATCGCAGTTTTGGCCTCACAACATTGAAAAGGGGGCAAGGGGGGGTTAAGTTCCAATTTCGGGTCAGTCGGTCCGCCAATTTTGTCACTGATTGTCTGAGCCATTTGGAGTGCTGTTGGTCAACTTCATTTCTGTATAACTTTAAAACTAAGCAAGGTAACTGCACCAAATTTTCAGCATAACGAAAATGTTGAATGAGCTATGATTAGGAATCATCATAATCCACTAGTTAATTATGTGACGTAATAATAAATCGTATTAATGACTGATCATGAAGCAAAATAGGTATTTTACGGCTGAGCAGCGGGCTTTAGCCCTCCTAATGAGACGGGAAATGAAATACTCATATCGGAAGATTGCCTTGAAAACCAATATGTCAAAGACAAGTGTCCAGAGGATTGTTAAGCAAGCTGATTGTGGACGGAAGAGCGTGCTAAACTCGAAATCTAATCGTGGTCGACGAAAATCATTATCAGAAAGAGACCAGCGAAAGCTTAGAAGAGCAATCATACAACTCCGAGAAAAGACTCCAAATTTTACAGTGATGGAGGTAGTGCAAAGGAGTGGAGTTTCCGCAACCTTAGTGTCTTACAGAACGTTTGTTCGTTATGTGAAAAAGCTGGGATACGGTTTCTTTCAAAGTCGCAAGAAAGGGGTGCTTACAAGGAAAGATTTCCAAATACGCCGTACGTTCGCACGGTCTATGATGAAGAAACCACCTGATTATTGGACAAAAGGCGTTGCATTTTACTTGGATGGCGTTTCCTTCATCTACAAATCCAACCCAATGAGTGACGCACTGAAACCAAAAACTCGTGTTTGGCGAAAAAGGGGGGAAGGCCTACTGATAACTACAAAAGGAAGCAAAGAGCTCGCCGGTGGCAGAAGACTGCACTTGCTGGTGGCTTTAGCGTACGGGAAAGGGGTTATTTGTGCCGAAACATATGAGAAAATGGATGGGCCATATTTTGCTCGCTTCATTCGCCGTCAATTTCCAACACTCTTTGACATAACAGGAAAACAAAGCAATAATACTCCAAAATTATTTGTAATGGATAATGATCCCTCACAAACGTCAGCTGTTGCAAAGAAAGCCTTACATTCTATTGGTGCGACCATGCAAGTAATTCCAGCCAGATCTCCAGATATAAATCCGATAGAAAATTTGTTCAACGTCGTGCGCAAAAACATTGAAGCAGAAATATTACAGAAAAATATAATATATCAATCATGGGATGAATTCGTTGAAAGAGTTAAATTTCATATATGGTCAGTTCCAAAAGAATATATAAATAAGACTGTGGGAAGTATGCCAAACAGAATTAAAGAAATTGTTAAACGCAAGGGTATGCGCACAAAATACTAACTTTAATTAAATAATAGAGAACCTTACAATGTGTATGAATATTTTGTATTTGATTGTAAACCCCCTTATATTACAAGCATTAAATTGTTTATCTAACAAACTGATTGAATTATGGCAGTGTCATGTTACATTAAGCTAAACCAAAAATCGCCGAAAATATCCTTCAAAGGTAGTTGCTAACTTACTCTTGAGTGCCATGAAAGTTCTGTGATGATTTGATAACATATTTACACGCATAACCATTCAAATTTTCGAATTTTCGTACGATTTTAAGCGAGTAACCACGAGTCACCACGAGTAACCATGCAATGATAAATATGTTAATATGCTACACTAATTTATAAACACAAACATGGTTACTCGTGGTGACTCGTGGTTACTCGTGCTATCTACTTAATTATAGCAATTTCGGCACGGTTACTCGTTAACAAACATATACTAAACACTTATAAGAAGAAGTTATGTTTTTTCAACTGCGATGTCTTTCACGATAATGCCATATTTAACGAATACATTTCTCATTAGTCAAGCCAGTCGTAGCTCTCGAGGATGAGCCGAGCGAAGCACGCTGGGCAAGGATCTATGTCCCGTTGCTCTTCCTGCAAAATCTGCCTGTTGAAATTAAATATTTTCCATCGAACGGCCATCATTTCTGTCTCCCTCTCGTCAACAACTCCCCCTTTAACATAAACCAACTGATGCTTGCTGGTGCTGAAAATTGGCGTGTCTTTGTCAAACACTAGATCATGGGCAAAGTGCGATTTCGGTGCGGGCAAGTGGACTAACTGACCCTCCAGCATCAACAGCAAATCATGCCAGGCGATTATCTGAGGTGACCAACGAAAGTCATTCAAGAAAAGCACTTCGGCTTTTTCAGCTCCTACCCACGCGAAACTTGTTGATGCCGGGTTAGTAAAAGTGCTAAATATCTTGTTAAGAGGATTTAGCAAGAATGTTTTGCCGCAATTCGCTGGGCCCGTCAACATAATGTTTCTAAATTTACCACGACCTTTTATTAATAGTTGTTTTACACAGTTAGCAAAATTGTCAACAGCAATATTGTTATTTGCAAGTAATTGCAATGCGCAGCTATGCCATTCGGCTTTTGCATTGCAAGTACATTGTCCTTCATGTGCCTCGCTTAGAATTTCAATGCGGGTTTTACATTGCCTATCCTGCGTTTTCTGTGCCGATTCCATCTCCCAAGCTGTTGCTATAACTTCGCTGACCACCTTTTTACCACGGTTTACAATAAACTCAGCCAAATCAGTCTTCCCTTCCTCTCTTTGCCGGTTTGAGAAAGCTAAAAGTTCAGTTCGATTTTTTAAGCCTTTCCTTAGGACGATCTCAGAAACTTCATACGCACTTAACCGCTTTCGCTTCTTTGTCTTTGTTGGTTTTTTAAGCTCGCTTTCATGTTGCACTTGCCCACATTCATCTGAGCAATCTATATCTACGTCCTGTTCGATATTTTCATGCGAACGCCGTCTCACAGCTGTGCTCTTGTAGTTGGCTTCACTTGCTCTCATTGTTGATGGTTCTTCGCTGTCGTTTAAGTCAGGGTGTCCTTCGCTTTCGAGTGAATGTTTGTCTTCTTTCGTAACGTATTTCCATGCCGTATAATAGTTAGCATGCACGCTTGAGAAATGAACGGAAATACCATATTCGTCAGCAAGATATTTCTTTGCGCTCAACCATCGTTGATTTTTGCTAAGTTTCAAACACATGTGGTAATGCACTCCAGATTTCTTATGGTATTCTTGTGAACAGCACCATTGTAGAATTTTGGCGGATCTTTTGTGAAACGATTTATTTACCGCTTGGGCAAACGCTGCTCTTGTTGGGAATTTTGACGTGTTGGCTTGGCTATATGTAACCAAATAAACTTTCCGAATTTGCCTTTTGCCTAACTCACATTTATCAGAATCAGAACAGGAGGAACTACTTTCATAGCCTTCAATAAGATCCATGTTTCGAAATTCAATTAAATTCGTTAAAAGTCTTAACCGGCAAAAAGCGTATAGACAGCGTGTCCTTCAAAAAGACAGATGTCGAAAATAATCGTGTAACACAATATGCCAGAAACGCAGTCATCACGTTAATAGACTTAAATTATTTGCGACTTGCGAGTGTAACACGGCATATGATGGCTTATATGCCTGCCATGAATAAAGAATAAAGCATTGACCTTTAAAAATTACATTAAATGTGTGTAAAAATTTTATAACTAAGTTTATACTGAGAATAATTGTGAGATTGTTAGAAGCGTGCGGTATTCGCAAAAATCACATGCGTCACTTTTATAGACAAGTGCGTAAAATGCATTCTAAAATACTCCCGTGAAATATTGTTTATTTTAAATCCTTAAGAGTTCACAACAAAATATTATGGAGAAGTGTTTAAAATGTCTTTAGTAAAGGACCTAGAGCATTACATAATCAAAAAGCTAACTTTAGTACAAATTTTACAAACATGAACACCCTCGAATTTGCTCAGACAACCAGTGACATTAAAAGGTGGGACACCCAATTTATAACTATAAATTTATGTAAACTTGCAAAATTCTTATTAACCCCTCCTCCCCCTTTTCAATGTTGGATTTTTTTGACAACAGAACAACCAGAGACATGCTAGGACAGAAGGTCAGCTCGCGTAAGATCGCAGTTTTGGCCTCACAACATTGAAAAGGGGGCAAGGGGGGGTTAAGTTCCAATTTCGGGTCAGTCGGTCCGCCAATTTTGTCACTGATTGTCTGAGCCATTTGGAGTGCTGTTGGTCAACTTCATTTCTGTATAACTTTAAAACTAAGCAAGGTAACTGCACCAAATTTTCAGCATAACGAAAATGTTGAATGAGCTATGATTAGGAATCATCATAATCCACTAGTTAATTATGTGACGTAATAATAAATCGTATTAATGACTGATCATGAAGCAAAATAGGTATTTTACGGCTGAGCAGCGGGCTTTAGCCCTCCTAATGAGACGGGAAATGAAATACTCATATCGGAAGATTGCCTTGAAAACCAATATGTCAAAGACAAGTGTCCAGAGGATTGTTAAGCAAGCTGATTGTGGACGGAAGAGCGTGCTAAACTCGAAATCTAATCGTGGTCGACGAAAATCATTATCAGAAAGAGACCAGCGAAAGCTTAGAAGAGCAATCATACAACTCCGAGAAAAGACTCCAAATTTTACAGTGATGGAGGTAGTGCAAAGGAGTGGAGTTTCCGCAACCTTAGTGTCTTACAGAACGTTTGTTCGTTATGTGAAAAAGCTGGGATACGGTTTCTTTCAAAGTCGCAAGAAAGGGGTGCTTACAAGGAAAGATTTCCAAATACGCCGTACGTTCGCACGGTCTATGATGAAGAAACCACCTGATTATTGGACAAAAGGCGTTGCATTTTACTTGGATGGCGTTTCCTTCATCTACAAATCCAACCCAATGAGTGACGCACTGAAACCAAAAACTCGTGTTTGGCGAAAAAGGGGGGAAGGCCTACTGATAACTACAAAAGGAAGCAAAGAGCTCGCCGGTGGCAGAAGACTGCACTTGCTGGTGGCTTTAGCGTACGGGAAAGGGGTTATTTGTGCCGAAACATATGAGAAAATGGATGGGCCATATTTTGCTCGCTTCATTCGCCGTCAATTTCCAACACTCTTTGACATAACAGGAAAACAAAGCAATAATACTCCAAAATTATTTGTAATGGATAATGATCCCTCACAAACGTCAGCTGTTGCAAAGAAAGCCTTACATTCTATTGGTGCGACCATGCAAGTAATTCCAGCCAGATCTCCAGATATAAATCCGATAGAAAATTTGTTCAACGTCGTGCGCAAAAACATTGAAGCAGAAATATTACAGAAAAATATAATATATCAATCATGGGATGAATTCGTTGAAAGAGTTAAATTTCATATATGGTCAGTTCCAAAAGAATATATAAATAAGACTGTGGGAAGTATGCCAAACAGAATTAAAGAAATTGTTAAACGCAAGGGTATGCGCACAAAATACTAACTTTAATTAAATAATAGAGAACCTTACAATGTGTATGAATATTTTGTATTTGATTGTAAACCCCCTTATATTACAAGCATTAAATTGTTTATCTAACAAACTGATTGAATTATGGCAGTGTCATGTTACATTAAGCTAAACCAAAAATCGCCGAAAATATCCTTCAAAGGTAGTTGCTAACTTACTCTTGAGTGCCATGAAAGTTCTGTGATGATTTGATAACATATTTACACGCATAACCATTCAAATTTTCGAATTTTCGTACGATTTTAAGCGAGTAACCACGAGTCACCACGAGTAACCATGCAATGATAAATATGTTAATATGCTACACTAATTTATAAACACAAACATGGTTACTCGTGGTGACTCGTGGTTACTCGTGCTATCTACTTAATTATAGCAATTTCGGCACGGTTACTCGTTAACAAACATATACTAAACACTTATAAGAAGAAGTTATGTTTTTTCAACTGCGATGTCTTTCACGATAATGCCATATTTAACGAATACATTTCTCATTAGTCAAGCCAGTCGTAGCTCTCGAGGATGAGCCGAGCGAAGCACGCTGGGCAAGGATCTATGTCCCGTTGCTCTTCCTGCAAAATCTGCCTGTTGAAATTAAATATTTTCCATCGAACGGCCATCATTTCTGTCTCCCTCTCGTCAACAACTCCCCCTTTAACATAAACCAACTGATGCTTGCTGGTGCTGAAAATTGGCGTGTCTTTGTCAAACACTAGATCATGGGCAAAGTGCGATTTCGGTGCGGGCAAGTGGACTAACTGACCCTCCAGCATCAACAGCAAATCATGCCAGGCGATTATCTGAGGTGACCAACGAAAGTCATTCAAGAAAAGCACTTCGGCTTTTTCAGCTCCTACCCACGCGAAACTTGTTGATGCCGGGTTAGTAAAAGTGCTAAATATCTTGTTAAGAGGATTTAGCAAGAATGTTTTGCCGCAATTCGCTGGGCCCGTCAACATAATGTTTCTAAATTTACCACGACCTTTTATTAATAGTTGTTTTACACAGTTAGCAAAATTGTCAACAGCAATATTGTTATTTGCAAGTAATTGCAATGCGCAGCTATGCCATTCGGCTTTTGCATTGCAAGTACATTGTCCTTCATGTGCCTCGCTTAGAATTTCAATGCGGGTTTTACATTGCCTATCCTGCGTTTTCTGTGCCGATTCCATCTCCCAAGCTGTTGCTATAACTTCGCTGACCACCTTTTTACCACGGTTTACAATAAACTCAGCCAAATCAGTCTTCCCTTCCTCTCTTTGCCGGTTTGAGAAAGCTAAAAGTTCAGTTCGATTTTTTAAGCCTTTCCTTAGGACGATCTCAGAAACTTCATACGCACTTAACCGCTTTCGCTTCTTTGTCTTTGTTGGTTTTTTAAGCTCGCTTTCATGTTGCACTTGCCCACATTCATCTGAGCAATCTATATCTACGTCCTGTTCGATATTTTCATGCGAACGCCGTCTCACAGCTGTGCTCTTGTAGTTGGCTTCACTTGTTCTCATTGTTGATGGTTCTTCGCTGTCGTTTAAGTCAGGGTGTCCTTCGCTTTCGAGTGAATGTTTGTCTTCTTTCGTAACGTATTTCCATGCCGTATAATAGTTAGCATGCACGCTTGAGAAATGAACGGAAATACCATATTCGTCAGCAAGATATTTCTTTGCGCTCAACCATCGTTGATTTTTGCTAAGTTTCAAACACATGTGGTAATGCACTCCAGATTTCTTATGGTATTCTTGTGAACAGCACCATTGTAAAATTTTGGCGGATCTTTTGTGAAACGATTTATTTACCGCTTGGGCAAACGCTGCTCTTGTTGGGAATTTTGACGTGTTGGCTTGGCTATATGTAACCAAATAAACTTTCCGAATTTGCCTTTTGCCTAACTCACATTTATCAGAATCAGAACAGGAGGAACTACTTTCATAGCCTTCAATAAGATCCATGTTTCGAAATTCAATTAAATTCGTTAAAAGTCTTAACCGGCAAAAAGCGTATAGACAGCGTGTCCTTCAAAAAGACAGATGTCGAAAATAATCGTGTAACACAATATGCCAGAAACGCAGTCATCACGTTAATAGACTTAAATTATTTGCGACTTGCGAGTGTAACACGGCATATGATGGCTTATATGCCTGCCATGAATAAAGAATAAAGCATTGACCTTTAAAAATTACATTAAATGTGTGTAAAAATTTTATAACTAAGTTTATACTGAGAATAATTGTGAGATTGTTAGAAGCGTGCGGTATTCGCAAAAATCACATGCGTCACTTTTATAGACAAGTGCGTAAAATGCATTCTAAAATACTCCCGTGAAATATTGTTTATTTTAAATCCTTAAGAGTTCACAACAAAATATTATGGAGAAGTGTTTAAAATGTCTTTAGTAAAGAACCTAGAGCATTACATAATCAAAAAGCTAACTTTAGTACAAATTTTACAAACATGAACACCCTCGAATTTGCTCAGACAGTCTGAGCCATTTGGAGTGCTGTTGGTCAACTTCATTTCTGTATAACTTTAAAACTAAGCAAGGTAACTGCACCAAATTTTCAGCATAACGAAAATGTTGAATGAGCTATGATTAGGAATCATCATAATCCACTAGTTAATTATGTGACGTAATAATAAATCGTATTAATGACTGATCATGAAGCAAAATAGGTATTTTACGGCTGAGCAGCGGGCTTTAGCCCTCCTAATGAGACGGGAAATGAAATACTCATATCGGAAGATTGCCTTGAAAACCAATATGTCAAAGACAAGTGTCCAGAGGATTGTTAAGCAAGCTGATTGTGGACGGAAGAGCGTGCTAAACTCGAAATCTAATCGTGGTCGACGAAAATCATTATCAGAAAGAGACCAGCGAAAGCTTAGAAGAGCAATCATACAACTCCGAGAAAAGACTCCAAATTTTACAGTGATGGAGGTAGTGCAAAGGAGTGGAGTTTCCGCAACCTTAGTGTCTTACAGAACGTTTGTTCGTTATGTGAAAAAGCTGGGATACGGTTTCTTTCAAAGTCGCAAGAAAGGGGTGCTTACAAGGAAAGATTTCCAAATACGCCGTACGTTCGCACGGTCTATGATGAAGAAACCACCTGATTATTGGACAAAAGGCGTTGCATTTTACTTGGATGGCGTTTCCTTCATCTACAAATCCAACCCAATGAGTGACGCACTGAAACCAAAAACTCGTGTTTGGCGAAAAAGGGGGGAAGGCCTACTGATAACTACAAAAGGAAGCAAAGAGCTCGCCGGTGGCAGAAGACTGCACTTGCTGGTGGCTTTAGCGTACGGGAAAGGGGTTATTTGTGCCGAAACATATGAGAAAATGGATGGGCCATATTTTGCTCGCTTCATTCGCCGTCAATTTCCAACACTCTTTGACATAACAGGAAAACAAAGCAATAATACTCCAAAATTATTTGTAATGGATAATGATCCCTCACAAACGTCAGCTGTTGCAAAGAAAGCCTTACATTCTATTGGTGCGACCATGCAAGTAATTCCAGCCAGATCTCCAGATATAAATCCGATAGAAAATTTGTTCAACGTCGTGCGCAAAAACATTGAAGCAGAAATATTACAGAAAAATATAATATATCAATCATGGGATGAATTCGTTGAAAGAGTTAAATTTCATATATGGTCAGTTCCAAAAGAATATATAAATAAGACTGTGGGAAGTATGCCAAACAGAATTAAAGAAATTGTTAAACGCAAGGGTATGCGCACAAAATACTAACTTTAATTAAATAATAGAGAACCTTACAATGTGTATGAATATTTTGTATTTGATTGTAAACCCCCTTATATTACAAGCATTAAATTGTTTATCTAACAAACTGATTGAATTATGGCAGTGTCATGTTACATTAAGCTAAACCAAAAATCGCCGAAAATATCCTTCAAAGGTAGTTGCTAACTTACTCTTGAGTGCCATGAAAGTTCTGTGATGATTTGATAACATATTTACACGCATAACCATTCAAATTTTCGAATTTTCGTACGATTTTAAGCGAGTAACCACGAGTCACCACGAGTAACCATGCAATGATAAATATGTTAATATGCTACACTAATTTATAAACACAAACATGGTTACTCGTGGTGACTCGTGGTTACTCGTGCTATCTACTTAATTATAGCAATTTCGGCACGGTTACTCGTTAACAAACATATACTAAACACTTATAAGAAGAAGTTATGTTTTTTCAACTGCGATGTCTTTCACGATAATGCCATATTTAACGAATACATTTCTCATTAGTCAAGCCAGTCGTAGCTCTCGAGGATGAGCCGAGCGAAGCACGCTGGGCAAGGATCTATGTCCCGTTGCTCTTCCTGCAAAATCTGCCTGTTGAAATTAAATATTTTCCATCGAACGGCCATCATTTCTGTCTCCCTCTCGTCAACAACTCCCCCTTTAACATAAACCAACTGATGCTTGCTGGTGCTGAAAATTGGCGTGTCTTTGTCAAACACTAGATCATGGGCAAAGTGCGATTTCGGTGCGGGCAAGTGGACTAACTGACCCTCCAGCATCAACAGCAAATCATGCCAGGCGATTATCTGAGGTGACCAACGAAAGTCATTCAAGAAAAGCACTTCGGCTTTTTCAGCTCCTACCCACGCGAAACTTGTTGATGCCGGGTTAGTAAAAGCGCTAAATATCTTGTTAAGAGGATTTAGCAAGAATGTTTTGCCGCAATTCGCTGGGCCCGTCAACATAATGTTTCTAAATTTACCACGACCTTTTATTAATAGTTGTTTTACACAGTTAGCAAAATTGTCAACAGCAATATTGTTATTTGCAAGTAATTGCAATGCGCAGCTATGCCATTCGGCTTTTGCATTGCAAGTACATTGTCCTTCATGTGCCTCGCTTAGAATTTCAATGCGGGTTTTACATTGCCTATCCTGCGTTTTCTGTGCCGATTCCATCTCCCAAGCTGTTGCTATAACTTCGCTGACCACCTTTTTACCACGGTTTACAATAAACTCAGCCAAATCAGTCTTCCCTTCCTCTCTTTGCCGGTTTGAGAAAGCTAAAAGTTCAGTTCGATTTTTTAAGCCTTTCCTTAGGACGATCTCAGAAACTTCATACGCACTTAACCGCTTTCGCTTCTTTGTCTTTGTTGGTTTTTTAAGCTCGCTTTCATGTTGCACTTGCCCACATTCATCTGAGCAATCTATATCTACGTCCTGTTCGATATTTTCATGCGAACGCCGTCTCACAGCTGTGCTCTTGTAGTTGGCTTCACTTGCTCTCATTGTTGATGGTTCTTCGCTGTCGTTTAAGTCAGGGTGTCCTTCGCTTTCGAGTGAATGTTTGTCTTCTTTCGTAACGTATTTCCATGCCGTATAATAGTTAGCATGCACGCTTGAGAAATGAACGGAAATACCATATTCGTCAGCAAGATATTTCTTTGCGCTCAACCATCGTTGATTTTTGCTAAGTTTCAAACACATGTGGTAATGCACTCCAGATTTCTTATGGTATTCTTGTGAACAGCACCATTGTAGAATTTTGGCGGATCTTTTGTGAAACGATTTATTTACCGCTTGGGCAAACGCTGCTCTTGTTGGGAATTTTGACGTGTTGGCTTGGCTATATGTAACCAAATAAACTTTCCGAATTTGCCTTTTGCCTAACTCACATTTATCAGAATCAGAACAGGAGGAACTACTTTCATAGCCTTCAATAAGATCCATGTTTCGAAATTCAATTAAATTCGTTAAAAGTCTTAACCGGCAAAAAGCGTATAGACAGCGTGTCCTTCAAAAAGACAGATGTCGAAAATAATCGTGTAACACAATATGCCAGAAACGCAGTCATCACGTTAATAGACTTAAATTATTTGCGACTTGCGAGTGTAACACGGCATATGATGGCTTATATGCCTGCCATGAATAAAGAATAAAGCATTGACCTTTAAAAATTACATTAAATGTGTGTAAAAATTTTATAACTAAGTTTATACTGAGAATAATTGTGAGATTGTTAGAAGCGTGCGGTATTCGCAAAAATCACATGCGTCACTTTTATAGACAAGTGCGTAAAATGCATTCTAAAATACTCCCGTGAAATATTGTTTATTTTAAATCCTTAAGAGTTCACAACAAAATATTATGGAGAAGTGTTTAAAATGTCTTTAGTAAAGGACCTAGAGCATTACATAATCAAAAAGCTAACTTTAGTACAAATTTTACAAACATGAACACCCTCGAATTTGCTCAGACATTTGGAGTGCTGTTGGTCAACTTCATTTCTGTATAACTTTAAAACTAAGCAAGGTAACTGCACCAAATTTTCAGCATAACGAAAATGTTGAATGAGCTATGATTAGGAATCATCATAATCCACTAGTTAATTATGTGACGTAATAATAAATCGTATTAATGACTGATCATGAAGCAAAATAGGTATTTTACGGCTGAGCAGCGGGCTTTAGCCCTCCTAATGAGACGGGAAATGAAATACTCATATCGGAAGATTGCCTTGAAAACCAATATGTCAAAGACAAGTGTCCAGAGGATTGTTAAGCAAGCTGATTGTGGACGGAAGAGCGTGCTAAACTCGAAATCTAATCGTGGTCGACGAAAATCATTATCAGAAAGAGACCAGCGAAAGCTTAGAAGAGCAATCATACAACTCCGAGAAAAGACTCCAAATTTTACAGTGATGGAGGTAGTGCAAAGGAGTGGAGTTTCCGCAACCTTAGTGTCTTACAGAACGTTTGTTCGTTATGTGAAAAAGCTGGGATACGGTTTCTTTCAAAGTCGCAAGAAAGGGGTGCTTACAAGGAAAGATTTCCAAATACGCCGTACGTTCGCACGGTCTATGATGAAGAAACCACCTGATTATTGGACAAAAGGCGTTGCATTTTACTTGGATGGCGTTTCCTTCATCTACAAATCCAACCCAATGAGTGACGCACTGAAACCAAAAACTCGTGTTTGGCGAAAAAGGGGGGAAGGCCTACTGATAACTACAAAAGGAAGCAAAGAGCTCGCCGGTGGCAGAAGACTGCACTTGCTGGTGGCTTTAGCGTACGGGAAAGGGGTTATTTGTGCCGAAACATATGAGAAAATGGATGGGCCATATTTTGCTCGCTTCATTCGCCGTCAATTTCCAACACTCTTTGACATAACAGGAAAACAAAGCAATAATACTCCAAAATTATTTGTAATGGATAATGATCCCTCACAAACGTCAGCTGTTGCAAAGAAAGCCTTACATTCTATTGGTGCGACCATGCAAGTAATTCCAGCCAGATCTCCAGATATAAATCCGATAGAAAATTTGTTCAACGTCGTGCGCAAAAACATTGAAGCAGAAATATTACAGAAAAATATAATATATCAATCATGGGATGAATTCGTTGAAAGAGTTAAATTTCATACATGGTCAGTTCCAAAAGAATATATAAATAAGACTGTGGGAAGTATGCCAAACAGAATTAAAGAAATTGTTAAACGCAAGGGTATGCGCACAAAATACTAACTTTAATTAAATAATAGAGAACCTTACAATGTGTATGAATATTTTGTATTTGATTGTAAACCCCCTTATATTACAAGCATTAAATTGTTTATCTAACAAACTGATTGAATTATGGCAGTGTCATGTTACATTAAGCTAAACCAAAAATCGCCGAAAATATCCTTCAAAGGTAGTTGCTAACTTACTCTTGAGTGCCATGAAAGTTCTGTGATGATTTGATAACATATTTACACGCATAACCATTCAAATTTTCGAATTTTCGTACGATTTTAAGCGAGTAACCACGAGTCACCACGAGTAACCATGCAATGATAAATATGTTAATATGCTACACTAATTTATAAACACAAACATGGTTACTCGTGGTGACTCGTGGTTACTCGTGCTATCTACTTAATTATAGCAATTTCGGCACGGTTACTCGTTAACAAACATATACTAAACACTTATAAGAAGAAGTTATGTTTTTTCAACTGCGATGTCTTTCACGATAATGCCATATTTAACGAATACATTTCTCATTAGTCAAGCCAGTCGTAGCTCTCGAGGATGAGCCGAGCGAAGCACGCTGGGCAAGGATCTATGTCCCGTTGCTCTTCCTGCAAAATCTGCCTGTTGAAATTAAATATTTTCCATCGAACGGCCATCATTTCTGTCTCCCTCTCGTCAACAACTCCCCCTTTAACATAAACCAACTGATGCTTGCTGGTGCTGAAAATTGGCGTGTCTTTGTCAAACACTAGATCATGGGCAAAGTGCGATTTCGGTGCGGGCAAGTGGACTAACTGACCCTCCAGCATCAACAGCAAATCATGCCAGGCGATTATCTGAGGTGACCAACGAAAGTCATTCAAGAAAAGCACTTCGGCTTTTTCAGCTCCTACCCACGCGAAACTTGTTGATGCCGGGTTAGTAAAAGCGCTAAATATCTTGTTAAGAGGATTTAGCAAGAATGTTTTGCCGCAATTCGCTGGGCCCGTCAACATAATGTTTCTAAATTTACCACGACCTTTTATTAATAGTTGTTTTACACAGTTAGCAAAATTGTCAACAGCAATATTGTTATTTGCAAGTAATTGCAATGCGCAGCTATGCCATTCGGCTTTTGCATTGCAAGTACATTGTCCTTCATGTGCCTCGCTTAGAATTTCAATGCGGGTTTTACATTGCCTATCCTGCGTTTTCTGTGCCGATTCCATCTCCCAAGCTGTTGCTATAACTTCGCTGACCACCTTTTTACCACGGTTTACAATAAACTCAGCCAAATCAGTCTTCCCTTCCTCTCTTTGCCGGTTTGAGAAAGCTAAAAGTTCAGTTCGATTTTTTAAGCCTTTCCTTAGGACGATCTCAGAAACTTCATACGCACTTAACCGCTTTCGCTTCTTTGTCTTTGTTGGTTTTTTAAGCTCGCTTTCATGTTGCACTTGCCCACATTCATCTGAGCAATCTATATCTACGTCCTGTTCGATATTTTCATGCGAACGCCGTCTCACAGCTGTGCTCTTGTAGTTGGCTTCACTTGCTCTCATTGTTGATGGTTCTTCGCTGTCGTTTAAGTCAGGGTGTCCTTCGCTTTCGAGTGAATGTTTGTCTTCTTTCGTAACGTATTTCCATGCCGTATAATAGTTAGCATGCACGCTTGAGAAATGAACGGAAATACCATATTCGTCAGCAAGATATTTCTTTGCGCTCAACCATCGTTGATTTTTGCTAAGTTTCAAACACATGTGGTAATGCACTCCAGATTTCTTATGGTATTCTTGTGAACAGCACCATTGTAGAATTTTGGCGGATCTTTTGTGAAACGATTTATTTACCGCTTGGGCAAACGCTGCTCTTGTTGGGAATTTTGACGTGTTGGCTTGGCTATATGTAACCAAATAAACTTTCCGAATTTGCCTTTTGCCTAACTCACATTTATCAGAATCAGAACAGGAGGAACTACTTTCATAGCCTTCAATAAGATCCATGTTTCGAAATTCAATTAAATTCGTTAAAAGTCTTAACCGGCAAAAAGCGTATAGACAGCGTGTCCTTCAAAAAGACAGATGTCGAAAATAATCGTGTAACACAATATGCCAGAAACGCAGTCATCACGTTAATAGACTTAAATTATTTGCGACTTGCGAGTGTAACACGGCATATGATGGCTTATATGCCTGCCATGAATAAAGAATAAAGCATTGACCTTTAAAAATTACATTAAATGTGTGTAAAAATTTTATAACTAAGTTTATACTGAGAATAATTGTGAGATTGTTAGAAGCGTGCGGTATTCGCAAAAATCACATGCGTCACTTTTATAGACAAGTGCGTAAAATGCATTCTAAAATACTCCCGTGAAATATTGTTTATTTTAAATCCTTAAGAGTTCACAACAAAATATTATGGAGAAGTGTTTAAAATGTCTTTAGTAAAGGACCTAGAGCATTACATAATCAAAAAGCTAACTTTAGTACAAATTTTACAAACATGAACACCCTCGAATTTGCTCAGACAACCAGTGACATTAAAAGGTGGGACACCCAATTTATAACTATAAATTTATGTAAACTTGCAAAATTCTTATTAACCCCTCCTCCCCCTTTTCAATGTTGGATTTTTTTGACAACAGAACAACCAGAGACATGCTAGGACAGAAGGTCAGCTCGCGTAAGATCGCAGTTTTGGCCTCACAACATTGAAAAGGGGGCAAGGGGGGGTTAAGTTCCAATTTCGGGTCAGTCGGTCCGCCAATTTTGTCACTGATTGTCTGAGCCATTTGGAGTGCTGTTGGTCAACTTCATTTCTGTATAACTTTAAAACTAAGCAAGGTAACTGCACCAAATTTTCAGCATAACGAAAATGTTGAATGAGCTATGATTAGGAATCATCATAATCCACTAGTTAATTATGTGACGTAATAATAAATCGTATTAATGACTGATCATGAAGCAAAATAGGTATTTTACGGCTGAGCAGCGGGCTTTAGCCCTCCTAATGAGACGGGAAATGAAATACTCATATCGGAAGATTGCCTTGAAAACCAATATGTCAAAGACAAGTGTCCAGAGGATTGTTAAGCAAGCTGATTGTGGACGGAAGAGCGTGCTAAACTCGAAATCTAATCGTGGTCGACGAAAATCATTATCAGAAAGAGACCAGCGAAAGCTTAGAAGAGCAATCATACAACTCCGAGAAAAGACTCCAAATTTTACAGTGATGGAGGTAGTGCAAAGGAGTGGAGTTTCCGCAACCTTAGTGTCTTACAGAACGTTTGTTCGTTATGTGAAAAAGCTGGGATACGGTTTCTTTCAAAGTCGCAAGAAAGGGGTGCTTACAAGGAAAGATTTCCAAATACGCCGTACGTTCGCACGGTCTATGATGAAGAAACCACCTGATTATTGGACAAAAGGCGTTGCATTTTACTTGGATGGCGTTTCCTTCATCTACAAATCCAACCCAATGAGTGACGCACTGAAACCAAAAACTCGTGTTTGGCGAAAAAGGGGGGAAGGCCTACTGATAACTACAAAAGGAAGCAAAGAGCTCGCCGGTGGCAGAAGACTGCACTTGCTGGTGGCTTTAGCGTACGGGAAAGGGGTTATTTGTGCCGAAACATATGAGAAAATGGATGGGCCATATTTTGCTCGCTTCATTCGCCGTCAATTTCCAACACTCTTTGACATAACAGGAAAACAAAGCAATAATACTCCAAAATTATTTGTAATGGATAATGATCCCTCACAAACGTCAGCTGTTGCAAAGAAAGCCTTACATTCTATTGGTGCGACCATGCAAGTAATTCCAGCCAGATCTCCAGATATAAATCCGATAGAAAATTTGTTCAACGTCGTGCGCAAAAACATTGAAGCAGAAATATTACAGAAAAATATAATATATCAATCATGGGATGAATTCGTTGAAAGAGTTAAATTTCATACATGGTCAGTTCCAAAAGAATATATAAATAAGACTGTGGGAAGTATGCCAAACAGAATTAAAGAAATTGTTAAACGCAAGGGTATGCGCACAAAATACTAACTTTAATTAAATAATAGAGAACCTTACAATGTGTATGAATATTTTGTATTTGATTGTAAACCCCCTTATATTACAAGCATTAAATTGTTTATCTAACAAACTGATTGAATTATGGCAGTGTCATGTTACATTAAGCTAAACCAAAAATCGCCGAAAATATCCTTCAAAGGTAGTTGCTAACTTACTCTTGAGTGCCATGAAAGTTCTGTGATGATTTGATAACATATTTACACGCATAACCATTCAAATTTTCGAATTTTCGTACGATTTTAAGCGAGTAACCACGAGTCACCACGAGTAACCATGCAATGATAAATATGTTAATATGCTACACTAATTTATAAACACAAACATGGTTACTCGTGGTGACTCGTGGTTACTCGTGCTATCTACTTAATTATAGCAATTTCGGCACGGTTACTCGTTAACAAACATATACTAAACACTTATAAGAAGAAGTTATGTTTTTTCAACTGCGATGTCTTTCACGATAATGCCATATTTAACGAATACATTTCTCATTAGTCAAGCCAGTCGTAGCTCTCGAGGATGAGCCGAGCGAAGCACGCTGGGCAAGGATCTATGTCCCGTTGCTCTTCCTGCAAAATCTGCCTGTTGAAATTAAATATTTTCCATCGAACGGCCATCATTTCTGTCTCCCTCTCGTCAACAACTCCCCCTTTAACATAAACCAACTGATGCTTGCTGGTGCTGAAAATTGGCGTGTCTTTGTCAAACACTAGATCATGGGCAAAGTGCGATTTCGGTGCGGGCAAGTGGACTAACTGACCCTCCAGCATCAACAGCAAATCATGCCAGGCGATTATCTGAGGTGACCAACGAAAGTCATTCAAGAAAAGCACTTCGGCTTTTTCAGCTCCTACCCACGCGAAACTTGTTGATGCCGGGTTAGTAAAAGCGCTAAATATCTTGTTAAGAGGATTTAGCAAGAATGTTTTGCCGCAATTCGCTGGGCCCGTCAACATAATGTTTCTAAATTTACCACGACCTTTTATTAATAGTTGTTTTACACAGTTAGCAAAATTGTCAACAGCAATATTGTTATTTGCAAGTAATTGCAATGCGCAGCTATGCCATTCGGCTTTTGCATTGCAAGTACATTGTCCTTCATGTGCCTCGCTTAGAATTTCAATGCGGGTTTTACATTGCCTATCCTGCGTTTTCTGTGCCGATTCCATCTCCCAAGCTGTTGCTATAACTTCGCTGACCACCTTTTTACCACGGTTTACAATAAACTCAGCCAAATCAGTCTTCCCTTCCTCTCTTTGCCGGTTTGAGAAAGCTAAAAGTTCAGTTCGATTTTTTAAGCCTTTCCTTAGGACGATCTCAGAAACTTCATACGCACTTAACCGCTTTCGCTTCTTTGTCTTTGTTGGTTTTTTAAGCTCGCTTTCATGTTGCACTTGCCCACATTCATCTGAGCAATCTATATCTACGTCCTGTTCGATATTTTCATGCGAACGCCGTCTCACAGCTGTGCTCTTGTAGTTGGCTTCACTTGCTCTCATTGTTGATGGTTCTTCGCTGTCGTTTAAGTCAGGGTGTCCTTCGCTTTCGAGTGAATGTTTGTCTTCTTTCGTAACGTATTTCCATGCCGTATAATAGTTAGCATGCACGCTTGAGAAATGAACGGAAATACCATATTCGTCAGCAAGATATTTCTTTGCGCTCAACCATCGTTGATTTTTGCTAAGTTTCAAACACATGTGGTAATGCACTCCAGATTTCTTATGGTATTCTTGTGAACAGCACCATTGTAGAATTTTGGCGGATCTTTTGTGAAACGATTTATTTACCGCTTGGGCAAACGCTGCTCTTGTTGGGAATTTTGACGTGTTGGCTTGGCTATATGTAACCAAATAAACTTTCCGAATTTGCCTTTTGCCTAACTCACATTTATCAGAATCAGAACAGGAGGAACTACTTTCATAGCCTTCAATAAGATCCATGTTTCGAAATTCAATTAAATTCGTTAAAAGTCTTAACCGGCAAAAAGCGTATAGACAGCGTGTCCTTCAAAAAGACAGATGTCGAAAATAATCGTGTAACACAATATGCCAGAAACGCAGTCATCACGTTAATAGACTTAAATTATTTGCGACTTGCGAGTGTAACACGGCATATGATGGCTTATATGCCTGCCATGAATAAAGAATAAAGCATTGACCTTTAAAAATTACATTAAATGTGTGTAAAAATTTTATAACTAAGTTTATACTGAGAATAATTGTGAGATTGTTAGAAGCGTGCGGTATTCGCAAAAATCACATGCGTCACTTTTATAGACAAGTGCGTAAAATGCATTCTAAAATACTCCCGTGAAATATTGTTTATTTTAAATCCTTAAGAGTTCACAACAAAATATTATGGAGAAGTGTTTAAAATGTCTTTAGTAAAGGACCTAGAGCATTACATAATCAAAAAGCTAACTTTAGTACAAATTTTACAAACATGAACACCCTCGAATTTGCTCAGACAACCAGTGACATTAAAAGGTGGGACACCCAATTTATAACTATAAATTTATGTAAACTTGCAAAATTCTTATTAACCCCTCCTCCCCCTTTTCAATGTTGGATTTTTTTGACAACAGAACAACCAGAGACATGCTAGGACAGAAGGTCAGCTCGCGTAAGATCGCAGTTTTGGCCTCACAACATTGAAAAGGGGGCAAGGGGGGGTTAAGTTCCAATTTCGGGTCAGTCGGTCCGCCAATTTTGTCACTGATTGTCTGAGCCATTTGGAGTGCTGTTGGTCAACTTCATTTCTGTATAACTTTAAAACTAAGCAAGGTAACTGCACCAAATTTTCAGCATAACGAAAATGTTGAATGAGCTATGATTAGGAATCATCATAATCCACTAGTTAATTATGTGACGTAATAATAAATCGTATTAATGACTGATCATGAAGCAAAATAGGTATTTTACGGCTGAGCAGCGGGCTTTAGCCCTCCTAATGAGACGGGAAATGAAATACTCATATCGGAAGATTGCCTTGAAAACCAATATGTCAAAGACAAGTGTCCAGAGGATTGTTAAGCAAGCTGATTGTGGACGGAAGAGCGTGCTAAACTCGAAATCTAATCGTGGTCGACGAAAATCATTATCAGAAAGAGACCAGCGAAAGCTTAGAAGAGCAATCATACAACTCCGAGAAAAGACTCCAAATTTTACAGTGATGGAGGTAGTGCAAAGGAGTGGAGTTTCCGCAACCTTAGTGTCTTACAGAACGTTTGTTCGTTATGTGAAAAAGCTGGGATACGGTTTCTTTCAAAGTCGCAAGAAAGGGGTGCTTACAAGGAAAGATTTCCAAATACGCCGTACGTTCGCACGGTCTATGATGAAGAAACCACCTGATTATTGGACAAAAGGCGTTGCATTTTACTTGGATGGCGTTTCCTTCATCTACAAATCCAACCCAATGAGTGACGCACTGAAACCAAAAACTCGTGTTTGGCGAAAAAGGGGGGAAGGCCTACTGATAACTACAAAAGGAAGCAAAGAGCTCGCCGGTGGCAGAAGACTGCACTTGCTGGTGGCTTTAGCGTACGGGAAAGGGGTTATTTGTGCCGAAACATATGAGAAAATGGATGGGCCATATTTTGCTCGCTTCATTCGCCGTCAATTTCCAACACTCTTTGACATAACAGGAAAACAAAGCAATAATACTCCAAAATTATTTGTAATGGATAATGATCCCTCACAAACGTCAGCTGTTGCAAAGAAAGCCTTACATTCTATTGGTGCGACCATGCAAGTAATTCCAGCCAGATCTCCAGATATAAATCCGATAGAAAATTTGTTCAACGTCGTGCGCAAAAACATTGAAGCAGAAATATTACAGAAAAATATAATATATCAATCATGGGATGAATTCGTTGAAAGAGTTAAATTTCATACATGGTCAGTTCCAAAAGAATATATAAATAAGACTGTGGGAAGTATGCCAAACAGAATTAAAGAAATTGTTAAACGCAAGGGTATGCGCACAAAATACTAACTTTAATTAAATAATAGAGAACCTTACAATGTGTATGAATATTTTGTATTTGATTGTAAACCCCCTTATATTACAAGCATTAAATTGTTTATCTAACAAACTGATTGAATTATGGCAGTGTCATGTTACATTAAGCTAAACCAAAAATCGCCGAAAATATCCTTCAAAGGTAGTTGCTAACTTACTCTTGAGTGCCATGAAAGTTCTGTGATGATTTGATAACATATTTACACGCATAACCATTCAAATTTTCGAATTTTCGTACGATTTTAAGCGAGTAACCACGAGTCACCACGAGTAACCATGCAATGATAAATATGTTAATATGCTACACTAATTTATAAACACAAACATGGTTACTCGTGGTGACTCGTGGTTACTCGTGCTATCTACTTAATTATAGCAATTTCGGCACGGTTACTCGTTAACAAACATATACTAAACACTTATAAGAAGAAGTTATGTTTTTTCAACTGCGATGTCTTTCACGATAATGCCATATTTAACGAATACATTTCTCATTAGTCAAGCCAGTCGTAGCTCTCGAGGATGAGCCGAGCGAAGCACGCTGGGCAAGGATCTATGTCCCGTTGCTCTTCCTGCAAAATCTGCCTGTTGAAATTAAATATTTTCCATCGAACGGCCATCATTTCTGTCTCCCTCTCGTCAACAACTCCCCCTTTAACATAAACCAACTGATGCTTGCTGGTGCTGAAAATTGGCGTGTCTTTGTCAAACACTAGATCATGGGCAAAGTGCGATTTCGGTGCGGGCAAGTGGACTAACTGACCCTCCAGCATCAACAGCAAATCATGCCAGGCGATTATCTGAGGTGACCAACGAAAGTCATTCAAGAAAAGCACTTCGGCTTTTTCAGCTCCTACCCACGCGAAACTTGTTGATGCCGGGTTAGTAAAAGCGCTAAATATCTTGTTAAGAGGATTTAGCAAGAATGTTTTGCCGCAATTCGCTGGGCCCGTCAACATAATGTTTCTAAATTTACCACGACCTTTTATTAATAGTTGTTTTACACAGTTAGCAAAATTGTCAACAGCAATATTGTTATTTGCAAGTAATTGCAATGCGCAGCTATGCCATTCGGCTTTTGCATTGCAAGTACATTGTCCTTCATGTGCCTCGCTTAGAATTTCAATGCGGGTTTTACATTGCCTATCCTGCGTTTTCTGTGCCGATTCCATCTCCCAAGCTGTTGCTATAACTTCGCTGACCACCTTTTTACCACGGTTTACAATAAACTCAGCCAAATCAGTCTTCCCTTCCTCTCTTTGCCGGTTTGAGAAAGCTAAAAGTTCAGTTCGATTTTTTAAGCCTTTCCTTAGGACGATCTCAGAAACTTCATACGCACTTAACCGCTTTCGCTTCTTTGTCTTTGTTGGTTTTTTAAGCTCGCTTTCATGTTGCACTTGCCCACATTCATCTGAGCAATCTATATCTACGTCCTGTTCGATATTTTCATGCGAACGCCGTCTCACAGCTGTGCTCTTGTAGTTGGCTTCACTTGCTCTCATTGTTGATGGTTCTTCGCTGTCGTTTAAGTCAGGGTGTCCTTCGCTTTCGAGTGAATGTTTGTCTTCTTTCGTAACGTATTTCCATGCCGTATAATAGTTAGCATGCACGCTTGAGAAATGAACGGAAATACCATATTCGTCAGCAAGATATTTCTTTGCGCTCAACCATCGTTGATTTTTGCTAAGTTTCAAACACATGTGGTAATGCACTCCAGATTTCTTATGGTATTCTTGTGAACAGCACCATTGTAGAATTTTGGCGGATCTTTTGTGAAACGATTTATTTACCGCTTGGGCAAACGCTGCTCTTGTTGGGAATTTTGACGTGTTGGCTTGGCTATATGTAACCAAATAAACTTTCCGAATTTGCCTTTTGCCTAACTCACATTTATCAGAATCAGAACAGGAGGAACTACTTTCATAGCCTTCAATAAGATCCATGTTTCGAAATTCAATTAAATTCGTTAAAAGTCTTAACCGGCAAAAAGCGTATAGACAGCGTGTCCTTCAAAAAGACAGATGTCGAAAATAATCGTGTAACACAATATGCCAGAAACGCAGTCATCACGTTAATAGACTTAAATTATTTGCGACTTGCGAGTGTAACACGGCATATGATGGCTTATATGCCTGCCATGAATAAAGAATAAAGCATTGACCTTTAAAAATTACATTAAATGTGTGTAAAAATTTTATAACTAAGTTTATACTGAGAATAATTGTGAGATTGTTAGAAGCGTGCGGTATTCGCAAAAATCACATGCGTCACTTTTATAGACAAGTGCGTAAAATGCATTCTAAAATACTCCCGTGAAATATTGTTTATTTTAAATCCTTAAGAGTTCACAACAAAATATTATGGAGAAGTGTTTAAAATGTCTTTAGTAAAGGACCTAGAGCATTACATAATCAAAAAGCTAACTTTAGTACAAATTTTACAAACATGAACACCCTCGAATTTGCTCAGACAACCAGTGACATTAAAAGGTGGGACACCCAATTTATAACTATAAATTTATGTAAACTTGCAAAATTCTTATTAACCCCTCCTCCCCCTTTTCAATGTTGGATTTTTTTGACAACAGAACAACCAGAGACATGCTAGGACAGAAGGTCAGCTCGCGTAAGATCGCAGTTTTGGCCTCACAACATTGAAAAGGGGGCAAGGGGGGGTTAAGTTCCAATTTCGGGTCAGTCGGTCCGCCAATTTTGTCACTGATTGTCTGAGCCATTTGGAGTGCTGTTGGTCAACTTCATTTCTGTATAACTTTAAAACTAAGCAAGGTAACTGCACCAAATTTTCAGCATAACGAAAATGTTGAATGAGCTATGATTAGGAATCATCATAATCCACTAGTTAATTATGTGACGTAATAATAAATCGTATTAATGACTGATCATGAAGCAAAATAGGTATTTTACGGCTGAGCAGCGGGCTTTAGCCCTCCTAATGAGACGGGAAATGAAATACTCATATCGGAAGATTGCCTTGAAAACCAATATGTCAAAGACAAGTGTCCAGAGGATTGTTAAGCAAGCTGATTGTGGACGGAAGAGCGTGCTAAACTCGAAATCTAATCGTGGTCGACGAAAATCATTATCAGAAAGAGACCAGCGAAAGCTTAGAAGAGCAATCATACAACTCCGAGAAAAGACTCCAAATTTTACAGTGATGGAGGTAGTGCAAAGGAGTGGAGTTTCCGCAACCTTAGTGTCTTACAGAACGTTTGTTCGTTATGTGAAAAAGCTGGGATACGGTTTCTTTCAAAGTCGCAAGAAAGGGGTGCTTACAAGGAAAGATTTCCAAATACGCCGTACGTTCGCACGGTCTATGATGAAGAAACCACCTGATTATTGGACAAAAGGCGTTGCATTTTACTTGGATGGCGTTTCCTTCATCTACAAATCCAACCCAATGAGTGACGCACTGAAACCAAAAACTCGTGTTTGGCGAAAAAGGGGGGAAGGCCTACTGATAACTACAAAAGGAAGCAAAGAGCTCGCCGGTGGCAGAAGACTGCACTTGCTGGTGGCTTTAGCGTACGGGAAAGGGGTTATTTGTGCCGAAACATATGAGAAAATGGATGGGCCATATTTTGCTCGCTTCATTCGCCGTCAATTTCCAACACTCTTTGACATAACAGGAAAACAAAGCAATAATACTCCAAAATTATTTGTAATGGATAATGATCCCTCACAAACGTCAGCTGTTGCAAAGAAAGCCTTACATTCTATTGGTGCGACCATGCAAGTAATTCCAGCCAGATCTCCAGATATAAATCCGATAGAAAATTTGTTCAACGTCGTGCGCAAAAACATTGAAGCAGAAATATTACAGAAAAATATAATATATCAATCATGGGATGAATTCGTTGAAAGAGTTAAATTTCATACATGGTCAGTTCCAAAAGAATATATAAATAAGACTGTGGGAAGTATGCCAAACAGAATTAAAGAAATTGTTAAACGCAAGGGTATGCGCACAAAATACTAACTTTAATTAAATAATAGAGAACCTTACAATGTGTATGAATATTTTGTATTTGATTGTAAACCCCCTTATATTACAAGCATTAAATTGTTTATCTAACAAACTGATTGAATTATGGCAGTGTCATGTTACATTAAGCTAAACCAAAAATCGCCGAAAATATCCTTCAAAGGTAGTTGCTAACTTACTCTTGAGTGCCATGAAAGTTCTGTGATGATTTGATAACATATTTACACGCATAACCATTCAAATTTTCGAATTTTCGTACGATTTTAAGCGAGTAACCACGAGTCACCACGAGTAACCATGCAATGATAAATATGTTAATATGCTACACTAATTTATAAACACAAACATGGTTACTCGTGGTGACTCGTGGTTACTCGTGCTATCTACTTAATTATAGCAATTTCGGCACGGTTACTCGTTAACAAACATATACTAAACACTTATAAGAAGAAGTTATGTTTTTTCAACTGCGATGTCTTTCACGATAATGCCATATTTAACGAATACATTTCTCATTAGTCAAGCCAGTCGTAGCTCTCGAGGATGAGCCGAGCGAAGCACGCTGGGCAAGGATCTATGTCCCGTTGCTCTTCCTGCAAAATCTGCCTGTTGAAATTAAATATTTTCCATCGAACGGCCATCATTTCTGTCTCCCTCTCGTCAACAACTCCCCCTTTAACATAAACCAACTGATGCTTGCTGGTGCTGAAAATTGGCGTGTCTTTGTCAAACACTAGATCATGGGCAAAGTGCGATTTCGGTGCGGGCAAGTGGACTAACTGACCCTCCAGCATCAACAGCAAATCATGCCAGGCGATTATCTGAGGTGACCAACGAAAGTCATTCAAGAAAAGCACTTCGGCTTTTTCAGCTCCTACCCACGCGAAACTTGTTGATGCCGGGTTAGTAAAAGCGCTAAATATCTTGTTAAGAGGATTTAGCAAGAATGTTTTGCCGCAATTCGCTGGGCCCGTCAACATAATGTTTCTAAATTTACCACGACCTTTTATTAATAGTTGTTTTACACAGTTAGCAAAATTGTCAACAGCAATATTGTTATTTGCAAGTAATTGCAATGCGCAGCTATGCCATTCGGCTTTTGCATTGCAAGTACATTGTCCTTCATGTGCCTCGCTTAGAATTTCAATGCGGGTTTTACATTGCCTATCCTGCGTTTTCTGTGCCGATTCCATCTCCCAAGCTGTTGCTATAACTTCGCTGACCACCTTTTTACCACGGTTTACAATAAACTCAGCCAAATCAGTCTTCCCTTCCTCTCTTTGCCGGTTTGAGAAAGCTAAAAGTTCAGTTCGATTTTTTAAGCCTTTCCTTAGGACGATCTCAGAAACTTCATACGCACTTAACCGCTTTCGCTTCTTTGTCTTTGTTGGTTTTTTAAGCTCGCTTTCATGTTGCACTTGCCCACATTCATCTGAGCAATCTATATCTACGTCCTGTTCGATATTTTCATGCGAACGCCGTCTCACAGCTGTGCTCTTGTAGTTGGCTTCACTTGCTCTCATTGTTGATGGTTCTTCGCTGTCGTTTAAGTCAGGGTGTCCTTCGCTTTCGAGTGAATGTTTGTCTTCTTTCGTAACGTATTTCCATGCCGTATAATAGTTAGCATGCACGCTTGAGAAATGAACGGAAATACCATATTCGTCAGCAAGATATTTCTTTGCGCTCAACCATCGTTGATTTTTGCTAAGTTTCAAACACATGTGGTAATGCACTCCAGATTTCTTATGGTATTCTTGTGAACAGCACCATTGTAGAATTTTGGCGGATCTTTTGTGAAACGATTTATTTACCGCTTGGGCAAACGCTGCTCTTGTTGGGAATTTTGACGTGTTGGCTTGGCTATATGTAACCAAATAAACTTTCCGAATTTGCCTTTTGCCTAACTCACATTTATCAGAATCAGAACAGGAGGAACTACTTTCATAGCCTTCAATAAGATCCATGTTTCGAAATTCAATTAAATTCGTTAAAAGTCTTAACCGGCAAAAAGCGTATAGACAGCGTGTCCTTCAAAAAGACAGATGTCGAAAATAATCGTGTAACACAATATGCCAGAAACGCAGTCATCACGTTAATAGACTTAAATTATTTGCGACTTGCGAGTGTAACACGGCATATGATGGCTTATATGCCTGCCATGAATAAAGAATAAAGCATTGACCTTTAAAAATTACATTAAATGTGTGTAAAAATTTTATAACTAAGTTTATACTGAGAATAATTGTGAGATTGTTAGAAGCGTGCGGTATTCGCAAAAATCACATGCGTCACTTTTATAGACAAGTGCGTAAAATGCATTCTAAAATACTCCCGTGAAATATTGTTTATTTTAAATCCTTAAGAGTTCACAACAAAATATTATGGAGAAGTGTTTAAAATGTCTTTAGTAAAGGACCTAGAGCATTACATAATCAAAAAGCTAACTTTAGTACAAATTTTACAAACATGAACACCCTCGAATTTGCTCAGACAACCAGTGACATTAAAAGGTGGGACACCCAATTTATAACTATAAATTTATGTAAACTTGCAAAATTCTTATTAACCCCTCCTCCCCCTTTTCAATGTTGGATTTTTTTGACAACAGAACAACCAGAGACATGCTAGGACAGAAGGTCAGCTCGCGTAAGATCGCAGTTTTGGCCTCACAACATTGAAAAGGGGGCAAGGGGGGGTTAAGTTCCAATTTCGGGTCAGTCGGTCCGCCAATTTTGTCACTGATTGTAGCTTACAGACAATGCACACCGAATTTTTTTACCATTAGACCACTTGTTAACTTGCTTGCGTGCCAAAGGTAAATCATTTTCTTTAATCAATTTTTTTCTTTTAATTAAGCCAAAATTTTTGTAAAAGGCTTAAGCGAGATTTGAACCAGCTTACACGCAATGCACACCAATAACCCCCACTGCTTTAACCACTAGACCACATGTTTATTTGTTTGTGTGCACAAGGTAAATCATTTTTTTTAATCACATTTTTGTCTTTTTATTAATCCAAATTTTTTGTAAAAGGCTTCGGCGAGATTTGAACCAGCTTACACGCAATTCACACCCATTCTTTTACCACTATACCGAATGTTCATTAGCTTTAGCGCAGAAGGCAGATCACTTCGTTTAATCAATTTTTTGTCTTTATTAATTTTTTGTATTACTTTTTCGCAAAATTTTTGTAAAAGGCGTCAGCGAGATTTGAACCAGCTTATACGTAATTCAAACAAATCACCCCCATTGCTTTTACCACTAGACAAGTTGTTCATTTGCTGGAGTGTAAGAGGTAAATGATTTTCTTTAATCAATTTTTTGTCTTTATTTTAAGCCAAAATATTTGCAAAAGGCTTCAGCCAGCTTTGAACCAGCTTACAGGCAATGGACAACCAATGTTTTTACCACTAGACCAACTGTTAATTTGCTTGCACACCAAGGGTAAATTATTTTCTTTAATCAATTTTTTGTCTTTTTATTAAGCTAAAATTTTTGTAAACGGCTTCGGCCAAATTTGAACCACCTTTCAGGCAATTCACACCTATTGCTTTTACCACTATACCGCATGTTCATTTGCTTGTGTGCAACAGGTAAATCATTTTCTTTAATAAATTTTTTGTCTTTATTTTAAGCCAAAATTTTTGTAAAGTGCTTTAGCGAGATTGGAACCAGCTTACAGGCAATTCACACCTATTGCTTTTTCAAGTATACCGCATGTTCATTTGTTTGAGCGCAAAAGGCATATCATTTCATTAAATCAATTTTTTGTCTTTATAAATTTTTGTATTACTTTTTCGCAAAGTTTTTGTAAAAGGCTTCAGCGAGATTTGAACCAGCTTACACGCAATGCACACCAATAACCCCCACTGCTTTAACCACTAGACCACTTGTTTATTTGTTTGCGTGCACAAGCTAAATCATTTTCTTTAATCAATTTTTTGTCTTTTTATTAAGCCAAATTTTTTGTAAAAGGCTTCGGCAAGATTTGAACCAGCTTACACGCAATTCACACCGATTCTTTTTACCACTATACCGAATGTTCATTTGCTTTAGCGCAGAAGGCAGATCATTTCGCTTCATCAATTTTTTGTCTTTATTAATTTTTTGTATTACTTTTTGGCAAAATTTTTGTAAAAGGCTTAAGCAATATTTGAACCAGCTTACACGCAATGCACACCAATAACCCCTACTGCTTTAACCACTAGACCACTTGTTTATTTGTTTGCGTGCACAAGATAAATCATTTTCTTTAATCACATTTTTGTCTTTTTATTAATCCAAATGTTTTGTAATAGGCTTCGGCGAGATTTGAACCAGCTTACACGGAATTCACACCCTTTCTTTTTACCACTATACCGAATGTTCATTTGCTGTAGCGCAGAAGGCAGATCACTTCGTTTAATCAATTTTTTGTCTTTATTAATTTTTTGTATTACTTTTTCGCAAAATTTTTGTAAAAGGCGTCAGCGAGATTTGAACCAGCTTATACGTAATTCAAACCAGTCAACCCCATTGCTTTTACCACTAGACAAGTTGTTCATTTGCTGGAGTGTAAGAGGTAAATGATTTTCTTTAATCAATTTTTTGTCTTTATTTTAAGCCAAAATTTTTGCAAAAGGCCTCAGCCAGCTTTGAACAAACTTACAGACAATGCACAACGAATTTATTACCATTAGACCACTTGTTAACTTGCTTGCGTGCCTAACGTAAATCATTTTCTTTAATCAATTTTTTGTGTTTTTATTGAGCTAAAATTTTTGTAAAAGGCTTCGGCGAAATTTGAACTAGCTTAAAGACAATTCACATTCATAGTTTTTACCACTATACCACATGTTCATTTGTTTGCGTGCACAAGGTAAATGATTTTCTTTAATCAATTTTTTGTCTTTATTTTAAGGCAAAATTTTTGTAAAGGGCTTCAGCGAGATTTGAATCAGCTTACACGTAATTCAAACCAAACGATTATATTTCCTTTATATTTATATTTTGCACAAATAGCTAATTTAAAGTTATAAATGTTAAGTGTATTCAAGTTAATTTTTAATCGGGTTTGTTTGTGAGTGAGGGTGATGGTTTAAATTAAACATACTTTTTAATGAAGTTTTCATGAAGTTGTGAGTGTTGGTTTTAACTGCTGATTTTTGTTTCGTTATTTAATATATATTTAAATATTGCAAACGATCCTGATAAATGCTTGGTTTATATAGAGCAACATATGTGATATATACTGCACATGTGCCGTTTCTGTGCAAAGAGGCTCCCACAATCTTCAGAGTGTAGCTGTACAACAGTAGATAAATATATACGCGTTTGTAGTATATTGTGCCTGGAAGTTGGCATCAATGGGCTGATCACCCTTCGAAGGTTTGGGTTAGGGTTAGGGTTAGGGTTAGGGTTAGGGTTAGTGGGGGGGGGCATTGTCTGCGAGCAGGGCGCAGGCTGTTACTTAGTTGGGCCAAACCCCAATGAAGGTCATTGTCTATATCCCACTTGGTTAGTCAGGGGGGGTTGCGAGTGGAGAGGGTTTTCCAATCTGTCTTTTAACTTCTTTGGAGAAATGCAAATTAAGTCACGTGTTCCAACGTCACAAGCTGGACACGTCACAGAAAAATTTATTCAACGTGATGGACCATCGTGGAGGAGAGCGTGCAAGGTTCCTTTAGAATTTATTTTTTTTCAAGTTACGGATTTTGTGGATTTTATGGCTGCTTAAAGCTAAGAAGAACGTTGATCGTTTTTTTTTGAAGGTAATTTGGAATCTTTATTCCATAAATATTCTTTGTAAATGTTGTTTTAAGCGTCTTTTCGTGAGGGTAAATTTAGAAAGGACGGTCGCCATGTTTGAATTTGTCTTTGCTGTAGGCGTTTGTTGTAGAGTATGCTAGCGATTGACTTTGTGGCTCGCCTTTGAGTTGAAGATCGACTGTCTTAAAAGGTAATTTGCTTTATTTGAGCGAAGAATAGGTTGTTTAAATACGTAAAACGATAAAATAAAATTATTGTCGTTGCCATATTATTTTTAAATATAATTCTTGTGAAATGTGTTTTTAATTGTGGATTTATCATTCATTCGAGAATCGACATGGAAAATTCCAAACCGTGCTCGCCATGTGGTGGCTGTCTTTTCATAGCTGGCTTTTCATGTGAAGATTAAAAAAGTAATTTACTTTCCTTGTAGTTTTTATTCGGGCAAAGTTATAGCTCGGTTTATATGTCTTTATGAACAGAAAATGGCGTTGATGATGCGTTTCAAATTTGGCGAATCAACTTAAAAAAATTAATTGTACAGAAAACGAATATATGAATAAGTCCCCTTGACTTATTGCACAAGCCACACGACTGTTTGCCTCATAGTTCATATTTCATATTTCAACTTATAAGATATTTTGATTTACAAAATCAATTTTAATTGACTGTATTGAATTAAAGATGTTTCTGTTCTTTTTGTAGAAAGAGTGTAAATGTGAATAATAGAAGGAATGCTTCATCAAGGTGCTTCAAAAGGACGAGTGAGTTTATATATTGTCAGTAATTTGGCTTGCAGTATTTTCGACCCTAGAGTTTTTCTAAAATTCCACCCCTTTCTTCTCTTAGGAATAAGACAATTTATTGGCTGGGTTTCATTGTGAAGGTTACATAGGTGGGTAAATTATGACAAAATGAGTTTATATAATCTCATTGTTTTGTACTAGCCTTTTGTTTTCTTTGTCATTTCTATGGTATTAATGAAGTTTTTGCTTATTTATTCATACTTGTGTTGAGAAATGCAAATGAAGTCAGGTTTTTCTAACATCACAGGGGAGACAGTCGTCACGGAAAATTTTATACATTGTGCTGGAAGCAATGGAAGTAAGTTTCTTTTAGAACGTATTTTGTTCTTCAAATGGTGATTTTATGTATTTTAAGAATGATGATTGTTGTTACTTAAAGGTAATTTGTAATTTTTGGTCGCAAAATTGTGCTTGTAATTGTTGTTTTAGCTACTCCTCGTGACATATTTTTAGAAGGACGGTCGCGATGTTTGAATTTGTCATTCTTGTAGAGCATGTACAATAGCGATGGTGTTTGTAGTAAAGGTCATTTACTTTTCCATAGTTTTTATTTAAGTAAAGTATGAGTTGGTCCGTCTATTTAAGTTAAAGATGATGTTGAAAGAGGTGTGTTTGAAGGTTTCTAACTTATTGCGTTCACGTTTTAAATGTTCTTTTAGCTTGGATTTGAATGTAAAGACTATTGCCTGGGAAGGTAATTTACTTTCATTGTGGCTGTTATTTGACTAAAGTATACCTTGTTTCAGTAATCGTAGATTATGATGTGGTAGAAATGTATTTCTAAATGTGGGTTTACGTTTTGTTGCAGAATCGAGATGGTAAACTTTCGAACGGCCGTCGCCATGTGGTTGTCTTTTAATGGCTGGCTTTTATTGTGAAGGTAACAAAAGTAAGTAAATTATGACAAAATAAGTTTATATAATGTTCATTGTTTTCCTTTGTATTTGCCTTTTGTTTCTTTGTCATTTCTCTGGTATTGATGACGTTCTGTCAATGTTCTAGCTTCACACAATAAAGTGTCCCAGCTTCGGACAACTTCCATTAAAGCTGTGAAAACTAAAAATTTTAAGTTTTCCTGCCACAGCCCCCCCTCTTACCAAAGTTTTTTACCATTGCCTTTGTGCTCAAACTACACACTCCAATCTTAAAACATGATCAAAACGAAGGTCCTGGCTAAGACTGCCTAAGAATCATACCCATGGTATGAATCAAATCAGCTGAGGAACTAACCCTAATTGTTCTGTTAATATTTTACATTTGGATCAGGTATTCATCATTGGATGGCCCAACCATTCCCCCAATGCACTAGGCAGTCAAGTACTTTAAACCTGCACATTTTTTGTTTAGCCAATTTTTTATATTTTTTTTCTACATCATATACATGCTACCATACTCAGGAAGAAGTGAAGAGATCCCCACCTGACTGCATGCCTTCCATCTTCATCAAACAGGGAGTCATTTCATGTTGCCGTCATTTTCAGCTTTTACTCTGGCATGCATGAGCTAGATCTTCCTGCATTGTTTGTGCACCAAAAATGTGCAATTTTAACTTCAATAGAGATCATCACCGTGTAGCCAGTAGTCACAAAAATAATACATCTTACTTTTAGCTTGCGTCATTATAGTTATACTATAGATTTTATAGGTATTATAGGTTTTATAAGTAATGTGGGTTTTATAAGATACAGTAGGTTTTATAAGTACTATAGGTTTTATAGGTACTATAAATTTATAGGTACTATAGGTACTATAGGTTTCATAGGTACTATAGATCTTATAAGTACTGTAGATTTTATAGGTACTACAGGTTTTATAAGTACTACAGATTTTATAGGTACTATAGATACTACAGGTTTCATAGGTGCTGTAGGTTTTATAAGTACTATAGGTTTTATAGGTACTATAGGTTTTATAAGTACTATAGGTTGTATAGGTACTATAGGTTTTATAAGTACTATAGGTTGTATAGGTACTATAGGTTTATAGGTACTATAGGTTTTATAAGTAACTATAGGCCTTATAGGTACTATAGGTACTATAGGCCTTTTAGGTACTGTATGTACTATAGGTTTTATAATTACTATAGATTTTATAGATAGTATAGGTTTTATAGGTACTGTAGGTTTTATAAGTGCTATAGGTTTTATAGGTACTATAGGTTTTATAAGTACTATAGGTTTTATAAGTTTTAAAAGTACTATAGCTTTATAGGTAGTATAGGTTTTATAAGTACTGTAGGTTTTATAAGATACTATAGGTTTCATTGGTACTATAGGTTTTATAAGTACTATAGGTTTTATAGGTACTATAAATTTATAGGTACTATAGGTACTATTGGTTTTATAGGTACTATAGGTTTTATAAGTACCATAGATTTTATAGGTACTATAGGTACTACAGGTTTTATAGGTACTATAGGTTTTATAAGTGCTATAGGTTTTATAGGTACTATAGGTTGTATAGGTACTAGAGGTTTTATTAGTACTATAGGTTGTATAGGTACTATAGGTTTATAGGTACTATAGATTTTATAAGTACTATAGGTTTTATAGGTACTATAGGTTTTATGGGTACTATAGATTTGATAGGTACTATAGGTTTTATAGGTACTATAGGTACTATAGTTCTTATAGGTACTATAAGTACAATGGGTTTTATAGGTACTATAGGTTTTATAAATACTATAGGTTTTATAAGTACTATAGCTTTATAGGTAGTATAGGTATTATAAGTACTGTACGTTTTATAAGATACTATAGGTTTTAGAGGTACTATAGGTTTTATAGGTACTATAGGTTTTATAAGTACTATAGGTTTTATAGGTACTATAAATTTATAGGTACTATAGGTACTATTGGTACTATAGGTTTTATACATACTATAGGTTTTTTAGGTACTATAGCTAGAATCAAGTGCAAAAATTATGAGACTTTTCCCATTTTACTTGTTATTTTAAAACTTATTTTAAAACGGCTTTGTACGATAACAGCAACATTGAAATAGCGTCGTTGTCTTTGGCAAGTGTTCATTGCGGCAGATATCAAGTTTCTGGTAAGTTTTGCATGGTGAATATCACTATTTTTCTGGAAACAAACTAAATAATAACTTTTATGATGATAGTGGGATATGGCGATGTCATGTGGCATATGGCGAGTTGTCTGGGCAAATTGGCAATATGGTGGATATGCACTTCCTGGTAAGTTTGCATGGTCAATATCACTATCACTATAGTTAAAACTATAAAAACAAAATAAATAAGTTTGTGATGATTATAAATTCATGTAGTGTTTCTACCAAATTTTAGTTGGTTCTAGCAGAATGGTGGATTGGCTCGTTGTCTTGGGTAAATATACATTGTGGTAGATATCAAGTTCAGGGTAAGTTTTGCATGGTGAATATCACTATATTTTTCTGGAAACAAACTAAATAATAACTTTATGATGATAGTGGCATATGGCGTGTCGTGTGGCATATGGCGAGTCGTCTGGGCAAATTGGCAATATGGTGGATATCCACTTCCTGGTAAGTTTGCATGGTCAATATCACTATCACTGTAGTTAAAATTCTACAAAGAAAAAAATAAGTCTGTGATGATCATAAACTTATGTGGTGTTTCTACCACATTGTAGTGGCGTGATGAATAGCGTCGTTGTCTTTGGCAAGTGTACATTGCGGCAGATATCAAGTTTCTGGTAAGTTTTGCATGGTGAATATCACTATATTTTTCTGGAAACAAACTAAATAATAACTTTATGATGATAGTGGGATATGGCGATGTCGTGTGGCATATGGCGAGTTCTCTGGGCAAATTGTCAATATGGTGGATATGCACTTCCTAGTAAGTTTCCATGGTCAATATCACTATCACTATAGTTAAAACTGTAAAAACAAAATAAATAAGTTTGTGATGATCAAAAATTCATGTAGTGTTTCCACCAAATTTTAGTTGGTTCTAGCGGAATGGTGGATTGGCTCGTTGTCTTGGGCAAATATACATTGTGGTAGATATCAAGTTCAGGGTAAGTTTTGCATGGTGAATATCACTATATTTTTCTAGAAACAAAGTAAATAATAACTTTATGATGATAGTGGGATATGGCGATGTCGTGTGGCATATGGCGAGTTGTCTGGGCAAATTGGCAATATGGTGGATATGCACTTCCTGGTAAGTTTGCATGGTCAATATCACTATCACTATAGTAAAACTGTAAAAATTAAATAAATAAGTTTGTGATGATCATAAATTCATGTAGTGTTTTCACCAAATTTAGTTGGTTCTAGCAGAATGGTGGATTGGCTCGTTGTCTTGGGCAAATATACATTGTGGTAGATATCAAGTTCAGGGTAAGTTTTGCATGGTGAATATCACTATATTTTTCTGGAAACAAACTAAATAATAACTTTATGATGATAGTGGGATATGGCGATGTCGTGTGGCATATGGCGAGTCGTCTGGGCAAATTGGCAATATGGTGGAACTCCACTTCCTGGTAAGTTTGCATGGTCAATATCACTATCACTGTAGTTAAGATTCTACAAAGAAAAAAAAAATACGTCTGGGATGGTCATAAACTTATGTGGTGTTTCTACCAAATTGTAGTGGCGTGATTAATAGCGTCGTTGTCTTTGGCAAGTGTACATTGCGGCAGATATCAAGTTTCTGGTAAGTTTTGCATGGTGAATATCACTATATTTTTCTGGAAACAAACTAAATAATAACTTTATGATGATAGTGGGATATGGCGATGTCGTGTGGCATATGGCGAGTTGTCTGGGCAAATTGTCAATATGGTGGATATGCACTTCCTAGTAAGTTTGCATGGTCAATATCACTATCACTATAGTTAAAACTGTAAAAACAAAATAAATAAGTTTGTGATGATCATAAATTCATGTACTGTTTCCACCAAATTTTAGTTGGTTCTAGCGGAATGGTGGATTGGCTCGTTGTCTTGGGCAAATATACATTGTGGTAGATATCAAGTTCAGGGTAAGTTTTACATGGTGAATATCACTATATTTTTCTGGAAACAAACTCAATAATAACTTTATGATGATAGTGGCATATGGCGATGTCGTGTGGCATATGGCAAGTCATCTGGGCAAATTGGCAATATGGTGGATATCCACTCCCTGGTAAGTTTGCATGGTCAATATCACTATCACTGTAGTTAAAATTCTACAAAGAAAAAAAATAAGTCTGTGATGATCATAAACTTATGTGGTGTTTCTACCAAATTGTAGTGGCGTGATGAATACCGTCGTTGTCTTTGGCAAGTGTACATTGCGGCAGATATCAAGTTTCTGGTAAGTTTTGCATGGTGAATATCACTATATTTTTCTGGAAACAAAGTAAATAATAACTTTATGATGATAGTGGGATATGGCGATGTCGTGTGGCATATGGCGAGTTGTCTGGGCAAATTGGCAATATGGTGGATATGCACTTCCTGGTAAGTTTGCATGGTCAATATCACTATCACTATAGTTAAAACTGTCAAAATTAAATAAATAAGTTTGTGATGATCATAAATTCATGTAGTGTTTCCACCAATTTTTAGTTGGTTCTAGTGGAATGGTGGATTGGTTTGTTGTCTTGGGCAAATATACATTGTGGTAGATATCAAATTCAGGGTAAGTTTTGCATGGCGAATATCACTATATTTTTCTGGAAACAAAGTAAATAATAACTTTATGATGATAGTGGCATATGGCGATGTCGTGTGGCATATGGCGAGTCGTCTGGGCAAATTGGTAAAATGGTGGATATCCACTTCCTGGTAAGTTTGCATGGTCAATATCACTATCACTGTAGTTAAAATTCTACAAAGAAAAAAAAATAAGTCTGTGATGATCATAAACTTATATGGTGTTTCTACCAAATTGTAGTGGCATGATGAATACCGTCGTTGTCTTTGGCAAGTGTACATTGCGGCAGATATCAAGTTTCTGGTAAGTTTTGCATGGTGAATATCACTATATTTTTCTGGAAACAAACTAAATAATAACTTTATGATGATAGTGGGATATGGCGATGTCGTGTGGCATATGGCGAGTTGTCTGGGCAAATTGGCAATATGGTGGCTATGCACTTCCTAGTAAGTTTGCATGGTCAATATCACTATCACTATAGTTAAAACTGTAAAAACAAAATAAATAAGTTTGTGATGATCATAAATTCATGTAGTGTTTTCACCAAATTTTAGTTGGTTCTAGCGGAATGGCGGATTGGCTCGTTGTCTTGGGCAAATATACATTGTGGTAGATATCAAGTTCAGGGTAAGTTTTGCATGGTGAATATCACTATATTTTTCTGGAAACAAACTAAATAATAACTTTATGATGATAGTGGCATATGGCGATGTCGTCTGGGCAAATTGGCAATTTGGTGGATATCCACTTCCTGGTAAGTTTGCATGGTCAATATCACTATCACTGTAGTTAAAATTCTATAAAGAAAAAAAAATACGTCTGGGATGGTCATAAACTTATGTGCTGTTTTTACCAAATTATAGTGGCGTGATGAATAGCATCGTTGTCTTTGGCAAGTGTACATTGCGGCAGATATCAAGTTTCTGGTAAGTTTTGCATGGTGAATATCACTATATTTTTCTGGAAACAAACTAAATAATAATTTTTTGCAGTGGTAATTTTTTTTTACTTATACTAGATCCGCCACTGCTCTCTACGTCGATGATGTACAAGCCCATGTGAACACGATATTCAAGATAAGATAATATAAGATATAAAATAATAACATTGGAGGACATATTGTGGCTTATTGTTGTTCTGAGGTCTCACGGGCGTCACTATTCAATGATGCGCAATCGTACATTCGAAAGGTCAGGGCCCGCCTTTCTGGATGTACTTTTACGCTATTGCTCTCTGCTATAATATTGTGGCAGAATGATACGTTGTGAAACGGAGTATTTCACTATACAATAAGACAAAACATGAGCAAATGATGTAATCTATTAAATCATATGAGCGAATGACGTAATTAATTATGTGATTCTGTGTATTTAAAATATTTTGGTAGTGTGAGAATAACTCCATTTGCGCCACTCGATCCGAACATTGTATCCCAATAAAATCATTACCTCCAATAAATTATTGGGATTGTTAGGGTTAGGTTAGGGTTGGGGTTTGGGTCAAGGTTCATTTTACATGCATGAAATGACAATTCCTGTAACTATTGGAAGTATGAAACGTTGTAACTAGTAATTTTATTGGGATACTACGTTCGGATCGGTTGTTCATGCGTATATAGTTGTTTGATATATTCGCTAAAAGTATAGAAGGAATATGGATTAACTTAATCCATCATCGATGTAAAGAGAAAACCTTTTTGGGATATGCTAATAGATTATTGTATTGTATTGTATTGTGTTGTATGGTGGATATTTTATGCAAGTGTACAGGATCATAGTTGATATTTTGAATAAAATTCAGAATTTCAAATCTTGTATTGACTATTTCTGCCTTGCATGGAACAATTGTTCGATAACGCTGAAAACGAGTTTGCAAAAACTTCAAAACAGGGCAGCAAGGGTCATCACAGGGGACAGTTATGATATCCGATCAGAACAAGTATTTGGAAAGTCGGGATGGAAAACCTTAGAAGAAAGGCGCGAAATTAAGTTCACAAAATAAATGAGCAAAATTATAGAAATAGACTGTCCAGAAATACTTTCTAATCTATTTGAAAAATGTAACAATGAAAAATATAATCTAAGAAGTAATGGTAAACATATAAGGCTTCCGTGAGCAGTTCAGGACGATAGCAGAGAAGCTTGACAGATATTTTATCTAGCCCAGTTGCCTTAGTTTTACAGAGTTTTATCAAGAGTGAACAAACAATTGATGAAGTTGTCAGCTTTAATTGGAAAATTGTGATTGCATGTATGGTTCGAAACGCACAGCATCTGAAGCAAAAGCTACCGAACATGAATAATAAAACCTTAAAGTGACGCGATTTGCAGCGTTTCCAGAATCCTTAAATGACCCTAAATTAGCATAAACACCCCAAAATAAGACTAAAAAATCCTAAATGACCCTAAATGATCCTAAATAACCCTAAATGACCCTAAAAAACCCCTGAATAATCCTAAATAACCCTGAATGAGCCAACATAACTCTAAATTACCCTAAATGAAGCTAAGTGACCCTAAGTGACCCTAAATGACCCTAAATTACCCTAAATGAGCCTAAAAAACCCTAAATAATCCTAAATAAACCTAAATGTCCCTAAATAAACCTAAATGTCCCTAAATAACCCTAAACGACCCTAAATACGCCTAAATAAGCCTAAATAAACCTAAATGACCCTAAACAACCCTAAATATTCCTAAAAAACCTAAATAACCCTGAATAGTCCTAAATGACCTTAAATGACCCTACATGACCCTAAATAAACCTAAATCAGCCTAAATATCCCTAAATAATCTAAAATAATCCTAAACAATCCTAAACAACCTTAAATGACCCTAATTACCCCTAAGTAATCCTAAATAATTATAAATAACCCTAAATAACCTTAAATCACCCTAGATGACCCTAACTAACCCTAAGTGTCCCTTGAATGATAATTTGGATTTTTGTTAATTTCTATTGATTTTAAGCCTTATTTGAATAATGCCGTGGAATTTTGTTAATTTCTATTGTTCTTAATCCTTATTTGAATAATACTGTGGAATTTTGTTTATTTCTGTTGTCTTTAATCCTTATTTGAATAATACAGTAGATTTTTCGTTAATTTCTATTGTTTTTAAATCTTATTTGAATAATACTGTGTAACTTCGTGTTGAGCCTCCTTTGTAGTGATCGGCAGGTGGCACCAGTCGTGTAGGCTGTGATTGAATGACCGAGATTTGTTGCAAGTTGTCAACTTTAGTTGCTTAATGGTGATTTTCAGCCTCGTTGAAAGAATTTGTAGGAAGACCTTGGAAAAAGAGTTTTAGGAAAAAGTAGGAAAGAATTAAAAATTTATAATAGTTAGAACTTATGTATTATTTGATTTGTGTAGACGTGCGATGAACCGTGAAATGTAAGATAGATACGAACCGATCATCTTATACACATGTTTGGTTAATTTCTTTTGAAGTCACGCTGGGCACAAAAGACACGAAAAACGCACTTGTTGTTGTAACTTTTTAAATAATTTTTCTATTGAGTCAAATTTTTGCCGAGACGTAGAAGATATTACTTTTTTGTTTTTGGAATTGTTACATTTTGGCGTGAAAATAATGTTGCTAATTTTGCACCAAAAAACTAAATAATAGCTAAGCAAAATCTAGTAACTTTAAGTGAAAGAAGATGCAATTACAAGCATATCAGTGAAAATTTTGTTGAAATATGATAAATACTTTTAAAGATACAAATGTTTAAAAAGTGAAAAATCCAGCATTTTGTTACTAAAATAGAAAAAATGGATTTAGCTAAAATGTGATTAATATAAATGTAGGTTGCCTGATAAAATTATTTTACATAACTAAGAGTGCTTAAACACTGTTCACTTTTATTCTAAGTTTCTATTGTTTAAATCTTCAATTGAGTGTGGTAATTTTCAAAAAAATTTGGGCAAATATGCTTGTCACATTGTTGGCAATACTTGTATGTTTTTGTGTCCTTATACTTTCCATTGGAAGATTTTTGATAACTACACACCACACATCTCTTTCTTTCTGTTGAAGTTCTTGGGAAGTGCCTCCCTTTTAGCCTGTACTCACCACTAGATGATCTACCTCTTTTTGGGGGTAAGAACTGTGGCAGATGGTTCAGGTTGCTTGTCCACCAGCAATTGCACTAACTGGAGTGTCAGTGTTTCTCGGAATATTTTGTGTACCATGTGTCTTTCACACTTTCAGGCAGTCTTTTCGGACCACAAACTTCAGTAAACACTTGCTCAGCATTTTTTTTATAAGGCATTGCTTCATTCGACCAAACAAATTCAGATTCAAGGCACATTACCACCAACTTTCACAGACATTTTCTGACAAGAACTTTCTGCAGAACCCTCCGGGGCTTTGCCCACACATGGTGTGTCTGACCCAGTGTTTACATTAGATGTACCTTCCTATGCCAGGGAATACACAAAAAAAAATTATAATTACTTCATTTTATTTTGAAGCCCAACAATGACAGAATAAACTAACATGTGTTAAGTTTATAGATGACTAAATAATGCAATGTAATTTTATAAATACCCAGTGTCATGAGGGAAATTTTCTTTACCTGTTCAAAATCTCGGTAACAAGCTTCATTTTGCTCTTTACAACAAAGATCATCAATATGTTCCTCGTCACAAGCCATACTATCCTCACGATCAGTTTCATCACATTCAACGACACTATCGGCGTATATTTGAGCTAAAACGTCTTCTATTGTAAAATCTTTTCTTGTAGACGCCATTTTTAAAGCCCAAATGTATCACATTTCAAAGAACGAAGGAGAAATATTAAAAATTTTGCGTTATTTTAAAGAAATTTTTACTAAAATTAAGACGAACATGTTTGTTGATAACATAGCAACCTAAAGCGCATGACACTTGAAGGACCTATTAGGGTTTTGTAAGGATTATCATGGCTAAAAGTTACCGGGTCATTTTATAAATGCATGGTTTTTAGAGAGCGTGTCCCGTATCTGCGCAAAGAGGCTCCCACAATCTTTAGAGTGTCGCTGTACTAAAGTAGATAAATACGATCCCAGGGACAAATAGCTAAGTAGAGTTGTCCCTGGAAGCTTGCATCGACGGACTGATCACCCATCGGTGTGAGTGGGAAGGTTAGGCTTAGGGGGGGACTTTGTCTGCGAGCGGGGTACGGCCCGTTGCTTCGTGCCCTTTGGGCCAAACCCCAATCAAAGTCATCGTCCGAACCCACTTGAGTACCAGTGAGTGCCAGTCAGTGGGGGTTGCGAGTGGACGGGACTTGTGGCTCTATCTTGTAACTTCTTTGGAGAAATGCAAATGAGTTCACGTGTTCAATGTCACAAGCTGGACACGTCACGGAAAAATTTTTACAACGTAGTGGACCATCGTGCAAGACAGACGTGCAAAGTTCCTTTAGAGATTTTTATTTCAAATCACTGGTTTTATGGTTGCTAAAAGCTGAGAAGAACGTTGATTGTTGTTGTTTGAAGGTAATTTGGAATTTTTAGTCCGTAAAATGTCTTTGTAAATGTTGTTTTAAGCGTGTCTTGGCGAAGGTAAATTTAAAAAGGACGGTCGCCATGTTTGAATTTGCCTTTCTTGTAGGCGTTTGTTGTTGAAGATTGATGGCGATTGACTTTGTTGCTCGCTTTGAGTTGAAGATTGATTGTCTTAAAAGGTAATTTGCTTCCTGTGAAATGTGTTTTTAATTGTGGATTTATCTTTCATTCGAGAATCGAGATGGAAAATGCCGAACCGTGCTCGCCATGTGGTGTTGTTTGAAGGTAAATTGGCATTTTTATTCCCTAAATTGTCTTTGTAAATGTTGTTTTAAGTGTCTCTCCTGAGGGTAAATTTAGAAAGAATGGTCGAAGATTCAGAAAGAATGGTCGAAGATTGAAGATTGATGGCGACTGACTTTGTTGCTCGCTTTCAGTTGAAGATTGACTGTCTTAAAAGGTAATTTGCTTCCTGTGAAATGTGTTTTTAATTGTGAATTTATCTTTCATTCGAGAATCGAGATGAAAAAATTCCGAACGGTGCTCGCCATGTGGTGTTGTTTGAAGATAAATTGGCATTTTTATTCCCTAAATTGTTTTTGTAAATGTTGTTTTAAGTGTCTCTCCCGAGGGTAAATTTAGAAAGAATGGTCGCCATGTTTGAATTTGTCTTTCTTGTAGGCGTTTGTTGCACAGTACGGTGGCGATTGACTTTGTGGCTCGCTTTGAGCGAAGATGCTTCGAAAGGACGAGTAAGTTTTTGCATTGTGAGTAATTTGGCTTGCAGAAATTTGGACCCTAGGGTTTTTCTCGCAGAATTTTTTGTTCTGCCTTGCGTGAATATATATGGCTAAATATTTTGATAGAATGATACCTACAAACCCTCATTTCCCTGGGATTAAATGAGGCGTAAAATGATTTTGAGGTCGTGAAATGATTTTGAGGTCGTGAAATGATTTTGAGGTCGTGAAATGATTTTGAGGTCGTGAAATGATTTTGAGGTCGTGAAATGAGTCAAAGTTTGGTAATTTGGGTTGTTTTATAATTCATAATATGACTTTTTTCATTTAATCTCAGACAAGTGGGATCAGGATTTAGTATTGACACACAGGGCGTTCAACATATATCATATGTCAGGGTTGGTAGATTTTCTGCATAAATAAGCCAAACATTTAACAATGCTCATTGTTTTCTTTTGTATTTGCCTTTTGTTCTATTTGTCATTTCTGTGGTACTAATGATGGTTGGCTAATTTATTCATAGTTGTGTTGAGAAATGCAAGTCACGTGTTTCGAGAGCGGTGGTCTTTGTGGTAAAGGTAATTAACTTCTTGATAGCTTTTACTTGAGTAAAGTATGAGTTGATTCGTTTATTTAAGTGAATTTGAAAGAGGTGTGTTTGAACGTTTCTAGATTATTGCGTTCACGTTTTAAATGTTCTTTCAGCATTTGGTGAAGATGGCAAAATATGAGTTGTGCTTGGCTTTCAATGTAAAGACTATTGTCTGGGAAAGTAATTTATTTTCTTTGTGGCTGTTTGTCAAATGCTGATTGTTTTCCTTTGTATTCGCTTTTTGTTCTATTTGACGTTGCTATATAATTAATGACGTTTTTCCTTATTTATTCATAGTTGTGGTAAGAAATGTAAATGAAGTGACGTGTTTTAAACATTATAAGGAGCCAGTCGTCGCAGAAAATTGTATACATCGTGCTGCAAGGAAGGAAAAGGAGTCTCTTTTCGAAGGTATTTTGTTCTTCAAATGTATGCTTGCTTTAAGCGAAGTAGAACGTCGATTGTTGTTACTTAAAGGTAATTTGTAATCTTTCGTCGCACAGTTGTGCTTGTAAATATTGTTTTAGCTTTTCGTCAAGATGTAGATTTAGAAGGAAGGTCACCATGTTTGAATTTGTCATTCTTGTAGAGCATGTGCGATGGCGATGATGTTTGTGGTAAAGGTAATTTACTTTTAGATAGCTTTTATTTGAGTAAAGTATTGGTTGGTTCATTCATTTAAGTTAAAGACGATGTTGATAGAGGTGTGTTTGAACGTTTGTAACTTATCGCGTTCATGTTTAAAATGTTCTTTTAGGATTTCGTGAAGATGGCCAAATATGAGTTGTGCTTGACTTTGAAAGTAAAGAAAATTGTTGCAGAATCGAAATGGTAAAATTTCGAACGACCCTCGCGATGTGGTTGTGTTTTAATCGCTGGATGTTGTTGTGAAGATAACATAGGTGGGTAAATTATGCAAGAATGAGTTTATATAATGCTGATTGTTTTCGTTTGTATTCGCCTGTTGTTCTATTTGTCGTTGCTATGGTATTAATGACGTTTTTGCTTATTTATTCATAGTTGTGTTAAGAAATGCAAATGAAGTAACCTGTTTTCAACATTATAAGGAGCCAGTCGTCGCAGAAAATTTTATACATCGTGCTGCAAGGAAGGAAAGGGAGTGTCTTTTCGAAGGTATTTTGTTCTTCGAATGTATGCTTGCTTTAAGCAAAGTAGAAGGTTGATTGTTGTTACTTGAAGGTAATTTGTAATCTTTCGTCACACAGTTGCGCTTGTAAATATTGTTTTAGCTTCTCCTCGAGATGTATATTTAGAAAGGAGGTCATCATGTTTGAATTTGTCATTCTTGTAGAGCATGTGCGATGGCGATAATGTTTGTGGTAAAGGTAATTTACTTTAAAATACCTTTTGTTTGAGTAAAGTATAGATTGGTTCCTTCATTTAAGTCAAAGACAGTGTTGATAAAGGTGTGTTTGAACGTTTGTAACTTATCACGTTCATGTTTGAAATGTTCTTTTAGGATTTCGTGAAGATGGCCAAATATGAGTTGTGCTTGATTTTGAAGGTAAAGAGTATTGTCTGGGAAGGTAATTTACTTTCGTTGTGGCTGTTATTTACTAAAGTATACCTTGTTTAAGTAAGCATAGATTATAATGTGGTAGAAATGTGTTTGTAACTGTGGGTTTACGTTTTGTTGCAGGATGGAGATCGTAAAATTTCGAACGACCCTCGCGATGTGGTTGTCTTTTAATCGCTGGATGTTGTTGTGAAGGTAACATAGGTGGGTAAATTATGCAAAAATGAGTTTATATAATGTTGGTTGTTTTCGTTTGTATTCGCCTTTTGTTCTAATGACGTTTTTGTTTATTTATTCATAGTTGTGTTAAGAAATGCAAATGAAGTGACATGTTCGAAACATTATAAGAAGACAGTCGTCACAGAAAATACTATACATCGTGCCGCAAGAAAGGGAAACGAGTCTCTTCAAAAGGGTATTTTGTTCTTCAAGTGTATGCTTAAATGTTGTTTTAGCTTCTCCTCGAGACGTAGATTCAGAATGACGGTCGCGATGTTTGAATGTGTCATTCTTGTAGAGCGTGTAGGATAGCGATGGTGTTTGTGGTAAAGGTAATTTACTTTTTGATCGCTTTTATTTGACTAAAATATGGGTTGGTTCGTCTATTTAGGTTAAAACGATCATGAAAGAGGCGTGTTTGAACGTTTCTAACTTATTGTGTTCACATTTTAAATGTTCTTTTAGCATTTCGTAAAGATGAAAATTAATGACTTGTGATTAACTTTAAAAGTAAAGAATATTCTGTTAACTGTACTGAACTATATAAAAGTACAATCAACTTAAGCCATGTGTTGAACTTGACAAAAGTATATTGACTTACATTAATTAATTAGATTTTGTTATACTTATATATGTTTTTTTACTAACATATATTTATATAATTTTCTTATTTATTTAAAATAGATACTGCCCCAGGAATTAGACCCAGAAGCCTTCAAAGGCCTAATGAGGACCAGATTTTCTTCATGTAAGTTAAAGTTAGTTAGTTAAATAGATTGCTTAGGTTAAGTTGAGTAACCAAAGTTACTTAAGTGAAATCAACTTACTTCAGTTAAGTTGAGATAAATTCCTTAAATCAAGTTAAGTTATTATTATATTCAGTTCAATTACTCAAGTTAAATTAGGTTGAGTTAAGTTAAGTTACTTAAGTTAAGTTGAGTTGAGTTAAGTTACTTAACTAAGTTGTTTAAATTAGGTTGAGTTAGGCTACTTAAGCTAAATTAGTTAAGTTAAGTTGAGTTAAGTTGCTTAAGTTGAGTTGCTTAGGTTAGGTTAAGTTAAGTTAAGTTATCTTACTTGTGTAATGTGTAAATTTTGTTGCGATTTATTTAAACTTTGTAGAAATGTCCAAACGACGCAATCTTGGAAAAAAAACTATCTTTGGAGTTGTCATGGGATATTTGGAAAAGGTTAGAAAGAGATTTTTTGTAAGTTTTTTGCTTATAGTTAATTCTTAGGTCGAGATATGTCGAGATATGTCGAGATATGTCGAGAAATGTCGAGATATGTCGAGATATGTCGAGATATGTCGAGATATGTCGAGAAATGTCGAGATATGTTGAGATATGTTGAGAAATATTGAGATATTTTGAGATATTTTGAAACAATTTAAGACAATTTAACACATTTGAACACATTTGAACATACTTTAAGATATTTTAAGATATTTAAGGATATTTAAAGATATTTAAGGATATTTAAGGATATTTAAGGATATTTAAGGACATTTAAGGATATTTAAGGATATTTAAGGATATTTAAGGATATTTAAGGATATTTAAGGATATTTAAGGATATTTTAGGATATTTTAAGATATTTTAAAAGTCTTTAAATACCCTAAAAGTCTTTAAATATCTTATGCATTTAAATATCTTTAAAGTCTTTAAAGATATTTAATGACTTTAAATATCTTTAAAGTCTAAATATCCTTAAAGTCTTTAAATGTCTTTAAATGTCTTCAGTGTCTTTCAAGTCTTAAAGGTCTTAAAAGTCTTCAAAGTCTTGAAACTCATAAAGATCTTACAAGTTTTAAAGGTTTTACAACTCTTAAAGGCTTT